>CAMTDV010000008.1:76573494-77173494 GCA_947069175.1 Scalesia atractyloides
ACGAATAATTATGTTACGTGATCGCGTTTTTCGAAATGCCTGATGTGAGTACATAAATAAGAAAGGATAAGGATTCTCGATCCTTACAAATAGAATGTATGCATAGTACGATCCACCATGATTGTCGATGATAATAGTGGATAAGAATCCAAAGCCAATAGAATACAATAGCGATGGCATGAGTTAATGTATGATGAAGTAAAGTATGTAAATTAATGAATGAAATGCGTGTTCAGGTAAAGATGTCAGACAAACTAAATATAAGAATTGACGCAGTAGCACAACAAGAAGCAATGAACGATAAAATTTCAGAAGAAGTAGGGAAGGCCATTCAAGCCAACCTTCCTCAAATGGCTCAAGAAATCGAAAGTCATGTTTTAGAAGCGGTCGAAACCATGATGGCAAGTAAGATGGAAGACTTGAAAGTTATGAACTCTGAAACCCAAGGCAAGAAGGGAACTCGTAGGTGTACATATCGGGATTTTATGGTGTGCAACCCCGCTTCATATAATGGTGAAATCGATCCAATAAAATGCCAGAGATGGATTGCCCACATGGAGGCTGTTTTTGCCCGTAGTTGATGTGAAAAAGAAGATCAAGTGCTGTTTGTTACGGGCGAACTTCAACTTCAGGACAAGGATTGGTGGGATGCTTATTGTAAGGAGCTAGGCGAGGATAAGCTTCAAACCTTAACATGGCAAGAGTTCAAAGAGCCGTTCTTAAAATATCATTGCCCACAGTCAGCGATTGATAGAATTTAAGAAGACTTTCTGCATTATCGAAAAAAGGAGGAGTCGATTGATGAGATTACAAATATATTTCTTGACAAGTTGAAGTTTTGTCAAGATCTCGTGAAGTCAGAAAGAATGAAGATAAATCGATACCACGACATGTTGAAAGCTGAGTTTAGAGAATTCATCACTCCATCAAAAATGTGAAACCCTGAACGAGCTCATCAATTGGGCCCGGGATAGGGAGATCGTACTAAAACGACAAGTGGAAAGGGGTGAGAAAAGATCATCTGAGAAGTTCACCAGTTTAAGTCCGTCAAAGAAACCGAAGTTACAAGATCATGGTAAGAAGGATAAAGTGAAGGGAGGTATTCCCAAATGCAAGACTTGTGGAAAACTCCATACAGAAGAGTGTCTAATGGGTAAAAAAGGATGTTACAACTGTGGTCAAGAAGGACACCCGTACTACAAGTCTCCTAACCCTTCTAGAACTTGCTACTATTGTTTTCAACCGAGTCATATCAAGGTTGAATGTCCAAAGCTTTCAACATAAGATAGGTAAGGAAAGAAAGAAGGAAGAAGTCCCAAAGGCTCAGGGCAGAATGTTTCATATGTCATTTGAAGAAGCCAAGACTCTCCCAAACGTTGTATCATGTATATTTTTACTAAATTCAATGCCCATGTATGTATTATTTGATACTAGGGCTAGTAAGTCATTTCTGTCAAGTGATGTTATATCTCAACCCTCATTCAGAATAGAAAAGATGTCGATACTCTTAGAAGTAGAAATATGCCGATAGCAAAAGCTATCTATTACATGAAATATGTAGGGGTTGCAAGATAACAATTGAAGACGAAGAATTCAATATTGACCTCGTTCCCATGATCTTGGGAGAATTCAAGGTAGTGGTTGGTATAGCTTGGTTGTCTCGGCATCATGCCGAAATCCAATGTGAAAGTAAGACCATTCACGTGACGACGCCTAGTGGCAAACAAATAACTATATGTGGGGAAAGAGAAATAAAACCTACATTGTGCACCCTTATTCAAGCGATCAAATACGTCCGAAACGGGGTAAGGCATACTTAGCCTATGTGGTTGATACCCACCAAGGGGCCCCAAGATTTGAAGAGGTAAGAATTGTAAACCAATATCCTGGTGTGTTCCCGGATGATTTACCGGGGCTTCCACCTGAACGCAAGGTAGAATTTCGGATTGAATTAAATCCAGGTGCAAAGCCAGTGGCTAAAGCACCCTATCGATTAGCTCCTACCGAGATGCGAGAATTGATGAACCAACTACAAGAATTACTCGACAACGGTTTCATACGCCCAAGTGTAGCACCATGGGGTGCACCCGTGCTTTTTGTGAAAAAGAAAGATGGCACAATGCGAATGTGCATTGATTACCGAGAATTATACAATTTAACAGTTAAGAACCGTTATCCATTGACTAGAATTGATGATTTATTTGACAAGTTGCAAGGAGCGAGTTGGTTCTCAAAAATCGATTTACGATCGAGGTATCACCAACTTCGGGTACGTGAGGAAGATATAGCCAAGACTGCGTTTAGGACCCGTTATGGACATTACGAGTTCTTGGTAATGTCCTTTGGGTTGAAAAATGCACCAGCTGCGTTCATGGATCTAATGAATCGAGTATGTCGGGATATGTTTTGCAAATCTGTGATAGTCTTCATAGATGATATATTGGTATACTCCCAAGTGAATTCGATCATGGATGCCATTTACGTGAGGTGTTAGAGACGCTTCGTAAAGAAAAGTTGTATGCTAAATTTTCCAAGTGCACATTTTGGCTAAGAGAAATGCAATTTCTCGGCCATGTGATTAATGAAGAAGGAGTTCAAGTAGACCCTTCTAAGGTGGACGCCAAAATGAAATGGGTTCCTCTAAAGAAACCAAGTGAAGTAAGAAGTTTCTTGGGCTTAGCCGGTTACTATAGGAGATTCATTCAAACTTTTCTAAGATAGCCTTGCCCATGACTAAGCTAATGAAGAAAAATGAAATGTTTGATTGGGGTACGGATCAAGAGAAGGCTTTTCAGACTTTGAAGGAAAAACTTTCAAGTTCGCAAGTGCTATATTACCTGATGGTGCGGAAGATTTGGTCATGTACACGGATGCTTCGCATCAAGGTTTGGGATACGTCTTGATGCAAAGAGGTAAGGTCATTGCCTATGCCTCTAGACAACTAAAACAACATGAAGAAAACTACCCGACTCACGATTTGGAGTTAGCAACGGTGGTGTTCGCTCTAAAGATATGGAGGCATTACTTGTATGGAATGAAGTGCACGATTTACTAAGATCATAAAAGCCTCAAATTCTTCTTTGAGTATAAAGATCTTAATATGAGGCAACGGAGATGGCAAGAAATTATTAAAGATTACGATTGCGATATCCACTATCATCCCGGTAAGGATAGTGTCGTGGCAGACGCTCTAAGTCGAAGAGAATACCCACCTCCAATTCGGATAAAATCAATGAAAATGATTGTTACACCTAATCTCCTCGAAAGAATACAAGAAGCTCAAATCAAGTCGTTAAATGCAGATAATCCAAGAAAAGAAAGAACTAAAGGATTCGCACACAAGTTAGAGGAGAATGTGAATGGGATTAAAACAAGGTATGGCCGAATCTGGGTACCTTGGCGTTGTGATGTAATGGAATTGCTTTTTGAGGAAGCTCATAAGTCAAGATACTCGGTTCACCTGAGAGTCACGAAAATGTATCGAGATTTAAGAAAAAAATATCAGTGGCTGGGAATGAAGCGTGACATTGTGAAGTATGTCATGAAATATTTGACATGTTCTCAAGTAAAGACGGAACATCAAAAACCGTACGGTAAGTTACAACCTTTGAAAATCCCGGTGTAGAAGTGGGAGGACATGACCATGGACCTCGTGACTAAGCTCCCGAGAACGAGGAAAGGGTATGATGCTATATGGGTCATCGTTGACCATCTCACTAAAAGTGCCCATTTCTACCTATTCGTGAAACTTATCCCTCAAAAAAGATGGTGAAAATATTTGTGAATGAAACTATATCCCATCACGGGGTGCCTGTGTCCATTGTGTCAGACCGGGATACACGGTTTACCTCTCGTTATTGGCAAAAGTTCCATGAAAGGATGGGTACTAAATTACACTTAAGTACCGCTTATCATCCCCAAACGGATGGTCAATCAGAAAGGACCATCCAAACGCTTGTGGATATGTTAAGAGCATGCGTTATGGATTTTGGAGGAAATTGGGATGAACATCTACCACTACGGCAGTTCTCGTACAACAACAACTATTACCATAGCATCCAAATGGCACCGTACGAGATGTTGTACAGACGAAAATGTAGGACTCCTGTGTGTTGGGGAGAGGTTGGGCAGAGAGAGCTCGCACCAAAGGAAGTGGTAGCTCAAACAAATGAAAATATTGATCTTGTACGAGCACGTTTAAAAGCAGAACAAGACCGGCAGAAAACATACGCGGACAATAGGAGGCATCCTATTGAATTTCAAGTGGGGGATTGTGTTTTCCTGAAAGTCTCTCCTTGGAAGGGTATAATTCGTTTTCACAAACGGGGAAAGTTGGGGCCACGTTATATAGGACCTTTTAAGGTCCTAGCACGGGTCGTAAGAGTAGCTTACGGGATCGAATTGCCTCCATCGTTAGATGGCATACACGACACATTTCACGTGTCAGAATTAAGAAAGTGTCTTGCGGATGAAACGGCTCATGTACTACTAGATGACGTTGAGGTTGACGAATGAATGAATTATATTGAAAAGCCGATAGCCATTAAAGACTCCAAGGTGAAGTACCTACGTAATAAAGCTATTAAGCAAGTGTTAGTACAATGGTAAGATAGAAAGGGATCCGACCTTACGTGGGAATTAGAAGAAGAAATGCGAGAGCATTACCCGTCATTATTTGGTACGTATTCATGTTTCGTGGACGAAACCTTCTTTAAGGGGGGTGGACTTGTAACACCCCAAATTTTTATAAGCCCTAATATGATATTATATGTATGGTGTCGTGAGAAATAGATGGTGATTTTAGACTAGTTTAATAATAATAGTCGGTTAATTATGCTGGTAAGTTTAATTAATTTAGAATATATAACGCCAATCAAGAGACAAGTAATCTAGATGATAGTTAGGCAACCAAGTGACATGTTCTAAAAACAAAAGGGCTGAATGTGACACTTTGGAAAGTGAGAGTCTCAGAAAGGAAAATGCAGAAAAATTGAGGTTATGTATGTATATGTTGACTAGAGGGAGAGAGGGAAGAGCGAGAAGAACAAGATTAAGATCTAAGAATTTCAACAAATTGAAGGATGAAATTGATGCTAATCTTATGCATGTGCCCTAATAAGTAATCCTCTATGCTTGTCTAACAAGCGGTAAGTCGAAATTGTTTATTTGATGATTTGTAGAAAGTGGGTCTCAACCCATCTATGAGTTTATATGAAAATTTATGCAATTGTGAGCGAGAATCATACCATAGAACATGAACTATGCTTGAAATTAGGTAAATAGATAATTAAATGTGGAAACCCACTTGAAATGGGGATGTTGTGAACCGTAGTGATGAATCATGTACAAATTAATGTAATGATTATGTAGGAGGTTACTTACAATGTGTGTTTGATCGATGTAGTTTGATTGTGAATGAATGTTAAATGAAATTAGTTGAATTTGATGATCTTGATATGAGTAAGTGAAGGAATGCATAAGATACTTGTACTATATGCTTTGTTTGTGGTATGCACTCCAAGTGTTTGATGAAATGCTTAGATATTGGTTTTTAGTAGTAAAGATAATTTCATATACATATGATGGAAACTGGTTTGAATTAGTGAAATGATGAATTATTAGCTCACCATGTTAATGAAAATGTGAGATAAAAGTATGATATTGAAAGAATGTTAAATATGAAATTGTAGGTGTGAAGGAAGAAGGTACAAGTCAATCCGGTTTGCAAGCAGCACAAAGCAAAGGTAAGTTCTTATGAACTCCGTCTTATACTATTACTAGTTCGTTAGTTATTCTTTGAGGTTTGGGAATATGAAATGATGGATATAAAAGGAAATTGTCAAATACAGTATAGTAAAGTACGTGCATTGCCCCATTCCAAACGGGTCAAAACAATGGCCAGTGAAGTGGTAAAATTATGAACATGACTCGTTGTAAACGTGTCAATAAGGATGAAATGTTTGTTGTCCGAACCCGTATGGTCGGGTCGGATGAATTGTGTGTTGGTGTTATAAGAATGAAAATTACGATCTCGTTGTAAGCAAAATTGATATAAGTAAGGAATTGTAAGTAGGAAGAATGTTACAACATCAGGACTTTGTTTACAGGTCAATTAAGGGAGTAAAGGAAGGATGAAAATTTTATGTTAATAAGTCATACTAACGAGTGCAATTGTGTTGTGTATGATAGGAAAATCACAATCTTGATATCGGCGTACTCGGAACGAACACACCCAACGCATCGCCCCGTTACACGCTTCCGTCTCAAGTTTTGATGCTAGTGGGTCAAAGAAATACTTTTGGGATGTAAATCTTGTTCTAAATTTTACTTATGTATCCGTGTGAAAACTTAAGGTTTAAATTTGATACAGTAGTTTTAGACTAATGCTCCTTAGGTATTTAAATGTCATGTTTGGTTCGTGTAGAAAAAGGAGGAGCATTTTGGTCAAAATTTTACCTTGCATTATGAAAGCTTAATATATTTTTTTTTGACCATACGAAAAAATGGGAGTTACATCCGAACATGCTCATCACTTACGTGAAGTGCTTGAAATGCTTCATAAAGAAAAGAAAGGCTACATGCAAAGTTTTCCAAATGTGCCTTTTGTCTTGGAAAGATACAATTTTTAGGCCACGTGATTAATATGGATGGCGTTCTAGTAGATGTCCAAGGTAATGGTCGTGATGAAATGGGTGTCCCAAAGAACCCAAGTGGAAGTAAGAAGCTTCCTAAGCTTAGCCGGCTACTATTGGAGATTTATTCAAGATTTATTCAAGATTTCTCCAAGGTAGCTCTTCCTATGACTAAACTAACGCAGTAAAATGAGAAGTTTATTTGGGGGGCTGATGAAGAGAAAGCCTTTTATACTTTGAAGGAAAAATTGTCAAGTTCTCTGGTGACTTTACTGGGTGGAACAGAAGACTTGGTAGTATATACAGATGCTTCGCATCAAGGTTTAGGATGTATCTTATTGCAAAAGGGTACGTATTCTTGTGCCTCAAGATAACTTAAACCGCATGAAGGCAACTACCCAACTCACGACTTGGAATTAACAGCAGTGGTGTTTACCTTAAAGATATGGAGGCATTATTTGTATCCAACAAAGTGTATGATTTACTCGGATCACAAGAGCCTCAAATATTTTTTTGAACAAAAGATCTTAACATGAGGGCAACGAAGATGGCTAGAACTAATCAAGGATTATAATGGTGATATTCTCTAAAACTTGGGTAAAGCAAATATGGTGGTGGATGCATTGAGCGAAAGGACTACCCACCTCTGATTCAGGTGAAGTCCATGAGAATGATAGTTATGTCGAACCTTCTTAAAGAAAGTTGGGAACTACAAATCAAATTGTCGAATGCAAAAGACGTGAAGAAAGAAAAAACGAAAGGAATCGCAAGTAAGTTAGAAGGGAATGAAAACGAAATCAAGACAAGATATGGTCGGGTTTAGATACCTTGGTTTTGTGATGTGAAGGCTTTATTACTTGAGGAAACTTATAAGTCCCGATACTCGGTTCATCTGGGAGCCACAAGAATGTATCCAGACTTGAGGAAGAACTATTGGTGGCCAGGAATGAAACATGACATTGTTAAGCATGTCGCAAAATGCCTAACATGTTCACAAGTCAAAAGCGGAACACCAAACCGTTTGGAAAATTGCAACCATTGGAAATCCCAGTGTGGAAGTTAGAGAATGTAACAATGGATATGGTAACCAAACTCCCCAAAAAAGGAAGAGGTACGATGCCATTTGGGTCATTATTGACTGCCTCACAAAGAGTGCCCATTTTCTACCCATTCGGGTAACCTACTCTTCAAAGAAGATGACGAAGATTTATGTGAACGAGATAATATCATGTCACAGAGTACCCGTGTCCATTGTGTCAGATCGGGACACCAGGTTTACTTCTCGTTATTAGGACAAGTTTCATGAAGAAATGGGTACCTAATTGCACTTAATTATTACCTATCACACCCCAAACGGATAGTCAATCTGAAAGGACCTTTCAAAAGCTTGTAGACATGCTAAGAGGATGTGTCTTAGATTTGGGTGGGGGTGGGCTAAGATAACCACTTTCCATTAGTGGAATTCTTGTACAACTATAACTATCATAATAACATTCAAATGGCACCATATGAGATGTTTTATGGAAGGAAATGCAGACCCACGTATGTTGGGAAGAAGTGGGACAAAGAGAACTTGCGCTCAAGAATATATGGCCAAGACTAATGGTAAGATTGATCTCGTCCGGCTTAACTAAAAGCTTCGCACAACCAACAGAAAGCTTATACGGATCGAAGGAGACGTCCTATCGAATTTCAAGAAAGGGACCGCATATTATTGAAGGTCTCCCCATAGAAGGGAATAATTTGATTCCCTAAACAAGGGAAATTGGGCTTTCGATATATTGGACCTTTCAAAATTCTAAATCAAATTGGAAAGGTAGCATACCAGTTAGAATTACCATCGGCATTGGAAAGCTAGCAACACGTCGGGTGGATCATCAGATTCCCGCCATGTTTAGATGCGGGGACCATACCTCTGAAATATTCAGAAAAAATAGTAACATTACAATTTAATATGAGCCCGTACTATAATACAAGGCATCCTATAATACTCACTAACAAAAGCAACTCATTATTAATACCGGTCAGTTAGTTAGGCCTTAGGCTGCCTTAACTGTCTTTGGCTTCGTGATCAAGTCTTGGGTCAACATTCATCTCCCATTAAGAGCACTAAGGTTGAGGTTTAATACCACTCCATATTCAATTCTCTGAACCCACGGCTCTGATACCAACATGTAACGCCCTACTCATTAAAAACAATATTAAAATACTTTGTGGAAAATAGTCCCAGATTTTTCTTTATCTTACTTAATAAAGGTTATTATTTCCAACATCTATTCATCCACATAATCGGATTAATAAAGCAATTACAAACGCACATTTAGAAAATTTCGCCATGACCCGTTTGCAACACAACCAATCCTTACGAAATCAACACCTGCAACCAAGGTTTTTATAAAACAAACATAACCCACTACTACACTGACATACTAGCACTTGGCTAAAACAAACATTGATTTTAAACTCTATAATGCAAATAATTAAGTCAATTTGGCCCGATAAGAAAACCAATAGACTTAGTGAACAAAACATCACTCTTTCCATCGTTGACCCACTTCCAAGACTTGATCACTTTCACCTTCCAACCACCTGAATCTGTCATATAACATTATCATATCATTAGCCTCGACCGAGAAATTATATATACATTCCTACGGTAAGCATGATAATGACTAATATATTAACTAAAACGGATTATTGGTGAATGACTTGTGAGTTCTTTTCTCCTTTCATGTTACCGGTTCAAGCCACCCCGTTGATTCTCATGACTTATCTACTCCATTCATCATTTTCAAACATATCACCTACATTGAAAACACCACAAAAATTAGCTTATGCTAAGTGAGGACTCATAATATTATTTTTGTATCAAACATAAAAGAGGTTGCAGTGCTCATGACGCCCAACAAAACAACACCGAGCATTATCCTTAGTCACGCATATTGTGACTTTCCACAAATTCTATTCAAGTAGCTTCTTATCCATATCTAGTGTCTATCCCTGCTAATATAGAGTCAAGTACACTTCAAAGAATACCATTATTTAGACCAATTGCCGATATAAATAAAATAGTAAACCATCCCATATCAATTTTGTAATTCATAAAACAACATATATGATTACCAACAATTCTTATCACCTCATATCCTTTTATTAACCATGTTAACGCCACTACAACATAATAGCCCATGGAACTATTAGTGGGTACATATAAGTACATGGTTATTAACGCACAACACTATAATTGCTAAATTATCATTTATAATTTCTTGTGCAATATCTACTTTTAACCATACCAACCCATACCCAAGTTATAACCTCAACTGTTTTTTTAAAACGGCAAAAATGGTCACCTTAAGTGTTATGATCATACGAAAACCACACCCCGTGAGTTCTTTGTTAATTCCCAATGATTATGAAAAATACTACAGAAAATTGTATTTCAAAACAGCTTTATATAGCTGTAGTAATTCAATATTTTACCCCCTTTATGATGAGTATTTCACCTCAAACTAAAATTCTTAGTAATGCATACTCATAGAGATTTCCATCGATATATAATTAATCCCGAACGGACATTCGGTTGATTTACTATGAATTTTTCAAGACCGATAAAAATCTGGAATTAAGCTAAATTTTCAGCACTTGGGTCTCTTGACCTGGTAATATTTTGCACTCCTTATTGATGGGTTTAAACCCCCAAAACACCGTCAAAACCATACTTTATTGTTAAGTCGAACCATATTCAATAATTTGCATTTAACCACCTTAACTCTATTAAAAATCAAGCCAACAATAAGACTAATTAAATCAATACGACTGCAAACACACTCGAGTCACTCACCTTCGCCCGTAGGAGTGTTGTTGCTTTATCCATTCGTTTGACTCGTTGCCATCCAAACTTTTTGTCACATATCTTAAAAAATATCAAACTTACAAATCATTAGAACATATAATATCGGCATTCATTTCATAATACCTAATTATTTATCCACCCATTATCAATCATGCATTCAAAATCATTCTTTTTTTACCCCAAACTTGTAATTGATTTATTGCCACTCATTTGACCCGTTATCACGCATTTATGTTTAATATATGAGTCAAATTTACCAATCAAACACACACCATTTAACAACAAACCATGGTCTTTTGGTTGTAAACCAAACTAAGTTAAACTCACATACCCAATCGACTCATTTAGGTGATTAAGTAAAAATAAGATTTACATATGTCCTTTATGTTAATCCCATACACCATTTGATTTATCAAAGCTGCAAGTTTACTAAACATCAATGGATTGTTAGCAAATCATTTTAAATCAAGTAAACACTATAAAATCCCAAAATTTTCACTATTTATTTAATTTAGGCATTTCATCAAACACAGTGTGGGCATGATTAAAATTCACCAATAACATACCCATTCATACTCAAAAATCACTATTTTATCATCAAAGATGTATAATTTGTTTATAATACCAACTAACATTTCAAGGGAGTTTGGACATGCGTGCAACCATTTTGGTTTTCTTGTTTTCGACCGCTGTTTTCTGTTACACAATGATCGCAAACAAAAACATATTTACTCGCCTTTGATCATAATTTCCTTATGTGCTAATGTATATACATGTGTTTGGAACCTTCAGTCCAAATATGAGGTAAATCTGATGGTTGGATCTCCGTGAACAACCCCTTCTTTACTACAACATTTTCTATTCCGAAAATTCAAACAGCTCCATTTTTAGCTGCAAAATGCATACTTTTGGGAAACATTCACAATTCCAACCGTTGGATTTGAAAATTATTGACTTACTAAGGTACTATAAAAATTTGGGGCCGATCCAACGATTATATTTCCACGAAAACCAAATCTAAGAGTATGTGTTTTTTTGAAAAACGAATATGCAATAAACTAACCAAACGTATCCAAACTTTCAACAACTAAAACAAGAACAAATTTGAGATTTTTGTTGTGAAAGGAGCTTCCCATGATGTTCAGGATATTGAAACATGGTTCGGAATCGATAAACGAGTCATCAAAGCCCCTATGGTCGTCACGCCGCCGTGCCGGATCGCCGCCGGCAACCACGCTGTAGCACCACCTGCTTTCTCTCTAGCTCAGCCCTCTTTCTCTCTCTACTCTACAAAAAATCTTTTCTAAAATGAGCCAAAAGTTGGCTTTTTATACTTCCAACTTGTAAATCCCGGTAATCCGGATCTAACACTGATATCACACAATCACTAAGGATGGGCGGAATCCAAACTTGGTGATGATTCAAGAAAACCGAAAAGATGAAGAACAATACGAATTCACTTTAACACCTTGCACACAATTCTATTACTTGAACTAGCAAAATCGTCTGGTACAAGATGATAGTTCTCTCTAGAGAATTCTCCAAATCTCTCAAAGTTCTAACCCTAGGAATGATATAATATTCTATTTACATCTAGGATAAGGCATAACCCTAATGGGCTTGCCTGGCCCACATGGCCTATGGCATGCCCAAATGACCTATAAAGGTCCAAACCTAACACAAACTAACCCAGTTAAGCCCAGTTAGCTACCTTAGACTGTTGCGTATATTTGATGCTTCAGTCTCACACTTCTAGGACCTAACAATCTCCCCCTAGACTGATGCATCAAATTGTCTTCATAGTACAATTCAGCAACGTCTTCAACAGAATCTATGGTTGTCGCTGTGCCGTAAGTGTTGTGGAAGTCAGTCTCATACTTTTACGACCTCACTCTTCAATGAACTCTCAGCACCGGGTCTCTTTCTTCTGCTCTTGTAGTTAGCTTCATATCAGGATCTCGACCAGCTTTGCTTGAAACATCTTTGTCAAAAAGAATGCGAGATGAGGAATCTCAGCAGCTCTTTTCTTCTTCAATCTTTCTCTTTCAAGCAAGCAGGTTCACAGGTACTGTAACATCCGTCAAAAACGGATTTACCAAACCCGCTCCGTTTATTAACCGAACAATCAGTTAAAAATTTCGTTGCGAATTTAATGCCCAAAATAATTTTAAACGATACATAATTAATTATTATATGGGAATATATAATTAGTTTTTGAAAAACTGTTAAAAATAAGAAAATAAAAATAATATGGCCCTGCCGGGTTTCGAACCCGGGTCAGTCAGCCGGGTCAACATAGACTTAACACTCAACCCTTAAACCACTGCGCCACTCATGCTTCTTGTTAATTATTAGAATCATTTAATTCATAACATGCTTTTCCGAATTCAAAACCGGCGCCCAAATTTCAGTCGTCGGAAATCCCGACTAACTCGCCAAGAAATTACGATATCTTCAGTTATAACGTAAACATTTACTAAGACATCGGTTATAACCGACGCCTGAGTCCGCGACACAAACTATAACTGCCGGAAAACGTAATGACTTTGAATCAAGTCGGAAATTGGACCAAGTTCATCGATAACCTGCCTTATAAATACCCCCTCGAACCTCTGCTAGCTTTTTCGCTCAAAACCCCACCTTTACCCGACGTAAATCCATTCGCCGGAAAAATTTTGTACCTCGCCGGAAAACCGAACCCTTCACTTCTAAGCCTTACTAAACCCCTGAGCTTATACCGAAGTCACCCACATCCTTTTCAAGCTTTCTGAAGACTCTCTGCTGCAAGACATACGTCGCCGGAAGTGTTTGCTGTCACCGGAGTTTCGCCGGAGAAACAGAGGAGTCCAGTCGGTATACCTTACGCTTAAATATTTCTTTCTTTTTACATATCTCATCTGTATTAACCTCAAAACACTAAAGAACACGATTAAAACATCGAACCAGTCGGACTTCCGATTCTGGTTAAAATCAACGAAGAAGGCGAAGTTTTCTGTAATGTTTAAGTATAATTAAAATCAAGTTATAACTCGAGTTAGACACACAGTCCAGCGGTGGACTGTGTGCACAATAAACAAGTAAACGTCAAGGGAGGGCCCCAATTGGTAGAAAAAAACCCACAGGAAAAGGAGGGAAACGGATACTCAATTTAAAGTGAGTAAACAGAATTCCATACTCGATCTCATAGATACATATAGAATTCTGCGGAAAGCCGAGATAGGAGGGTCCTATGGAGAATGTGGTCAGAAATCCATAATAGAGTCCGACCACAACGACCGAATTGATTATCTTCATGTATAAGGATACTAGATTACCTTTCTTTAATATGGATTCTCTATTCCTAATGGCTGTGGTACAGAAAATACTGTTAAAGAAAAGAGTAGACAAGGAATGAAAATCTTGTCCCACGCATGCTGCCTTAATAAAAATGTTTTTTTGTTAACCGAACCGGAGTCACGCTGTACATGTTAAGTTTAATAATAACCGGAATAATAACCAAGTTAGACACACAGTCCAGTGGTGGACTGTGTGTATGTTTAAATCACAGGACACGAGTTCGAGTCTGGGCTACTGCACCGGCCCGGATAATTATTAAACTTTTTATTTAAGACAGAAACGGAAATGTTCAGTTTGTATATAAGTATAATAAAAATCGGTTTATATAACAACTTAAACACACAGTCCAGTGGTGGACTGTGTGTTAACCTAAACCACAGGTCCCGGGTTCGAGACCTGTGGAGCGCACCGGTCCGATTCAGTAAAATCTTTTTAGAAATAAATTGATTTTCGGATTAATCTAATTAATATATAAATATAATTAAAAACAGAAATATTTCGGGTTAGACACGTAGCTCAGTTGGTAGAGCTGCGTGCACGCGTACGGGAGGTCTCGAGTTCGAGCCTCACTCAGCGCACACTTACACGCATACGAACCGGTCAAACAGTCAAGGTCAACGGTCAACGGTCAAAAAAAGTCAACTTTTTTTATTATTTTTAATTATTTACTTTAATTAAAAATCAATTAAAAATACTTAAAAATAACATTTTTAAGGTTAGAAAATAGCCTTAAACTCACAAAAATACACCCAACAATCCTACTAAAATGGATTAATAAAATACGTTTACTTACCGAACCATAATGCTATTTATCTAGGTTAATTTCACTCGTGGTTAAAACCACTTCGCGTGCATTCAACATCATCAACCGAACGCACCCAGCATCTTACAACTCCCCCTTTTTAATTACACGTTTTGGGGTGTGTCATGTGTCACAAAATAATTAACTCGTTTATTTAAACTTGTGCCATACCATATCGTGATCTAAACTTAGATTGTTTATATTGTTGTGATTATGTATTTCATTTTGTCAACTTATATGAAATTCATTCATTAAGCCCATCAGTTCCTCGTGGGAGACGAGTTGAGCAACGCGTGCCTCAAAAACCAATCCATTATTGTTCATGTGTGTATTATTGAGTTTATATTGTTGTAGTTATGTCTTTCATATTATCATGTTTATGCAATTCATTCATTAGGCCCATCAGTTCCTCGTGAGAGACGAGTTGAGCAACGCGTGCCTCTAAACAACCCATTACTGTTCATGTGTGTATTGGTTAATATTAAATTGATTTACGAATAAGTTTACATCTATTTTTACTCATGTGTGGTTGTGCACTTTATTTCATAATCAATTAAATAAACTTGTTCAAATGTTTTCCATAGGATTCACTCGCCAACTTTTTGTTGATCCAAAAACCCTTTTACACATGATACAGGTGAACAGGATGAAGCAAGGAAAACATAGGAAATGCCTTAGAAGAAAACAAAGAAGCTTAGATTGATGTTTAGGTCATTGATGTAATTATGATTGTAAATTTCCATTAAATTGTATTAATGAATATGAAACGTTAAAATAAATGTCATGAGCTTTGATGATAACCCAATCATGCCCCGATCACCTTTTCCGCTGCGGGTCGGGGTGTGACAGGTACTTCTTCAAATGCACTATCACTATCAGATGATGACTGGAATCTGGTTCTTCTGACTCAGGTACACTTTGCTGTTGTGATGCTTCATGCTTTGTCGGCAACTAACAGCATCTCAATTTCAGCAACCCCTGTTTCTTGATCTAAATCAATTCTTAGAAATTTATAAGCAAACATTCTTATGCAACAAGAAGAGTACCACATGAACACTTGGTACATCCAAGTACTTGTACTCAGATCGAAATTCAAATTTCTTTCATCTTTTGATGATTAGTCAAATCTTCAAGAACGGTTAATAATTTTTAATAAAACAAACTAAGCACTCTATTTTTGGATTTTTGAATTTTCTAATTTTTTCATATATTTTTAAATATAAGAATATAAACAGAAACACAAATAAACAAAGAAACTAACTCAATAGTTACAACTATACAATTGCAATGGGATCAAAATTGTTTTCAGGTGGACCAAGGAACACTTTTCAGTGTGAACTTATTCAGGCTGGTCTAAGTGATTGCCAATATGTTTGTCCACTTAAACTTAAACACTCAACTTTCATTTTTCAACTTCGTGATATGCTTAAGGTAGTATTATACTATAATATCCATGTGTCCCGTACCATGACATACCCCCGCGATCAAGGTAAGCACAACGATTCATCGTAGCAGGTGACTATACTGAGATCATCCTTTATCTTTTACAACGTCAGACTATTAGTGAACAGGTCAGTACTTTTGTGCAACAGAGAGACCAATAGTTTCTGACGAGGGTTAGGCAAATACCTTATTTGGTATGTTTGAATTCATGGAATTTTCTCATGATGAGATTTCCTTTTTTTAAGGTTTCAGCCCTTCTATTTTGGCTCTTTTAAGAATATCCTGACTGTGCCTAGGTTTGCATATAATCTGGATGTAACAGAAGGGCAGCCAAGATATTCCTGGATGACTCAACAGCATAAAGACCCGAAACCTCAGACGTTGGCTATCTATCAACGCAAGATTTAAGACCATGAAATCATACGCCGGTGGTATGTTACCCACAAGATACATAGTTCGTTATGTTTATATCACTTAGTATCTTTTAATCACTTTGAGCGTAAGCCTATCGACATATCACATTAGATCCTAGTCTTTTCAGCTACAACACCTTACATGTGTCAGTCACGTCCTTTATCACGAATATTCAATTCATTTCCCACGACTTTTTATTTCTGTATTTTTCTGTTTTTCAAATAATGTTTTTGTATTTTTCTAATTTTCTCCCCCTCAAACAATACATATATACATATATCGCCCTCTTCCCCCCTAAATTTGTGCATCATACTTTATGCACAAATTTACCTAATAAAGAAAACATATGCACAAAGTTTTAAACGAAAGGAAAAGGAAAATATTTTTGTTGTTTTGCTTAACCGTTCCTGTCACACCCCGACCCGCAGCGGAAAAGGTGATCGGGGCATGATTGGGTTTTCATCAAAGCTCATGACATTTATTATAACGTTTCATATTTATTATTACAATATTAAAGAAGGTCATACAATCAAATCATACTAGTACATCATGTTCTATACATCTTTCTATCCTTCATTATTTTTCTTCTAAGGCACATTCCCTATGTTTTCCTTGCTTCATCCTGTCCACCTGTATCATGTGTAAAAATGGTTTTTGGATCAACAAAAAGTTGGCGAGTGAATCCTATTAAAACATTTAAACGTTTTATTGAATTGATTATAAAATAAAGTGCATAACCACATATGAGTAAATGTAAATGTAAATTTATTCACAAAACACTTAATATTAAATATTGCACACACATACATCAATAGCTTGTTTTGAGGCACGCGTTGTTCAACCCGTCTCCCACGAGGAACTGATGGGCCTAATGAATGAGTTTTGAGGCACGCGTTGTTCTACGAACTGATGGGCCTAATGAATGAGTTTTAAGGCACGCGTTGTTCAACTCGTCTCCCACGAGAAACTGATGGGCCTAACAATTAATTTGCATACAACTTGACAATATGTAATACATAATAACAAACAATATTTACATTCTAAGTTTAGATCATAATATGGTATAGCACGAGTTTGAATAAGCGAATTAGTTTAAGTGACACATGATACACCCCAAAACATGAATAAAAAGGAGAATTTGTAAGAATTCACTCACAGTGGTTACGTTTCTTGGATTGACGATGAATGCGCACGAATTTGGAATTAACCACGAGAGAAACTAACCTAGATATTAACATAACGGTTCGATAAATAAGCGGATTTTATTAACAATTTTAATAGGATTTTTTTATATACTTTTATGAGTTTAAGGCTATTTTCTAACTTTAAAAACGTTTATTTTTAAGTATTTTTAATTGATTTTTAAATTAAATAAATAAATAAAAATAATAAAAATGTTGACTTTTTGACTTTGACCGTTGACCGTTGACCGGTTCGGTCGGTTATATTGTTGCACTGAGTGAGATTCGAACAGGTGACCTCCCGTATCCGTGCACGCAGCTCTACCAACTGAGCTACATGTCTAACCCGAAATATTTCTGTTTTTAATTATACTTATACACTGTTTAATTTAATCTGAAAATTATTTATTTAAAAAGGCTTTAATTGTATCGAACCGGTGCCGTCAGCAAGTCTCGAACCCGGGACCTGCGGTTTAGTGTTGCACACAGTCCACCGCTGGACTGTGTGTCTAACCTGGTTAATATTCTGGTTTTTATTATACTTAACATCATTCTGTGAGTTATCCCGGTTCGGTTTTAAAAAAAAACATTTTTATTTCCGAGGCTAGGGTCGTGATAGGGATCGAACTCGAGACGTGTGTTTCATGTTTGCACACAGTCCACCGCTGGACTGTGTGTCTAACCCGTTTATTATTCTGATTTTAATTAATCTTATACACTTGGGAGACTTCATCTTCTTTGTTCAAAACACAGACATTGATTATTCAACTGTTTCATGTTTAATTCGATTAACGAAAATTATCAGCGATTGAAATGTAATGGACAGAGAGGGTTTGGGGAAAGAATATACCAAATCAGATGTCTTTCTCAGAACTCCGGCAAGGATTCGTCGGCTCTGTTTTGTGAACTTCGTCGATTAATAGCGTGAGTTCGGAAATTCCAGCGATTTTCCGGCGAGTACAGAATATCCGGCAACGTCTTCTGGAATTGATTCGTGTTGATGAAAGTCTCGGTTTTCCGGCGACTTGCAGAGAATTCTGGCGTGTGAAATTGATTCGAGAATCGGTGCGATTTTGAGCGAAAAGATTACCAGAGGCTAGGGTGTGCATTTATAGGGAAAAATCAAGTTGAATTGGGTCTGCTTCTAGTCTCGATTCATTGGTCAATTGTTCTCCGGCGGTTATGACTGATGTCGCGGGACTGGACATCGGTTATAACCGATGGCGACGTTAATACGTACGTTAAGTCAAAAGTAACCGCCGATAATTGACGAAATCGTCGGATTTTTCGGCGTCTACGGATTTGGGCGCGCTGTTGACTGGGTTTGATTTTCTAGTTTTGTTATATCTATTAATCGTTTCAATATGTTATCAAATAACACAAGTGGCGGAGTGGTTGGATGTGTGTGAGTTAAGACTTTGAAGCTTTACCCGGCTGACCCGGGTTCGAAACCTGGCATCAGCATAATGTTTTTATTTCATTATTTTTAATAAATTTTCAATTATAAATTTTATATTCTATTATATTTATTAATTATGTATTGTTTAAAATTAATTTGAGCATTAAATACGCAACGAAATTTTTTACTGGATGTTCGGTTAAAAAACGAAGCGGGTTTGGTTAACCCGGTTTTTTACGGATGTTACAGTTCCGTCACTAGATTAAAAACTAATCAATTTCAAAATTAAAGCATGAAATTCAAATTTGTACCATTTTGCTGATCTTTTCTTACCTCATCTCCCTCAAAGGAAACATCACAATTCGTAAAAATTTGAACCTTTCTGCAACAGTGAGATGTTATCCTTATTGTCCCTAGGACAACCGCTACCAACATTCCAGAGATTGTTAACAACTCCTCCTTGGCTGTTCGTAAGAAACTAAAGAAATTAGTAAGACAGTGGGACCCAGGCTATCGTGGTCCTGGGTTTCCCCGAAGCATCAAAATAAGACACTTCTTTAAGACACAAGTCCACTTTTGTTTCGAGGATTGCTGATTTGGATTTGGGTTTCCAAATCTGTTTCATTTTAATAAACGCGGTTGTTGCCTTTGATTGAGCAACTTTGGCTGTTTCAGGTTTAGTCATTTTAGAAAAAGATTTTTGTTTCTGAACAACCTTGCGTTTGTTTTTGGCAACATTCCAATCCCCATCAGATGGTTTAACCTTGGAATTCACATTCTTCATTGCCTTAGGTGATGATAACTTCATCGGCTTGGAATGATTGTTATTCTTTGGTGTAACCTTCTGATTTTTCGCATGACACGGAACATGTGGACCATGTGTACAGTTTCGATCAATGTGACCAGGAATGCCGCAATTGAAGCACGTTTGTCTCTTCACATGTAAAGCATTCTGATCAGCTTGGTTTGCTCGTGCAGGCCTTGAAGGATGAACTGATCCCTTCTGTGCTTGATTTCCTTGCACGTTTCTTGCAGACGAAGATGAATTTGGATGTCTGTACTTGTCGTTTGCAAGGGCCTTCTTCTATTGTGGAGATTTCTTTGGATTCTTCTTCTTTTGTTTAGACTGCAAGTCTTGTTCAGAAATCTCCCCAACATTTCCAAAAGCTTTGCTAGCACGGTCAAAAGCATATTTTTCACATTTGCCATTAATGACCAGCTTAACAAAAGCATTTTTCACAACATTAGCCTTTTGAGGGCTATTACTGGCCACTGATGATTTAGGAGAGCGAGATTGTCCTTGACGTTTGGACTTCTGCTTTCTTCATCTCCAATTTGCTCTTTTCTACTCTTTTAGCTTGCTCTGAACCTTTTCATCAGAAGCAGAAGGTTCAGATTGTTCAGTTTGCGCACATGGAGCCTTGTTCACTTCAACTCTGTCTTCATCAGCAGAATCATTGGAAGAGTCAACAGCACCAAATGGTTCCCGTGCGTCTGGAGTATAATCACTTGGTTTGTCGTACACCATATGCTGTGCTTTTTCAATATCTTCGTCGGTTTCAGGCATTGTTGTGTAGTTGTATTATACGGCGGGGCAACCTGATTGAATCCCAAACCCTTCCCTTTGTTCCCTTTATGCCAGCTGCACATTGCACACGTCTTGAACAAGCTTGCTGGATGTATCAAACTTCTTTATATTAACTTCATTTTGTTGATATTCTCCAGTAAGAAGTCTCAGCTCAACTCTTACCAAGTCGCATTCCATGGTTTTTGAATCTAATTTGGTTTTGTAATCATGGACCCAACATTTCTGTTGATTTACGTCCAGGTGGAGCTGAGCTATATCTTTCTTTTGAGCTTCAATCTTTTCTTTGAGTAACTTGTTACTTTCTTGAAGGCTGATGCACTAAGCCATTGCATTGTTGTATTCATTAGTCATTTTGGAATTAAGAGCCTGAGTTGAGCAACCCTATTCCTACAAGGTTCAGTGCACAAAAGATAATTGACTGTGTCATCAATGGGCGAGCTTGATTTGTCAGCGTTTGTTTGGGCTTGATGTCGAGTTTGGGGTGCTGGGCTGCTGATTGCTGCTTGCTGTGGTTGAGGTTTCTGCTCAGACACTTCTTCGGGATTAGACTCAGTTGATTTTGCATATCGATCTTGGAGATCTTGGTTTGATTGTAACCGATCCCATAACCAAGATACAAGGGTCTTTGCCATCACCCAAAAAGCTATTCAAATCATTCCTTACATCCTCTTTTTGCCTTCCACGGTCAAGCAAACGCATCACATAGTCAGCAACCGGATCAACATTGTATTCTCCGATAAACTCATTTAGCCTTTACTTCACTTCATCCTGTAGGCTCGAATGCTGAGTTTGGGCTGCAAACATCTTCGGATAATCGAAAACCGGACCGGTAAACACGATAAAAAGTGTCCGAAAACTGTTTTTACCAAAATGTACCGTTAGACTCGTCTCGACGATACGATTCCAACGGTATACACTGCCCGATGGTGATTTTAGGAATTTTCGTGCCTTCTTTTTGCCCTAAAAATCACACGAGTCTAGCCGTGCAACCGGTTTGTTAAAATTGTCTAAGGATCAAATTCTGTGTATGAAAATGTTTAACTCTGGTTACGTCAGCTAGTTAACTTTCCACCTTTTTGGGTACAACCCGGAACAGTACCAAATTCGGAACAGTGACTCGAATTAACAATCCGAGATGGAATCTCAAACAGTGATACGAGATGCTAATCCGAGATGGTGATTCGGAACAGTATTCGAGATGGAATCCGAGATGCACTATTTCAGTCTGGAATGGGAATCCGGAACAGTAATCCGGAATGCTATCAGATACACAGCAACAGTCAGAATCCGGAACAGTAATCCGGAATGAAAGTCTATCCGAATTCGGAACAGTTACGAATCCGAAATCCTTGAAGAAAATCCGAAATACTTGAAGATTTATCCGAAATCCTTGAAGAAAATCTGAAATGCTTGAAGATTTATCCGAAATCTAACAGAAATTCAAGATTTTTATCCGAAATGCAACAGATTTCAATCCGAAATACAACCAGAAAATCCGAAATCCTTGAATGTTGATCTGAAATGCTTGAATCTTCTTCGTGTTCTTCGTGTTCTTCAGCAGAAAACCGAACAGAATCTTGTAATATCAGACCTGAGCCTGGAAAACAAGTTCAAACAGGCTCTGATACCATTTGTAAATCCCGGTAATCCGGATCTAACACTGATATCACACAATCACCAAGGATGGGCGGAATCCAAACTTGGTGATGATTCAAGAAAACCGAAAAGATGAAGAACAATACGAATTCACTTTAACACCTTGCACACAATTCTATTACTTGAAAAACTAGCAAAATCGTCTGGTACAAGATGATAGTTCTTTCTAGAGAATTCTCCAAATCTCTCAAAGTTCTAACCCTAGGAATGATATAATATTCTATTTATACCTAGGGTAAGGCATAACCCTAATGGGCTTGCATGGTCCACATGGCCTATGGCATGCCTAAATGACCTATAAAGGTCCAAACCTAACACAAAGTAACCCAGTTAAGCCCAGTTAGCTACCATAGACTGTTGTGTATATTTGATACTTCAGTCTCACACTTCTAGGACCTAAGAAAACTCTAATTGTTATATAAATACTATATGATTTCATATACATAGTTATAACAACTAACATGTAAAATATATAACTATATTTTACTTCAAACATTGTTTAGTTAAACAATTTCAAAGCATTTATCTTTGTTTCTAAATATATAAAAACTGATAATTGGGATGTTACAAATCTACCCCCCGAAACGGGTTTTGTCCCCAAAACCGAATTATACTCTACAATTGGGTATGCCCCTAATAATGTGGTCACCAATCCCGCTTACCCCTATAAAATTGTGCAAGAAGTTAATTTAATCTCCAATTTGTAACAAAATCAAAAGGTACCAACAATATGGATTTCAAAATTAGAACCACTTACTTGTATCGTCATACACAGAACAATACAAGCCCGTTGGGCCTCGTCTCACATCACCAATGCAATACCATCATGATCACAATTTTGTGATTCACCCTCTTCTTTGTGAGGCTTGTTTACTTAGTTTCATTAATACTCCATTGTTCCAGTTATACCATCTCCCTTTAAACGTGTTTAGTACACAAATAACATTTTAGACACAATTATAACATACGTTCATTCCTTTATATGAGGTTATTCAACCTCTATTCTCTCTACCATTTGCATCATGAGGTAAACCTCTTAACTCCCTTTATCAATAGTTATTTTTTTATACATTTTAGTCACCTCCAAGTATTTAAACGTTTTGAAAACGATTACTGATCATTTTACATTCACATTTCGTTAAGCTAACTTTTCAACTTTTCCCCAATTATTTAACATTGGTTTTATACATTACAATTTATGGGAATTAAATCTTACTTCACACTCATGAAGCTTAAGGCTTCAAGCTAATCACTCATGAGGTACTTATCCTCATGATAATTTCCCATGAAATCCTTAGACATCTGTGACAACTGCGACTTCCTGGTAAATTCCGTACAACTGAACTATCTTTTGTATTATACAATTACGTGATTTGAAAATTTGAACTGCATGATTTCATGACATACATCTAGAAAGCTCATAGAATACATTTTATGATGCATATTATTCATTTTAGTGTTCATAACTCGAAACAGTTTAGACAATGCACCGAAACAACTACTAGGCTTACCGGCTAGACTAGCTATGTCAGCACGGTTCTGGTACTCAGCTAAACAACAGATTTACGACTTTGATGGGGGTCCAACATCAACTATATGTTAAATACTATGTGGGAAAACAAGGATTTATGATAACACTTTCCGGAAACAATACATACACTAAACTGTCCAGAAACACATCATAAGTAACAACTTCAGCACAATTTAGCAAAATTCAGCATATGGTAATTAATACTAGATCCTGAAATAATTTTAAACATTATAATACTTTTGGAAAGCCTTGAAAATATCATATGGATTCATAAACACTTCATATATCACAAGACTTGTAACTTGACATTTTAACGAACCGACAACGAAACGAACACCCAAAAACAACTAGACACATCATCGGAACTAGTTAACATCGTTTTAGTGTTACAAAGCTAGTACGGGTCATCTAACACCTCATTTCACTTATAAACACCTAAAACCAACTAACACCTAATCAAACCCTCATTTTACAAGCAAGTCCCTAAACTAGCAAACTCAATCAATAAACCCCCACCCCTTTGATGTGAATGGTCAACATGAGGGCCCCACTAGCCCTCATGTTGTCTAACAATGTTGGAGAATGCATTAGGGATAATGGGATTATTTGATGGAAGGTGTATATCCATGGAGATTATATAAGAACCTTATCCCAACATAATCTCACTTTCATCTTCACCAAAAATTCAAACCTTTCACTCATTCTTCCTTCTCCATATCCACGACCACACCACACTCCACTTCACCTCCATTTTCCTTTCACCTTTAAGCAATTCCAAGGGTGTTCAAGGGTGTACCAAGCATAATTAAGAAGGTATCAAGCCTTGGAAGCTCAAGGACCTCTTCAAGAAGCTATTAACCATCACTTTTATTCATCTTCATCTTCTTGGTTCATCCCTAGCCTTGTGCTAGTAGTAAGTCCCTTTGAACACCAAATTTGATCTTGTTTAAGTACATGTAACATACGTACAAGTTAACATCTAAGATTCTTACAAAATAAAGATGAAGAACACTTGAAATCAAACTAAAAAATCATAAGAAATAAGTTGTTTATGATGTGATATGAAAGTTGTTAGTTGATTGTTTGAGCTAGTAATGATGAGCATTATATGTAGACTTGTAAGATGATATTTAAAAACATAATCTAACAAGTGTACATGAAGGTCTTAAAAAGATCCATGGTGAACTTGAATTTAAATGGATGAACATGAGATTTTGAGTTGAAAAAGTGTATAAAATGCTGCACTAAAAATTATGGATCCTTGGAAGATTTATAAAAATGAACTCACAAAATGATTTCTATAAAAGTTTGGTAAAATTTGAAGATAAGTATGATTTTTAAACAAGTAAACATATTTAAAAATCATTCTAGATCATACATGTTCATGAATAATATGCATCATAAAATGTATTATGTGAGCTTCATGGTTGGTTAATTTATTTTTCCCAGTCAGTCAATTTGAAAAATTTCAAGGTTTGTGGTTTTATACTGTAAGTTGGCCGTATAAATCCACCAGACCATAAGATTAGTATACATTATATTACTAATAAATAGTTTACTACGTATAATTCATCAATTAGGCATAGTGATCAAAGTTGAAGTTGGTAGCCCACATGTCCTTCAATCAATTAGGCTACTTTATACATCCTCAAGCGCAATTGACTCTTGCTGTGTATTGAATATCAAATTTCTACTGTTCATCATCATAAGCAAGCATACTTAAATAGGAATGTAGATATCTAGCTCTATTGATATAGGAATAGGTAGTGTTCCCTAGTTATTGGTATTGAGCACTAACATAGAATGATCTGAACAATTTTATATCATTGGATGTTAAATTCAAAGATATGGTTATATGGTATCATAAAATTGGAACAATGACTTCGTCAATGTAGTTGCTAGGGATCAACTGTTTGATCACATTAGTCACCAACATTCGCTTAGCCTTGTGCATCTGCAGCAGCTAAATCTCAAAAATGAAAATTCTGACTATGAAGATGAAGATGAAGAGAAAGATGATTTTGTGATGGAAGTCTGTCATGGTGGCCAATGCGGCATATGTAAAGAACAAATATGGTCATTTCATCTCTATAACTACTATTGCGTGTCTTGTGACTAGTCATTGCACACATTCTATGCTGAACTACCTGAGACACTACAAAATTATCCATCACATCCCGGCCACACTCTTATATTTGGTAATATTTTCGGTTCCAATATCGAGTGTCTTTTCTACAAACGTAAGTGTGGCAATAAATTTTATATTATTGTGTCAATTGCACCTACACCGTTTACGCAATTTGTGCTACCATGTTGGAGCAAAAAATAAAGCACCCTAGTCACCCTCACCAATTGGGACGAATGTTCAGGCACATATCATCAATTTGCATAGCTTGTGGTAATAAACAGAAGGGGTCTTCTTTCAGTGTACCACTTGTCCTATGTTTCGGATTCACATGGACTGTGTTTTATTGCCCGCTAAATTACTAATACAAACTACTACTAATGGACACACTCACATCCACTTACCCTCACCTATTGCTTTCCAGACAAAGAAGTTAGTGCTAATTTTAATCCCCTTTGTAGAGTTTGTAGTAATTACTTCTATATAAATTTATGGAATTAGAAATGTGACAAATGTCGATATTACGTGCATGTTGATTGTGCAACTTCAAAGAGAGAGCCATTTATGTCCATCTTCCTATCCACAAGTGAGCAACCTCTTTTTCTCTTATTAATTATGCTAGTTCATGTAGAGATTATATATCTTAGTCTAATTCAGATGTGTGTGTGTGTGTGTATTCATCAGGCCATGGCAAAACATACAAAAATTATAAAGAAGATGAACATCTGAATTTGCTACATTGTCCATTTCAAGATGAAGGAGACAACCTTTTGAAACGGCATATGTCTAATCAGAAGGAATTTAATGGTAAACAACATGATGGTGAAATGCTCAACCATTCTAGTCATCAACACCCACTCATCCTTTTTGACAAGCATACATTCATTGGTAAAAAGTTGATTCTCTGCATGACCCCATGAAAAGAGTTCAACTCTTATGTGATGGATGTGTGAAACCAATCTTGACAGTACCGTTTTACATGTGTTACCAATGTGCTGATGAACAATGTTGTTTTGTTCTTCATGAATGGTGTGCCAAGCTACCCTCTCGAATACAAGACTACTTTGACCATCCGGAGCATGCTCTTGCTCTCTTGCCAAAAATCCCTACTAAATTCTTTAGTGTGTTCCAATGTAAAGTTTGCACGTTACAATCCAATGGTTTCACATATGGATGCACAATCTGCGAATATTATGTTGATATCAATTGTGCATTCATACCCGAAGAAATCACACATGAAGCTCATCCTAATCATCTTCTACTGAAAGTAAAACCTTCAGTGAAAGTTTGCAAACCATGTCCCTATTGGACAAGAAGCCGGTGGCGATTTTAATGTACCTCTTGTCCTTTCTACATTCATGTGGCATGTGCTTTGTTATTGCCTCGAGTGATTACGCACAAGTGCGATAAGCATCCGTTGAGCCTAAGATACGATCCGGTGGAGAACCATATTGGCAAATACTTTTGTGAAATATGTAAAGATTATTTAACCCTTGGAAGTGGTTCTATTATTGCACTACATGTGCCCTGTCTATGCATCCTCCTTGCGTTCCATTAATACTTCAATACGAGCAAGCTGAACATAAATCTTATGACCAAAGCGTCTATAAGTTTCGCAATGTCAAATTTGGAGGAACGCTTGAGATAAAGATCACCCACACCGTTTAACCTTTGTTCAAGGGCTTAAGAGTGATGGCAAATGCATTAACTGTCGTATAGTATGGTATGATCAACAACTGCACTATCAATTGATTTTTAAGTGCCTGGAGTGTGAGTGCGCATTGCATTATGAGTGTGCTTCTTCATTTTTAACTTAATTCTGTTCTTTGGCTTGTACTTTGATGCGGTCGTACAATGTTGTATATTTGTTGTGTGTCCAGGGAATTCAGTTGTGTGGTTTCGATTTTTTTTATCAATTGGAGTATTTTGAAATTAAGTTTTATGTATATTCCATATTTTACATACGCTCTAATGGGTATTGAATTTCAAATAAGTGCATGGATATTTCACAAATCCACTAGTTTGGTTGCAGATCAACGTGAGATCCTCTCCATCTATCTCAATCGATTTGGTTAGCTATCCAGTTTGTCTATGACAGATCAAGATCTAAAGTTCCAAATATGTGCTACGCTCCAAGTATTTGATTAAATGTCTCTAAGAGTGTTCAGATGTGGACAAGCATTGGTTCAGCAGAGAAAGGTTGACAGAATTATTCAGCAGAAAAAGGTTCGTGTGACTCAGGTTGCAATGGCTACCAAATGTATCTAGGGTGCATGGTGCATCTCCTGATGCAGCTTTTTACTTAGGAGAAAACTCTACTTTCAAGTTTAGGTTTGTGAATGGTTAAATTAAAATCCTAATTGCAGTAGTTCTTTATTGATAGAATAAGTTTGACTTTTTGGGTTCTGATAGCAAAGAAGTTAAGCCCACCAGGGAATAAATATGCCTCGTATGACATGTTCATACATGTTATCGATATCCAGCTTGATGGCCCTATCTTGATTATAGAAGTTAAGCCAACCAAGGAATAAATTTTCCTTATATGACATGTTCATACATGTTATCAATATCCAAGATCATGTCCCAATGTTGATCATAGAAGTTAAGCCAATCAAGGAATAAATTTGCCTCGAGTAGTTGCTGTAGATGCAAAATTACGGTTAGAATCACGTGCAAGTTTATCCACCTTTATTGAAACTTTACCTTTTTTAGTTTATAGTTGAGGTGGCAAAACAGTTTATTGAGCTGTATAAATAGTTAATGTGTTAAATGGCATACTATAAAAGTATATTATTAAACTACTTCTCTTTTATTAAAATGATTTACATGATTTTATACATTTTAGAATACACTTTGTGAATCCACTTACCCATAAATGGGTCAAAATTTCCACCTATAAATTTACAAAGACCATAGACAAATTACCTTATATTTAAACTCATCGTCTTGTTGGTACCTATCAAGGGCCAATAGTACCTGCAAAGCACCACATTACAAAACACAATGTTATTATATATAATATGACAATAAAAACAAATATATTAATAAAAAAATAAAAAATAAAAATTTCCTCACATATGCAATCCCATCAGTGTTTTAACCTCCTCTTCCATTATCATTCACAGAGCCAACAGTAGCACGGTCGGTAGAATCATCACTGGTACTGTGATCACCATCGAGACTTGATTCTCGAGTGAGTGGCATGTTGGTATTAACACCACTTGACTGCTGATTGATCAATCCTTTTAAAGTTTTCGTCGATTTTTGAGGCCTGGCTGATGAAACACCTTTTGTTATAGAAGACTTAGCAATTTTTGAGTTTTTAGGATCAGAAATACGCGCTTCAGTTGTTGACACCACAATGACCTTCCCTTTACCAGATGAAATGCCTTCTCCCTGAGTCAACCTTTTTCCTCCTGCCATTGTTTGACTAGCTGGTACGACTTCCAGATGCATCAATTTCTTGAATTTCAATCCTAACCAAAACACTGCTTGATTCTGTCTTAGAACATATCTCTGAATTCCCTAAGGACTTTGATTAACTTAATGACGACCCACCTTTGAAGTTCTTGCCAGACGATGAATGCAAACAAGGCTTCAAAGGTTTAAATTTCTCTGAAGATTTATGTTTAGTACCTTTAGTATCATGATTAAGTCGGCCACAGCAGCCAATTGGACTGCATAACTGGCCCATTCCATCACGAGAGGCAGGGGTATCTTTTACAACAGTGGCTGGTTTCTTTTTTGGACCAGAAATCTCATGAACAGATAGTTTAACACGATGCATCCATGTAACTGCTGTTCGCCAGTTCGGTCTCTTACCTCCCACACAACTTGCTGATTTTAGATATAAATTGATGTAATGCCCTAAAAATTCTTTCCATGCTGCATCATTGCTTGTACATATTCTAAACAGCAAATTAGTAAGAAAAGCAATAGCTTTATTAGTCCCATTTAAGATACCCTAAAACCACACACTATTTAAACAAGAAATATGTCAAATCAGAAAGTTAGGACCCATTTTAGGATTTGACAAAATTTGGTATTACTTCCCGAAAACCATGAATACCAAGCATACACATACATACACCTAAACCTACACACTATAGATTTCTATAGTCTATACACACATAGTATCCACATAAGATTGCTGCTTTACGTCGACATATAAACTCACATATACAGATATATACGTAAAGAAAACAAAGTAAAAAGAGTACCCACCTTCTTGAAGGCAACGACAGATGGTTACCTTATCTGCACCAGAACAAAATGCCCTACCATTACCCTTCAATAAGTGAGAATGAATTTAACCGTTGGAAGTGGTTCTATCATTGCACCACATGTGCCCAGTCTATGCATACAACTAGTGCGCCATTATTTCTTCAATGTGAGTAAGCTACATATAGATATTATGACCGAGGCATCTATTATTTTCTCTGCATCAAATTTGGAGGAACGCTTGAGATCAAATAGTTATTATGACAGAACCCATCTTGGCCTTTTCCCCACCTGATCCGACCCACCCATTATGATAGGCTGGGCTAAAATTTGAATTTGTGGCTTTGATAAAAATTTCGTCGTTGTCTATAATTTGTTTGTTTGATTACTTTTGGCTATTATCATTTACGTTACTGATATTGATTATCATGACAGTTTGAGTTGTGTTTAAGTGATAACGTGTCAAATGGCTTAACGGGTCAAATGTCAACATATATACATCTTTTTTTACATCCCTAAATTGTGTTTTTATACATCCATCTTCCTGTTGTCTTTTGTCTAATACTTTTTGCAGTCTATAACTTGATCGAGAAAGTTGTCATTTCAGTCTGTAGAAATATACTTCATTTACATATGCTGCCAGAGCTCATGATACCTTTGGTTCTTATTTCATGCGGCTCCTAGTAAACTGACCACCTAGTAAACTGACCCTTTTACTAAGGTTATGTTCTGAAAGGGGTCCAATATGTTTGATCTCACATCCAATGTGTATTCATCTTCATAAAACGTTTGCAGGTCAGCCAACCATTTTGACCCATTTCCCAGCCTAGCCTACCTGATGCCATCTCACCTTTCTTTATTTGTACTGTTGTTATATGTGCTATGTAGGCTGATTGGTTGGTGGTCATCTGAGGAAGAAGCCATGAATAACAAGCATGAAGTTACTACAATGGTACTTCTCTGCAAGATTATTTTCTTTATTTTAGTAGTTAATTACTAGCTTGCCATTCTGATTACTTATTATGCATATGAATCTCAGATACAACATGTTTTCTGTTTATCCATCTGAAATAGCGTAAAAGGTCAGGCGGGTGGTCAACCATTGCTTTTAGAACCAAACAACGATGCTCAAGTTCTTGTTGAATCGCCATTAACACATTGTGTGATTTGAAATTGTGAGTTGTGAATCGAGTCATGGGGTTTCTCCAGGCACTAACGAGGTTAAGTTGATTCTCAAAAGATGAACACTTAATATCTTGAACTATATCTTGTTAATGCGAGCGCACAATAGTCTAATTGTGTGCCGATATTTAAGTTAGGTACCAAAGGTGATATTTTAATAAAAATAAAGTGGGAGAGCCGAAGGTAAAGGTTGATACATGGACTTCTCAAGAAGGGAATGCATTCAAATACGATTTGTATTACTTTTATGCAACTTGTGGATTGTTATTTCAGACATGGTCATACATTATAATTATGCTTGTTAGTTTCATAATAATGAATATATGAACAGGTGATATAACTGCAAAATATAATTATCCTTGTTTTCGTATCATACATTTATTAGAAAGAATGCCCAAAAAACAAGCAAAGAATTAAAGAATAATAGGACAAAAGCACACCATAAAAAAGCCAAGACAAAAGCAATGTTTGGTAAGTGTGATGAGATTGTATTCCAAAAGCAGGTATTACAACGTAAATGCTTACATAATCTACTCTCTACTATAACTTATTAGAATGTCAAATAACCCACGATGGACACTAGACACTGTAGAGATTATATTTGTATATATATATATATATAATTATAATGAAGAGTTAAATGAGAAGAAAATTTTTGTAAGAATAAAAAGAATAACTTTTAAATCAATAGAAATTCTCGATTTACTTCATTTAACGTGTGTATTTAACGTTATGAAAAAGGACATATAGGTAAATCTATAATTGTCATTAATTTAGCTAATTAATTAAACTGGTAACTCATTTTTTCATATACTCTTTCAAAATAAAATAATTTATGGTGTAGGACAATTTACGACTAGGATAAATTTTGAAATGTGTAGGGTAAATTTACATGTGTGTAGAGTAAATTCCGATAAATATAAGACATATGTAGGATAAAATGTTTTTGCTTTATTAATGAGAGATAATATAATTATTGAGAGGAGTTCTAAATTATTTAATGTTTTACCATTATGCATTTTCTTCTTTTTCTTCTCACATTAAATTTCTTCCCAAATAAACATTTCCATATATATATATATATCAAGAGAATGTAGTCGTTATTGACAAAATATAAGGAAAGAGACACACGCCTGTTTCTAATGCATTCATGGCGCACTCAAGAATGAGAGTTAATAGCTGGAATTGGAAGAGTTTATAGAGTATAGTCCTACCATCATAATCTGATTAGGAGCAAACTTTCAAAGCATACAGTTCACATTTAAAAATACTTCAATTCAATTTTGCATGTACTTCAACCCAATTTTTTTTATTAAAATGCGCACTGATCTTAAAGTTCTAACCATTAAAACTGCTTCTGAAACACCAATGAATTCATGCCAATATGGTATAGCCCAGTTGTCAGGGGGTTTTCCACTAACTAGTTTTCTCCTAGGGACGTCTCCGGTTCAATTCCTACTAAGTGCAAATTATGTAAATATGGAGATCACCTTTGGGATAGATTCGAACTTAGGGTGAGGGGTTTAAACAGCATATGCTGGCCCTTTGGGGTAAGCTGAAAATCCACTTGATCCACCGTTCCAAAACAAAAAAGTTCAATGAACTCATGGTTCATCTAAAACCATTTACTAATCAAACTCAATCCTTAACCAACTTGATTAGAAATCTATCCACTTATCTCTCATTCATGAGTTTAATCCCTCATGTATTCTCTATAACTCCCGTTGTCTATAAATCATACTTAAATAACACTTGTTATTTTGGTATTAACCAACAACTTTTGGGTGTTACGAATCCCAATAGTCATCTTGTGACCACTAATCTTAGCCAGGATTCTATGAATGTTGTGATAGTTCTTACAAACAGAATGATCACCACTATTATATACATTTCGAGTGGGGAGACAAGTCTTCGGTTTTATAGACGAGATTAGGCGACATAGTAGGAAAAGGGGATAAAATCCGGTAGCCATCCCTGGTGGCGTGCACGGATCGTGAAGACTGAAGAAGAAAATTGGGTGATGTGGGTACTACTGTTAGCAAAATAATTTATTTATTCCTTTTCGAGACTTGTTCAAGACATTAAAATGAAAATTGACCGATTTTAACCAAGAGTTATAATTGAGTTGAACCGTAAGTAACTGATGGAAATGGATTAAAATCGCTCTAGTTGGGATTGATTAAGATGGTAAACCAATATTTGCGTAAAAGATGATTAATATATTCGACTTATGTGATACACGGGATTCTAACCTAGTTCTTTATATAATTAATATATATGCATCTTTCTCAACAAACATAATCAGAGGCTATTGGCCCTCCGTAGGGAGGAGAACAGGTTCAAATCATAATGGGTTTGCGGCAAGTCCAATTTGGTTCCGGTCAAAATAGTCTCTGACCAAAATAAAGAGCACCTCACGTGATGGTCTAAGTTAAGCCAGGCAAAATGGGCCGGCCGGGTTGAGTCGTGGCTTAGAACGGGCCCAGATCATAAATGGGTTTGCGGCAAGTCCAATTTGGTTCTGGTCAAAATGAGTTTTGAGCAAAATAGGTTCAAGTTAAAACGGGTTGATTTAACAAAAAAAAACACCAAAATCAGAAACTTACAAAAATTAAAGATATAATCAGAAACAAAATCATCAAAAACCACCATGATTCTAATTTGCACTCTAGACATAAGGCACTTCCCAAAAATTTGAAAGCAACCATTTCACATCGTGTTTCATTCAGAAACCAGTGTACCAAAGGACATCGAATTCTAGCAATTCCAGCTAACCTGCATTATTTAGCACCCTCCTTCCCAAAACTTGGAAGTTTTAAACAGTGCAAATTCAAAGTCTATTTGTTATAAAAGCAATAAAATCAACGAAACCCCTAAATAAAAATTCTTCAATTAGCTAGATGTTGGATTAGCAAAACCAAATAAATAACTGAAGAAGCAGCAACAAAATGGGAAACAGAAAAGAGGTGCAATTGTGGTCGTGGTGGGTGAAGAGCGTGAGGAGAGAAAACCAGAACGATCTGCTCTTATTTTTTTGTCTGCCCAATCTGACTTGCCCAGAGTGACCCGTCTTAAAACTTTTGTTTTATTTTCCTTCAACCCATAAACAAATCCATGACCATAATGGAAGATAAATGACATAAACAATGAATACTAACAGATTTAAACAAAGACACTTATTAATTTATCTTTCCACTTGACATGTACCAAAGGACACCAAAATTTATCATGGAAATCGAGTAACATCAATCTTTAGGTCGTAGTTTCCCAAATCATGTTGCTCTTGTTGAATCCTTCTAACAGATTCACCAACAGAGTGGCTACAATTGATGCCTTTAATAAGCTCAAGTGTTGGTATGTCACCAATTTCAAGAGGGATTTCTTTAAGATCTTCGCAGTCTTTAATTTCTAATTGTCTTAGACACAGGAAGCTAGGCCTATACGCTTCCCACATTTTGATATTTAACCACTCAAGTCTCAAGAACTTTAGTTGTCGAAACTCCTGCTCATTTGTGCTCCACCAGCTTCCCTTAAAGGCATCATCACGCAGTTTTAGAACCTTAAGATTAGGTAACGGTTGAATGACTGACATATCACTCCATGGTAGACGACAAAAAACTAGTGTAAGTGTTTTCAGTGTTGCTGGGAGTGTAATTTGACTATCATGCAGAATCGATCTCATTCTTTTACGCAAGCCACTTAACTTGAGCTTTTCAAGGTACTTGAGATATTCAAAGTCATCTTTCTCATCTAAGTAAGTAGTGCATGTAAGTTCCTTAATGCAGGGAAAACATTTTCGAAAACTACCTACCTCATCTTCTAGCACAACATTTAAAATAGTTTGCAAGTTCATTGGTTTTTCAATGGAAGGAAGAAAAAGGCTCCACTTGTAACTTAGACCTCCCACTGGATCGTTAGTTAAAGGATGATAACTCCAGAAATGTCTCACATTGACTAAATCTGATATGTTACTTGACAACACCGTACGGAAATAACTAGTAATGTAAATGAGGGTCTGAAGGCTCCATAAATTGCATATTGAAGATGGGAAACCTGCTGATTAATTCCAAATTACATAATATCTCAAGTGAACTAGCAATTCCATGCCTTTGGGAAGATCATTCAATCTACGGTTTTGTAGAACTAACACCCTAAGTAGCACAAAGGACCGGAAGTAATATGCAATATCATCACTCAAGGATTTGAAATAACCAAAGCACAAAATCGACCGAAGGCTTTGGAAGGGCAGATGAGAAAAGTTTGGATCGTAGATATCTGTATTTATAGACATACGACATGGCATATATGGTTGTGTCTTAACCTTCAAATTAAATTGAGTGGATAACGGCCTATCTATGTGAAGAATAAATCTTTCTTTCGTGGCTTTTCTCAGGCATAGCTCCCTAACAAGATCATGCACTTTACAAGCTTTGATGGCTCTATTAGACTTCCTCTTGTTTGCTACAAATACAAGATTTCTGTCAATTAGTTCCATTAAATAACCCTCTGCAATATCCTCCAAGCTTCTATTTCCATCTTGTTTAATGAATCCCTTAGCTACCCATAAGCATATCAACCTTTGTACTTGAAACTTACGGCCTTCTGGGAAGCTACCAAGATATAGAAAGCACTCTCTTAAGTGAGGCGGAAGATGATTGTAACTTAGAGCCAATGTGTCCAGGCATCCATTCTGGTCACCAGCAAATGGACCTGCCCTGTAAGCAATTTCTACCCAAAACTATTCACGCCACGCTTCTTTCGCTACAACTCCTGCAATGACAACCACTGGAAGTGATAATCCTTGACAACTTTCTACTATTTGCATTTTAGGTTTATTTGACCATTCAGGGCACTCTTGACCATGGAACACCTTCAGACACAACAGCTCCCAGCTTCTTTCCATGCTCAAATATCCTAAATGATGAAAGAATCCATTTGAATTTGCATGCTTAACAACTTCAGTGAGGCGACTAGTAAGCAGGATTCGACTTCCACAGTTGTCATCGGGGAAAACTAATTTCAGGTTATCCCATGCTAAGTTACAAATATCATCTATGATAATCATCATATATCTCTGCCACTTTAGGTGTTTGTGAACCATTTCACGAAGTTTGGAGTCCCTATCTTGTTCAAGGTCAACTTTAACCCTGATGGATGCCAGAATCTGAATCAACACATCCCGCTTGTTATATGTTTGAGAAACAGTGACCCATACACATTCTTGGAAATGATGCTTAACATAACCATCGTTGAATACTTTGGTTGCAAGGGTAGTCTTTCCTATTCCACCCATACCAACAATAAAGACAACAGCTAGCTTCTTTTGATCATCTACAAGTTTGTCTCTTATCAGCTCAACATCAACATCTAGCCCACAACAATTTCATCCAATAACTTTTTTGATCCTAGTGAATTTCTGGTGAAAGAATTTGAGCAGCAGAAGATCGACTTAGCGGCCTTTCTGGTCTTCCAGATGAATCCATCTTCATGCTATTGATGATCATACTCATGGATTCTACCTTGACAGACTTTAATGATTCCCTAATATCATCAAGATTTAGTGAGAGCTTAAAGTCCTCAGATGTAGGGAAATGCCCATTATTCCTTAAATGAGCACCTGATAGAGAGATCAACGATATATTGTGCCACTTCTACTGTGTGTGTGAATCTTTTCTTCAGATCATTAATTTTTTCTAGCTCATGTAGGTCTTGATATTCGTTGATGAAAAAACATTGAATCATGGAGCCAAGCTCATCATAGAGAAGTTGGAACTGGGACCTTTGATATATAATTGCCGGGTTGTTGATGAAAGGATTGTCCTTGCAGTTAATGAGCTGCTTTACTTCTCCATGAACATCTGCACAGCTGCATATGTCATCTCGTGTCACCTTTCTGGAATAACAGATTGAATTAGGCTTTGGAGGCCTCGTTGTTGTATGATCTGGTAAGAACGAACAGTAAAGACCTTGTCGTCGACGGATAAGGGCAGACCTCTTCGTTGGATTGTCATATATGTATTTCTTAATTCATAAGATTGACAGGTTTTTGAAATGATCCAACCAATTCAATCAGTGATAGGAAAGTCCGATTTCCAAGCATTAATGTAATATTGTTTACTAAATTTTCACAGTTATAGATATTATAAAACTACATGTTAGTCGGCTAACAAATTTTAAAATCATAATCGTTTATAGTCATATTATATATTGGTTCATTGAATCAGGACACTTTATTTTAACTCAATTCAGTTCCTCATCATTTTTTACGTCTTAAATTATTTTTCTTTATTTTATTATTTTATATATATATATATATATATATATATATATATATATATATATATATATGGGATGGTTATCTTAAGAACGCTAGATACTGCGAGAACCATGAAAACAAATGAAAAAACATCAAAACCAATTTTTTAATATAAAACTTATTGTAATTAAAATACATCAAAAAGGGAATTTACAACAACAAATAATTCATATTCCTCTTAAAACCTATCTTATTAGATTTTTACACATGTGCAAATTTACTTTATTCACGAATTAGAGTAACTTTAAACGTGTAAATTTAATTTCTAACATTATATTCGAATAATAGTGATAAGTGTAAAAAGAAATTTTGAATTTGATTGTTTTTTATCAAGTTCACGTGATTTTTTCATTCATTCTCACGGTTCTCATACTATTTAGTGTTCTTATTTAAACGCTCCCTTATATATATATATATATATATATATATATGTGGTAGGGTTCATGCGAGAACCACTTTTATTGCGAGAACCAATGTGAACACAAAAAAGTACTTAAAAATCTAAAAAACAAACAAATTTTTTTCTAATATTTAAAAAAAATCGCTATATTCCGTCACTAAAAAACTTTTTTTTTCGAGTAACAATTATCGATGCACATGTGCATATGTATCATTTCTTTGACAAATTTCGTAACACATTACCAGTAGTATACTATTGCACTTTCATTTATACGAACATCCCTAATACACTACTTTTACATTACCAATATTAAAAATGTACATGTGCGTCATTATGTATAACCATGTTATAACGAGTTTTGGTACAAAAAGTTTGTGATTTCGAATGATGAAGTAGACCCATATACATGTTTTTTGGTTGGTTATATCTAGTGGTTGATGGTTTGATTATATTTGTCACTTTATACTAAAATATGTTGTTTGGATGGTATGAAGGGTGTTTTATATATATATATATATATATATATATATATATATATATATATATATATATATATATATGTGTGTGTGTGTGTGTGTGTGTGTGTGTGTGTGTGTATGTGTGTGTGTGTGTGTGTGTGTAAGTCCCGATAATCCGGATCTGTCAACGATATCACACGATCACCAAGGATGGACGGAATCCAAACTTGGTGATATTAAGGAAAACCAAAATAACGAAGAACAATCAGAATCAACTTTAACACCCTGCACACGATTCTATTACTTGGACAAGCAAGACCGTCTAGTACAAGATGGAGGCTCTCTCTAGAGAAATCCCAAAGTACCCTAAAAATGAATAATCTTAGCTTATATACCTAGGGTAAGGCATGTCCTCATGGGCTTGCCTATGGGCTTGCCTTGCCCACGTGGCCTATGGCTTGCCCAAATGACTTCTAAAGGTCCAAACCTAATACAAACTAACCTAGTTAATCCCTGTTAACTACTATAGACTGTTGTGTATATTTGATGCTTCAGTCTCACACTTATAGGACCTAACAATCTCCCCTAGACCGATTCATCAAATTGTCTTGATAACATAAATTCAGCAACGTCTTCAACAGAGACTATGGTTGTCGCTATGCTGTAAGTGTTGTGGAAGTCAGTCTCAAACTTCTTGGACCTCATACTTCAACGAACTCTCAGCACTAGGTATTTTTCTTCAGCTGTTGTGATTAGCTTCATATTAGGAGCTTGATCATCTTTGATTGAAACATCTTTTTCAAAAAGAATGTGAGAGGAGGAACCTTAGCAACTCTTTTCTTCTTCAATCTTTCTCTTTCAAGCAAGCAGGTTCTCAGGTACTTCTTTAAATGTACTAACATTGTTAGACAATGACTGGCATCTGGTTCTTCTGACTCAGGTACACTTTGCTGTTCTGATGCTTCATGCTTTGTTGGCAACTAACAGCATCTCAATTTCAGCAACCCCTATTTCTTGATCTAAATAAAGATCTGCACAATTCTCAGAATTTTATAAGCAAACATTCTTATACAACAGAGAGAGTACCGCATGAACACTTGGTACATCCAAGTACTTGTACTCAGATCAAAATTCAAATTTCTTTCATCATTTGATGATTAGTCAAATCTTCAAGAACGGTTAATAATCTTTAATAAAACAAATAAAGCACTCTATTTCTGGATTTTTGAATTTTCTAATTTTTTAAATTTTTTTAAACTATAAGAATATAAACAGAAACACAAATAAACAAAGAAACTAAACTCAATAGTTACAACTATACAATTGCAATGGGATCAAAATCGTTTTCAGGTAGACCAAGGAACACTTTTCAGTACGAACTTATTTAGACTGGTCTAAATGATTGCCAATATGTTTGTCCACTTAAACTTTAACGCTCAACTTTCATTTTTCAACTTCGTGATATGCTTAAGGTAGTATTATACTATAATATCCGTGCGTCCCATACCATGACCTACCCCCGCGATCAAGGTAAGCATAACGATTCGTCGTAGCATGTGAGTATACTGAGATCATCCTTTATCTTTTACAACGTCAGACTATTAGTGAACAGGTCAGTACTTTCGTAGAGCAGAGTGACCAATAGTATCTGACGAGGATTAGGCAAATACCTTATTTAGTATGTTTGAATTCATCCAATTTCTCATGATGAGACTTCCTTTCTTTTAAGGTTTTGGCCCTTCTATTTTGGCTCTTTTAGAAAGATATCTTGACTGTGCCTAGGTCTGCAAATAATGTGGATGCAACAGAAGGGCAGCCAAGATATCCCCAGATGACACAACAACATAAAGACCCGAAACCTCAGACGTTGGCTATCTATCAACACATGATTTAAGACCATAAAATCATACGCCAATGGTATGTTACCCATAAGATACATAGTTCGTTATGTTTATATCACTTAGTATCTTATAATCACTTTGAGCGTTAAGCCTAGCGACACATCACATTAGATCCTAGTCTTTTCAGCTACGACACCTTACATGTGTCAGCCACACCCTTTATCACGAATATTCATTTCTTTCATTTCCCAATGATGCAAAAAAGACTTTTTATATTTTTATGTTTTTCAAATGTTTTTGTATCTTCTGTTTTTTCAAATGGTTTTGTATTTTTCAAATTTTCTCCCCCTTAAACAATACATATATACATATATCACCCTCTTCCCCCCTAAATTTGTGGATCATACTTTATGCACAAATTTACCTAATAAAGAAAACATATGCACAAAGTTTTAAACGAAAGGAAAAGGAAAATATTTTTGTTGTTTTTGCTTAACTGTTCCGTCACTAGATTAAAGACTAATCAATTTCAAAATTAAAGCTTTATTGTACCTCTTCGCTGATCTTTTCTTACCTCATCTCCTAAATGAAAATCTAACTCATTATAAAAATTTGAGCTTTTTGCGACAGTAAGATGTTATCCAATATGTCCCTGGAACAACCGCTATCAACATTTCAGAGATTGTCAACAGCTCCTCCTTGGTTGTTCCTGAAAAATAAGAAGATTAGTAAGACAATGGGACCTAGGCCATTGTGGTCTTTGGTTTCCCTGAAGCATCAAATAAGAAACTTCTTTCAGACACAAATCCCCTTTTGTTTCAAGGATTGGTGATGTTGCTACCGCCTTGGATTTGGGTTTCCAAATTTGCTTCGTTTTAACAAACGCAGTTGTTGCTTTTGATTGAGCAACTTTGGCTGTTTCAGGTTTAGTCGTTGTAGAAAAAGATTTTTGTTTCTGAACAGCCTTGTGCTTGTTTTTGGCAACATTCCAATCCCCATCAGATGGTTTAACTTTGGGATTCACATTCTTCATTGCCTTAGGTGATGATACCTTCATCGGCTTCGAATGATTTTTATCCTTAGGTGTAACCTTCTGATTTTGAACATGATATGGAACATGGGGACTATGTTTGCAGTTTCGAGCGATGTGACCAGGAATGCCGCAATTGAAGCATGTTTGTCTCTTCACATGTAAAGCATTCTGATCAGCTTGATTTGCTCGTGCAGGCCTTGAAGGATGAATTGATCTCTTCTGTGCTTGATATCCTTGCACGTTTCTTGCAGACGAAGATGAATTTGGATGTCTGTACTTGTCGTTTGCAAGGGCCTTCTTCTGTTGTGGAGATTTCTTTGGATTCTTCTTCTTTTGTTTAGACTGCAAGTCTTGTTCAGAAATCTCCCCAACCTTTCCAAAAGCTTTGCTAGCACGGTCAAAAGCATATTTTTCACATTTGCCATTAAAGATCGGCTTAACAAAAGCATTTTTCACAACACTAGCCCTTTGAGGGCTATTGCTGCCCACTGATGATTTTGGAGAGCTTGATTGTCCTTGACGTTTGGACTTCTGCTTTCTTCATCTTCGATTTGCTCTTTTCTACTCTTTTAGCTTGCTCTGAACCTTTTCATCAGTAGCAGAAGGTTCAGATTGTTCAGTTTGCACACTTGGAGCCTTGTTCACATCAGCTCTCTCTTCATCCGCTAACTCATTAGAAGAGTCAACAGCACAAGGTGGTTCCCGTGTGGCTGACGTATAATCACTGGGTTTGCCGTACACCATATGCTGTGCTTTCTTAATATCTTCGTTGGTTTCAGGCATTGTTGTGTAGTTGTGATTATACGGTGGGGCAACCTGATTGAATTCCAAACCCTTCCTTTGTTCCCCTATATGCCAGCTGCACATTGCACACGTCTTGAACAAGCTTGCTGGATGTATCAAACTTCTTTAAATTAACTTCATTTTGTTGATATTTTTTAGTAAGAAGTCCCAGCTCAACTCTTACCAAGTCACATTCCATGGTTTTTGAATCTAATCTGGTTTTGTAATCATGGACCCAACATTTCTGTCGATTACGTCCAGGTGGAGCTGAGCTATATCTTTCTTTTGTGCTTCAACCTTTCTGTGAGCAACTTGTTACTTTCTCGAAGGCTGATGCACTGAGCCATTGCATTGTTGTATTTATCAGTCATTTTGGAATTAAGAGCCCTGAGTTGAGCAACCCTATTCCTGCAAGGTTCAGTGCACAAAAGATAGTTGACTGTGTCAATGGGCGAGCTTGATTTGTCAGCATTAGTTTGGGCTTGAGGTCGAGTTTGGGGTGCTGGCTGCTGATTGCTGCTTGCTGGGCTGTTGATTTCTGTTCGGACACTTCTTCAGGATGAGACTCTGTTGATTTAGCTTATACATCTTGTAGATCTTGGTTTGATTGTAAACGATCCCATAACCAAGATACAAAGGAGTCTTTGTCATCTCCTAAAATGCTATCAAACTCATCTCTTACTTCCTCTTTTCGCCTCCCACGTTCAAGTAAACGCATCACATAGTTAACAAGCGGATCAACATTGTAGTCTTCGATAAACTCATTCAGCTTTTCCTTCACTTCATCCGCAGGCTCGGGTTTTGATTTTGTGCTGGACTGAGATCTATGTTCGAGTGCTGAGCTTAGGCTGCAAACATCTTCGGATAATCGAAACCGGACCGGTAAACACGATAAAAAAAGTCCGAAAACTGTTTTTACCAAAATGTACCATTAGACTCGCCTCGATGATACGAATCCAATGATATCTAATGTCCGATAGTGATTTTAGGAATTTTCGTGCCTTCAAAATCACACGAGTCTAACCGTGCAACCAGTTTGTTAAGATTGTCACACCCCGACCCGCAGCGGAAAAGGTGATCGGGGCATGATTGGGTTATCATCAAAGCTCATGACATTTATTATGCGTTTCATATTCATTTAATACAATTTAATGGAAGTTTACAATAAGAATTACAACATGTTCTAACTATCAATCTAAGCTTCTTTGTTCTCTTCTAAGGCATTTCCTATGTTTTCCTCGCTTCAACCTGTTCACCTGTATCATGTGTAAAAGGGTTTTTGGATCAACATAAAGTTGGCGAGTGAATCCTATGGAAAACATTTGAACAAGTTAATTTAATTGATTATGAAATAAGTGCACAACCAAACATGAGTAAAAATAGATGTAAACTTATTCAACAATCATTAGATATTAAATAAAGTACACATGAACAATAATGGAACATTTAGAGGCACGCGTTGCTCTACTCGTCTCTCACGAGGAACTGATGGGCCTAATGAATGAATTGCATAAACATGATAATATGAATGACACAACTACAAACAATATAAACTCAATGATACACACATGAACAAAAATGGATTGGTTTTGAGGCACGCGTTGTTCAACTCGTCTCCCACGAGGAACTGATGGGCTTAATGAATGAATTTCATATAATTTGACAAAATGTAATAAGTAATCACAACAATATAAACAATCTAAGTTTAGATCACGAAATGGTATGGCACAAGTTTAAATAAACGAGTTAATTAATTTGTGACACATGACACACCCCAAAACGTGTAATTAAAAAGGGGGAGTTGTAAGATTCACTCACAGTGGGTGCGTTCGGTTGATGATGTTGAATGCACGCGAAGTGGTTTTAACCACGAGTGAAATTAACCTAGATAAATATCATTATGGTTCGTTAAGTAAACGGATTTTATTAATCTATTTTAGTAGGATTGTTGGGTGTATTTTTGTGAGTTTAAGGCTATTTTCTAACCTTAAAAATGTTATTTTTAAGTATATTTAATTGATTTTTAATTAAAATAAATAAATAAAAAATAATAAAAAATTTTGATTTTTTTTTGCTACAGTTGACCGTTGACTTTGACCGGTTCGAATCGTGTAATTGTGCGCTGAGTGAGGCTCGAACCCGAGACCTCCCGTACGCGTGCACGTAGCTCTACCAACTGAGCTACGTGTCTAACCCGAAATATATCTGTTTTTAATTATATTTATATATTAATTAAGTTAAACAGAAAATCCTTTTATTTTAAAAACGATTTAATTGAATCGAACCGGTGCGCTCCACAGGTCTCGAACCCGGGACCTGTGGGTTGCGTAACACACACAGTCCACCGCTGGACTGTGTGTTTAACATGTTATATAATCCAATTTTTATTATACTTAAATACAAACTATTTGTTTTCATTTCTGACTTAATTAAAAAGGTAAAATAGTTGTCCGGGTCGATGCAGAAGACCGGACTCGAACTCGTGTGCTTTAATTAAACATACACACAGTCCACCACTGGACTGTGTGTCTAACTTGGTTATTATTCCGGTTATTAATATACTTAACATATAACAGTGTGACTCCGGTTCGGTTAACAACAAAAAAAATCATTTTTATTAAGGCAGCGTGTGTGGAACAGGATTCGAACTCGAGACCTTTGTGTGTTTAATGTGCACACAGTCCACCGCTGGACTGTGTGTCTAACCCGAGTAATATCTTGCTTTTAATTAAACTTAAACACTACCGAACATCGTCTTCTTCGTTGAGTTATAACCAGAAATGATGACTGACTGGTTCGAGTTTTTATTCAGGTTTCTTTAGCATCTTATGATTAATTACAGATGAGATTAAGTAAAAAGAAAGGAAATTAGGCGTGAGGTATACCGACTATCTTCCTCTGTTTTCCGGCAGAACTCCGGCGACAGCAATCACTTCCGGCGACGAGTGTCTTGCAGCAGAGAGTCTTCAGAAAGCTTACAAAGTATGTGGGTGACTTCGGTATAAGTTCAGAGGGTTTAGTAAGGCTTAGAAGTGGAAGGTTCGGTTTTCCGACGACGAACAGAATATTTCCGGCTAGTGAGTTTTCGCCGAGAAAGGGTGCGGTTTTGAGCGAAAAGGTTTGCAGAGGTTCGAGGGGGTATTTATAAGGCAAATCGTCGATGAATTTGGTCCGATTTCCAACTTGATTCGTCGGTTATAATTCCTCCGGCGGTTATAACTTTGGTCGCGGACTCAGACATCGGTTATAACCGATGTCCTAGTAATAGTTTACGTTATAACTGAAGATGTCTTTAAAAACTCGCGAGATTGCCGGGATTTCCGACGACTGAACTTTGGGCGCCGATTTTGAATTCGGAAAGACACTTTATGAATTAAATGATCTTAATAATTAACAGATAATACAAGTGGCGCAGTGGTTTAAGTGTTGTGTGTTAAGTTGTTTGTTGAACCGTGACTGACCCGGGTTCGAAACCTGGCAGGAACAAAACATTTTTATTTTGCGATTTTTAACAGTTTTTCAAAAACTAATTTTATATTCCCATATAATAATTGATTATGTATCGTTTAAAATTATTTTGGGCATTTAATTCGCAACGAAAATTTTAACTGATTGTTCGGTTAATAAACGGAGCGGGTTTGGTAAATCCGTTTTTTTTACGGATGTTACAAAGATTGTCTGTGGATCAAATTCTGTGTACGAAAATGTTTAACTCCGGTTACGTCAGCTGGTTAACTTTCCACCTTTAAGGGTACAACTCTGAACAGTACCGAATTCGGAACAATAACTCGGATTAACAATCCGAGATGGAATCCGGAAACAGTGATCCGAGATGGTAATTCGGAACAGTGATCCGAGATGGTATACGAGATGCACTGTGTCAATCCGAGATGCTTCCCAAATACTAGATGTAATCCGAGATGCTTCCCAAATACTAGATGTAATCCGAGATGAGAGAATCCGAAATAGAGAATCTAGTCCGGAATGAAACCCTGATCCGGAATGAAAGACAAATCCGGAATGAAGACCAAATCCGGAATGAAGATCAAATCCGGAATGAAGAACCTCAACCGTATTCAGATCTGGATTGCAAGAAATCCGGACAAAGTTGTTGAGAAAGTTGATGAACAGTAGTCCGGAATGAATCCGAGATGGAATCTCCTTCGTGTTCTTCGGGATCTTCAACGACTTTGAATCCGAAATTCAACAGATCAATCTGAAATCTATCCGAAATTCAATATTTTAATCCGAAATACAAAAATTAATCCGAAATCAATCCGAAATGCAGCAGAATGATCCGAAATCTGTCCGAAATGTAAGCAGAAAATCCGAAATCCTTGAATGTTGATCCGAAATGCTTGAATCTTCTTCGTGTTCTTCGTGTTTTTCAGCAGAAACCAAACAGAGTCAGTGTGACATCAGATCTAAGCCTGAATATAGGTTCAACATGCTCTAATACCACTTGTAAGTCCCGATAATCCGTATCTGTCAATGATATCACACGATCACCAAGGATGGGCGGAATCCAAACTTGGTGATATTAAGGAAAACCGAAATAACGAAGAACAATCAGAATCAAATTTAACATCTTGCACACGATTCTATTACTTGAACAAGCAAGATCGTCTAGTACAAGACGGAGGCTCTCTCTAGAGAAATCCCAAAGTCTTAACCCTAGAAATGAATAAGCTTAGCTTATATACCTAGGGTAAGGCATGTCCCTCATGGGCTTGCCTGTCCCACATGGCCTATGCTTTGCCCAAACGACCTCTAAAGGTCCAAAATTAATTTGATGCTTCATCTCACACTTATAGGACCTAAAAGTGTGTGCGCGCAGAGGGTGAGGTTTTTTTACTATTAAAATAATTAATTTTCTAGATTAAGGGTATAAAGGTAAATTTAACATTTTTATATTAAGAAACTAAAATTAATACATATGCATGTTCCCCATTCTTTTTTAAACGTCAATAACTTTTTATACGTAACTCTTTTTTAAATAAAAAAATTACACCATGATAACGAGTGTTTTTTATCTTTAATATGAGTACCATATTGATATACTTGTGTAGAGAAAAAATTACGTCTCGCTTGGTTGTTTTAGTCCATGGTGTTTTTTTCTATTTTCATACAATGGTGTTTTAGTTGTATTGTGATTTAAGGCATTGTATTTTACATTAAACCAAACATGATTAAATTCAATTTACAGATGTTCGAAATTTAGGACAATAGAGAACTAAAAAAACACTATACAAATCATATACTATGAAAAACACTATATATAAAAAAACACCATACTCCTTTAAAATAAAACACCACAAAGATAATATGAACAGAACCCAACACTACATATGAAACAATAATGCTCCTTTAAATAAACATCCTTTGGAAATAAACACCTTGTGCAAAAAAAACCACTCTCTACTACTAATGCACAAATAAACACCATATATTTATAAAACACCATACTCATTTAAATAAAACACCACAATGATAATATGAACAGAACCCAACACTATCTATGAAACAATAATACGAACACAACATGTAAATTACAATTATACCCTTAAACCATTAAAAAAACACCATAACACACCCTATTGAATTCACCATTCACTAGAACCCTCCTTTAAAAGACACCATAACAACCATGTGAAAGACACCCCTAAAACTCTCCTAACTCATAACACCATACGATACAAACACCATACGATGCAAACACCATACATATAAAAACATCATGCACTCCTATATATAAGAATAAAACAACATAATGATAATATGAACACAACATGTGCAACAAACCCACTCCCAACCACCAATGTATGAATTAAACACCATATAAGACTGCTACTATCATTATCAACGATAACAGAAAACAACACATATTTTTGTAAAACACCAAAACACGCAAAAATGGTCTGTACAATAAAACAACCATTTAGAAAATAAACACCTGGTGCAAGTAACATCTCACAGAAACCAGATGTATAATAAAACATCACAAATAAATTTTCGTTATAAAATCGTGTCGAAGAAGATCATTAAATTCAATAACAAATTAAAATTCGAATTCCCTAAAATAACTGTGAAAAATAGGTTGCAAATATTCATTACAACTAGATTTCATTGGTTAAATTACAGTTATACCCTTAAACTACCAAAATAAAAAGGGACATGTGTCGCCACCAAAATCTTTCTTATCCTTCTCACACTTTTATATTTTTTACAGGAACCTCTACCTATGTGCATAAAGTGAAATATTGGTAACGGTATTGTATTATGGATGTTAGGAGGTAATGATATTGTATTATGGATGGTAGGAGATAATGGTAGTGTATTATGGATGGTATGATAGATGAAAGGGAAAGTGTATTCAAAGTAGCGTACCAAAACACGTTATATCATGTTTATACATATAAATGCACATGTGCATTTCTAATATTGGTAATGTAAAAAGTGATGTCTTATGAATGATAGTGTAAATGAAAGTTTAATTGTCTAATATTGGTAATATATTACAGAATTTGTCAAATAAATGATACATACGCACATGTGCATCGAAATTGTTACTTGAAAAAAAATTATTTTTTTAGTGACGAAATATAGCGATTTTAAAAAAATATAATTAAAACATTTGTGTGTTTTTTATATTTTTTAGGTTTTTTTATTGTGTTCACATTGGTTCTCGTGGTTTTCGCAATAAATGGTGGTTTTCGCAATAAAGGGTGGTTTCTAACGGATCCTTCTCTTATATATATATATGTATATATATGTGTGTATATATATATGTTTGTATGTGTATATATATATATATATATATATATTATACTAGGATATAACCTCGTGTGTCACACAGGGTTATATAATGGAAATGAGCTAGTTATATAATATGTGAATAAATATAATGTTATATTTTAAATAATAAAATTAATATATCTTCGAGAACCTCATGTTTTGAATAAATATAATTTTATATACCAAATAATAAAAAGTTATATCTTTAAAAACCAGGTGTATTACAGGGGTTTAATTAATGTAATTTTGTAGAGTAAAAAAAAAGTTATATCATTAAAAACCTTGTGTATTGCACGTGTTGAATAAATCTAATTTTATATACCAAGTAATAAAAAAGTGTACGTTTAAAAAATCTTGTGTATTATACATGTTGAATAAATCTAATTTTATATACAAAATAATAAAAGAAGGTTATATCTTTAAAATAAATAATGAAATACTCCATACGCAATGTATATTATGATTCCGGAGATGATTCTTGAAAGAAGATACGTTATTCAAGAAGAAAATCAGCAGCCATTTGCTTGGTAAAATGTTTGTAGCAATTCCGACAATAATTTGATTTACTTAAAATATCTTTAGTTAACAAATTAAATTAGACGATAATATTTTATTAAAAAAATAGAAGATAGCATTTCACATTTAGAGTATGATAAAATTTAATAATAATATTAATTTAATGAATATAATGAGCATATATATATAGACATAGACATATAGATAGATATAGATTAAATTGATTTTGACTTATGATACTTTTTTATGGAAAGTGTCTTAATATCTAATTATTTTTCAAAAATTGTTACTATTTTCCAAAATCATAGTTATAATTTTTTAATTTTAATTTTGGATTTATTAATACAAATAAGTTAAATCAATTAATTGGTGGAGGCACTTGTTTCTTAAAGAAAATATATAAACCTAGACAACGATGATATCAAAATAACTGATGTATTTAGATTACAACTGATGTTTCCTTGCTTTTACTCTATATTACACCAATAATTCTAAAGTATTCTCATTTTACAGGTTAAATCTAAAGCCTCTTATTTAAAAGACATAGGATCTACCAAGTGTTACTACTTAAAAATAAAATATAAGATAAAATTGATATTAATTATTTTTTTTTCAAAATATTACGTAATAATAAAATACAAAACACCTTACGTTAAATTGTAAAATTAACATTTATTATAATCGATGCATCTGGTTCTATATACTTGGATGGTAAAAGTTAACACTTATTAAATCAAATGTAGTATTTATTATAATTGTAAAATACATCTTTCTTATGATTACGGTTTAAAATCTTCTAATCCCAAGACAAGGTTATACTTAGTGTAGGTTCATCCATTTATCTCCTAAAATTAAGAGTTAAGATTTAAGCTGTGACATTTTGATAAATATCAGATTCAAACAACTAAAAAAATAAATACATAAAGGGTAATCTGGTATTTTCTCACTTGAATTTCTTCTCCTTTTTATTTTCAAAAGTCTATAACTTTTTCATATATTAATATTTTTTTTAAAAATATACCGTATTAACGAGTATTTCATTCTTTTTAACTCAAACAGTCTATTGATATACTTTTCTTTAAAAACTTTTAAGTAAAATGTCATTATAGTCTCTATGGTTTGTATCATTTTGCCACTTTACTCTAAACGTTTCATTTATCCTCTTTATTATTATTCTTTTACAGGGATCTTGGAAATTCAAAATTGTCTTGGCATCTTGTGCCTGAACTAGGAAAACTCCAATACCTACACTATCTGTGAATTATTTTTGTTAGAATTGTTCATTCAAACAATTTGCACATTTTATCTTTTATTAATCATCATTAACAGCCTAATCTATGATATATATATATATATATATATATATATATATATATATAAACTTAATGCAGGGAGCTATACAAAAATACTATTCAAGGTCCAATTCTTGTAGAGTTCAGTAACTTGAAGAACCTCATAAGTTTGGATCTTTACAACAACAATATCACTGGCAAAACTTTTAATCCTCTCGGGAAACTGAAATCTTTAGTGTTCTTGTGAGTCCGATTAGATGACGCCCTTTTCTTGGGTGAATGGTCCCCTTATAACGCTGCAGTCCTCAAACGCATTCTAAGATGTTTTTATTTCATCCCAGGCCTTAAAATTAACTTGCATAAAAGCAACCTTTTTGGCAACGGTGTAGGGGAAAATGAGCTCAATAACATAGCTACGGGGTTTGGTTGCAAGGTTGGATCGTTCCCGTTTATCTATCTTGGGATTCCGGTTGGAGGTAATATGAGTCTGGTTCGACACTGGACTCCGGTTGTGGACAAGTTCCGCAACCGCCTCTCGTTATGGAAGGGGTTGTATCACTCTTCTTAACGGTTTTAGACGCCTTACCGACTTACTAATTTTCCTTATTCCGGGCGCCCTTTCATGTTATTAAATCCCTTGATCGGCTAAGGCGAAACTTCTTTTGGGGTGCCAACAAGGACATGGATAAAATGAGTTGAATGGCATGGTCTAAGGTCACCGGGCCGGTCGAGTTAGGGAGTATTGATATTCGTTCAATCCTCGGGAAACTGAAATCTTTAGTGTTCTTGTGAGTCCGATTAGATGACGCCCTTTTCTTGGGTGAATGGTCCCTTTATAACGCTGCAGCCCTCAAACGCATTCTAAGATGTTTTTATTTCATCCCAGGCCTTAAAATTAACTTGCATAAAAGCAACCTTTTTGGCATCGGTGTAGGGGAAAATGAGCTCAATAACATAGCTACGGGGTTTGGTTGCAAGGTTGGATCGTTCCCGTTTATCCATCTTGGGATTCCGGTTGGAGGTAATATGAGTCTAGTTCGATACTGGACTCCGGTTGTGGACAAGTTCCGCAACCGCCTTTCGTTATGGAAGGGGTCGTATCACACTTCTTAACGGTTTTAGACGCCTTACCGACTTACTAATTTTCCTTATTCCGGGCGCCCTTTCATGTTATTAAATCCCTTGATCGGCTAAGGCGAAACTTCTTTTGTGGTGGCAACCAGGACATGGATAAAATGAGTTGGATGGCATGGTCTAAGGTTACCGGGCCGGTCGAGTTAGGGAGTATTGATATTCGTTCCTTAGCGGATGCTAATGTAGCGTTGCTAGCCAAGTGGTGGTGGCGGTTCAAAACGGATCAAGATGCTTTGTGGATCAAAGTGATTTGGAGCATCCATAGCAACTCTCATTCTTGGTCCTTTATTCCTAGGCGTCTCTCCAACCCTAGGCCTTGGAAACAAATTATAAGTATTGATGGCGCATTAAATAACCAGAATGTGTGTCTTCAAAAAGCTATTAGAGGTTCACTTGGTTAAGGGCGATCTATCCTTTTTTGGCATGTGTTGAATAATGTCATTCATATGTTGTTATAAGTTGTTTGGTTTGTTATAACTTCTTACAAGTTTTTACAAGTGTTCTGTGAAGGTTTGTTATGTTGAGGGGCATAGTTGTAATGTTGGTGTAATGTTGAGGGCTCAGATCATATCTTGCTTTTGTTCAGGGTCTTGGATGAAATGTTAAAGGGGCCTGGATGTAATATCGCTACATGTTGGTATAAAAGAGATGTGTGTCACTGTGAAGATCATTACTTCACATATTTCACTTATCTCTGTACTTTTTTACTCTTGTAGCGATTAGGGTTTGTTGTTTGCAGCATCATCTCTCATCTGTTAGAGAGATTGTATTCTGAGATTGATGATTATCAGCGGCTAATCATCAACTGTATTGTTGTGTCTTGTATTGTTTTACAGATCTTACTATTTGTAAGATCTCAGGTATTAGGGGAGATTTTGGGTTGGTTTAATAAGAGTTTTCTCACGTTTTGTCCCTACGTCTGTGTGTGTTGTTGTGTATTTCATTAACATCGTTGTGCATACCATTGTTCTTTACATGGTATTAGAGCTATACGATAGCTCCTGTGACTGATTTTGGGGTTTTCCACTGTGGTCTAGGGTTTCGATTTGTTTGTTCTGTTTTGATTTCTTTTTTCTTGAAGTTTGTGCAGGTACAGATCTGTTTTGGATATGGTGTGATACAAACTCTAGTTAGGGTTTGCTGGTGGTTGAAAAGAAGATTTGTTGAGTTGTTTGTTTCTTGAAGATCTATGTTAGTCTCTGAAACCCTAGAAGGTTCAGGGCAAACTAACCAGTAGTGTTGAATCGTGGCTTGGCCAGATCTTTTAGTTCTTGAAAACTACAGATCTGATCTTTCTTGGAGTTACACGCACCCTCTGTAATATCATTCTTTTATGTTCTTTATTTTCTGTTCTTTGAGTTAGTTGTTGTCAGGGTAGTGAGGACCGGTCTATTTGTTTCATTTTTTTATTTGCTACTTGTTTACGTGTTATTTGTGCTTGTGTATTGCGCTGTCTTTTGCTATTTGTTATTTTCCTGTATTAAAATTGGCTCCTGTATAAAGACTTGTCCAGGCACTTTAAGTGATGAACCTGGAATCTGGACACTGATACAGCTTCGCCTTAGGTCGTTTCTCTTGGTTGTGATTGATATGTTATTCTTGTTGTTGTTCATATTGTGTTGATTGTTTATCAAAATGGCTGGTACTTCTGCTACCTCTGATTAGTCAACTTGATATAGGTGATCCTTTGTTTCTACATCCCAGTGACTAGTGCATTAACAATTGTTAATATAAAATTAAAGGGAACTGAAAATTATGTTGTATGGTCAAGTGCTATGAAATTGGCAATAGAAGCTAAGAATAAATATGGATTTATTGATGGAAAATGTGTTAAATCAGAGGATGTAGGTCTTATTTGTCAATGGGATAGGTGTAACTCAGTTGTCCTTACATGGCTTTTGAATTCTATATCTGAGGAATTGTTTTTGGGGCAAGTCTTCTCTAAACTTGCCTCTGGAGTCTGGGTTGATCTGAAAGAAACCTATGACAAGGTTGTTGATTCAATTGTTTATGATCTGTATAAAATAATAAACAGCTGCCTTCATGTTCATGTAAGGCAGCAACAGATTACAATGATTTCACTACTTTAATAAGACTTTGCAGTTTTTAATGGCTCTTGATGATATATATCAGCAGGTTAGAACAAAGTTGTTAACTATGGAACCACTTCCTACTGTCAAGGTTGCTTTTTCAGTCATTTCCGAAGAAGAGTCTCGTAGATTATCCAGTAGTGGCTCAAAGAGTCAAAATGTTTTTTTTGTGTCAAAAACTAATCAATCATTTGATACAAAAAGGAGATTGTTTAAGGGGTCTAATCCTAGTTTGAAATTTACACATTGTAATATGTTGGGACATACTGTTGATAGGTGTTTGAGATAATTGGTTATCCACCAGGGTTTAAAAGAAGAATTGGAAATTCAGGGAATAAGGGTAATAATAGTTTTAATAATGGAAAGTCAAATGTGTCGTCTAGTACTCCTGTTATGCCTCTTACTTCTGAACAGATTTCCAAACTTCTTAGTCTGGTGAACGAGAAAGATAAAACTGGTTTTGAGCATTCTGTGTCCAACACGGGAGGTAAGTCAATGAATATTGAAAATAATTCTATGTTAACGAATATGTGTAGTAGTTATTTGAGTTGTTCTTGTACCGTAAATCATGAGTTCAGTTATAATTGGGTCATTGATTCTGGTGCTAATCAGCACATGGTTATGATTGATAGAGACATGTATGATTGTGTAGATGTGTCTGGTTATGATCTTAAAGTTTCTCATCCAAATGGAACAAGTGCTAAAGTAACAAAAATAGGAAACATAAAACTTGCTACCGGTGTTGTTTTGTTTGATTTTTTTTGTTCCTAACTATAATGTTAACTTAGTATCAGTTCATAAACTTGCAAGAGATAATAAAGTAACTGTGTTGTTTGATGAAAATAATTGTTGTATTTAGGATTTGAATTCAAAGAAAGTCCTGGTGATTGGTAGACAACATAATGGGTTGTTCTTTGTTAATAGAAATGGTAACTCTGCTAATATGTGTTTTAGTATGGTAAATAGTCTTAATCTCTGGCAAGTAGACTGGGGCATCCCTCAAAACATGTTCTAGCCATTTTAAAAGAAACCCTTGATATTGGTGTAGTTGAGGATGTGTTGTGAGGTTTGTCATAGGGCAAAGCAAGTTAGGGTTCCTTTTTCCATTAAGTGAACATAAAAATAAAAGTGTTGGAGAATTAATTCATCTAGATGTTTGGGGGCCTTATAAGGTTGTGAGTAGAGAAGGTTTTAAATATTTTTAACTGTTGTTGATGACTACTCTAGAACTGTTTGGTATTATATGTTAAAAACTAAAAGTGAAGTGTTTGAAAATATTACTACATTTTATGAGTTGTTGTTAACACAGTTCAAGAAAAAAATAAAGTGTTTTCGAAGTGATAACGGAATCGAGTTTGTTAACACACAAATGAATAGTTTTTGTAAACAAAAGGGTATTTTACATCAAACAACTGTACCTATACACCACAACAGAATGGTGTGGTGGAAAGGAAACATAGGCATCTTTTAAACATGGCTAGGTCATTACTGTTCCAAGGAGGGTTACTTTTAAAATTTTGTCAAATTGTGTATTAACAGCTGTTTATTTAATTAACAGGATTCCCTCTTCTGTGCTTCTAGGAAAGAGTCCATGTGAGTTAGTGCATGGCTTTAAACCCTCTCTTAGTCACCTAAGAACTTTTGGATGTTTACGTTTTGGTACAGTTTTGAATGAATCAGATAAGTTTTCTTATAGAGCAAATAAGTGTGTATTAATTGGATATTCTAATGTAAAGAAAGGGTATAAGTTGTAGAACTTGGATGATAAAATTAAAATATATTCAAGAGATGTTAAATTTTATGAAAATATATACACTTTCAAATTCAAAGATATAAATGAAAAAGAATTATATGTAAGTTCTGGTTTGAATCACTTAAAGTTTTTTGACTGTTTTGAAATATTACCATCCAAAGTTTCAGAAAGTGATAAAGTGTATACTCCCAATGATGAAGAGAGGGATTTAGGTACTCAAGAAGTGTCTAGTGATGATCAGCAGCCTGATCATTCTTCAACAACTGCCACTTCTAGGCAGGGTCAGTCCTTAGAACCTAGGGTTGTGAGTAGTAGTGATGAAGATCATGGCAGGGTTGAGGACACTAACACTTCACATGTTGAGACTAACCCGTCCGAGGAAAACTTGCCTAGTGTTAGGAGGTGTTCTAGGATTACTTCTATTCCAAAGAAATTAGATGGATTTGTTTCAAATAGAAAAGTTAAATATAATATTGATAAATCTGTAAACTATTCTTGTTTATCTATTAAGAATATGTGTTATGTGTCTAGTTTATACAAGTCTGTTGAACCAAACAGCTTTAGTGAGGCTGTTAAAGACCCCAAGTGGGGGTTGAGGCAATGAACCTTGAAATGGAAGCATTGTTTAGAAATAAGACATCGGAATTAGTTGAACTACCTGTTGGTAGAAAACCCATTGGATGTAAATGGGTTTATAAAATAAAGTACTAGTCTAATGGTGAGGTTGAAATATATAAGGCCAGATTAGTAGCCAAAGGTTTTAACCTTAGAGAAGGCATCGATTTTACAGAAACGTTTTCTCATGTAATTAAAATGGTTACAATTAGAATCGTTATTAGTCTAGCTGTTGAAATTGGAGTTTATTTCAACTTGATATTAATAATGCTTTCCTGTATGGTTCCATTACTAAGGATGTATATATGTCATTGTCTCAAGGATATTACTCAGTAAAGGAAACAAAAGTATTTAAGCTTGTTAAGTCTCTTTATGGACTAAAACAAGCACCTAGAAAGTGGAATGAAAAATTAACAAATGTGTTGTTAAGTATTGATTTTATTCAAAGTGTTTTTTATTATTCTATGTTTATTTTGTCTAGGTCTGATGTGTTTATAGCATTACTTGTTTACGTTGATGATATTGTTATAACAGGGAACAATAATGAAGAAATAAGAAGAATAAAAGATTTTTTAAATAAAAATTTTCAAATTAAAGATTTAGGTAATTTGAGATATTCTCTGGGTATCGAAGTTTTGTATGATAAAGATAGTATTTATTTAAATCAACTTAAATATTGTCTAGAGCTTTTAAATGAGTTTGGTTACTTAGGTTGTAAACCTGTTCAAACACCTATCGAATAAATTCATATTGTAGCATCTAAGACCAAAATTGCATATGAAAAACTAGAAAATATAATTGGATATCAAAAATTAATTGGAAAGTTAATTTACTTGTCTTTAACTCGGCCATATATTAGTTATGATGTTTCGTATCTAAGTCAGTTTATGCATGCACTGGAAGTACATTTACGAATTGGGTAAAGGTTATTAAGGTACTTAAAGTTGTCACCAGGGAAAGGTTTGAATTTTAAAAAAGGTGAATGTTTTAGATTAAAGTGTTATGCATATTCGGATTGGGCAAAGTGTTTGGTCACAAGGAAGTCTGTGACTGGTTTTTGTATATTCTTAGGAGACTCTTTGGTCTCCTGGAAAAGCAATGTGTCAAGATCACTGCTGAAGCTGAATACAGGGCTATGTGTTCTATTACATGTGAATTGTTATGGATAATAAATGTTTTAAAAGAGTTGAAAGTTAATGTTGATGTACCAGTTAAAGTGTTTTGTGATAGTCAAGCTGCTATTTCAATAGCAGAAAATCCTGTATTTCATGAACGAACCAAGAATTTTGAGATTGATCTACATTTTTTGAGAGAGAAAGTAGCAGCAAGTGTGATTGAACCTGAGAAAGTTGATTTTGAACATCAACTTGCTGATTTGTTCACAAAGGGGTTGAGTATTACTCAACATGAGAACTTTTGTGACAAGTTGGGACTTGTTAACTGGTTTCACATTTGAATGATGGGGGGATGTTGAATAATGCCATTCATATGTTGTTATAAGTTGTCATTGAAGTTGTTATAAGTTGTTTGGTTTGTTATAACTTCTTACAAGTTTTTACAAGTGTTATGTGTAGGTTTGTTATGTTGAGGGGCTTAGTTGTAATGTTGGTGTAATGCTGAGGGCTCAGATCATATCTTGCTTTTTTCCAGGGTCTTGGATGAAATGTTAAAGGGGCCTGGATGTAATATCGCTACATGTTAGTATAAAAGAGATGTGTGTCACTGTGCAGATCATTACTTCACATATTTCACTTCTCTCTATACTTTTTGACTCTTGTGGCGATTAGGGTTGTTGTTTGCAGTTTCATCTCTCATATGTTAGAGAGATTGTATTCTGAGATTGATGATTACCAGTGGATAATCATCAACTGTATTTTTTATCTTGTATTGTTTTAGAGATCTTACTATATGTAAGATCTCATGTATTGGGGGGAGATTTTGGGTTGGTTTAATAAGAGTTGTCTCACGTTTTGTCGCTATGTCTGTGTTGTTGTTTTGTATTTTGTTCACATCGTTGTGCATACCGTTGTTCTTTACATCATGATATTTGGGTTGGCTCGGATTCCCTTTGCTCGGCTTATCCAAGGCTTTACGCTTTGGAGTCGGAAAAATGGTGTGTCATTGCAGATAGAATGGGAACGGGTCAAAAAGGTAAAAATTTTAACCAGATATGGCGTAGGATTTAGTTGACCCGACAGGAGGATCAAGACCTCTCAGATCTGCGTTCGATTCAGAATTCAGTTTCGCTTCAGCCGTGAAGTGACAGATGGGTATGGGATTTGGATTATTCTGGTTGCTTTTCTATTAAAAGTATTAAAAAGGCGAATGGTTGCAAATGGCTCTGTTTTCGAGCCTACATTTTCGTGGAATAATTGGGTGTCGAAGAAGATTTGTCTCGTGGCCTGGCGTGCGATGTATGATAGGCTTCCTACCATAGCAGCTCTGAGAAGGATAACTATTCTTGTTCTAAATCCGGTGTGCCGTCTTTGTGGAGACCAAGACGAGACGCTGGACCATCTGTTCACTTCGTGTCATTTCTCACATACCGTTTAGCAAGTCATTGCACAATGGTGCCACGTTCCTCCTCTCTTCGCTTTCGAGTTCCGCGACTTGCTAAATATGCATCAGTTTTCAGGTGGGTCAAAGAAATGGAAGAAGTTTTTTATGCGGTCTTCTTAACTGTTATTTGGAGTTTGTGGAGATCAAGGAACAATGCGGTCTTCCACAACAAACTTCCCCTTGTTTCGAGCGTGATCAAGGAGTCAAAAATTTTAAGCTTCCTCTGGGTTAAAAACCGGTCCAAGATGATGTCTTTATCTTGGGATGAGTGGAAGAAGTTTGATATCAAGGCTTTTGGTTAGGTTTTTTGTGTATGTTTTGTTTCTTTATGTGTACATTTGGGGCTGTTTGTAAGTGGTTGCATTGGTCGTTAAAAAACACTGTTAAAAACATGTTTTGTCCAGGGAGTCAGGGACGTATCAAACAACGACCTTTGTGGCACAATTCCCACCACTAGGCCATTTGAACAAATCCCTTTAAACAAGTAAGACTTTCCCATTTCGACAATGATTTTGGTTTTTCGTTATTAGTTTAACAACCAAATGATGGTTGTGTTTTGGAGGTGACTCGGTAGTGAAGTAGGATAATCGAGAAGAGGAGAATGATGAGTGGAGACATGAAATTGTACTAGGGCCGGTCCTTAGAATTCAAATGCTTTGTACGAGTTGGAAAAGGCCCTTAGGCCTAACGAATTAAACTATAAAAACTATTTTTTTTAAATGTTGTTATTACTTATATTATGCTAATGGATCAATATTGACATTTTATATTTGTGTTATGCTTTATAGATCAATATTGCTAATATTTTTTTAGGTTTTAAGTTTTTGTATATTGGGCTTATATTAATAAAAACAAAATTAACCAGAATGCAAAGAGTTGTCAACGATGAAAAATTCTTCAACCAAAAGTTTTAGGGGTGTTTTGAGTTTATTTTTAAAAAAAATTGAGTTTCATTGCCAATAAGTTTTTAGGCTTTTTGAGTTAATTTAAAAAAATAATTACATGAGAAATCTTTGTAGTTCATTCTTTTTTTATATAGATTGTAAATTAAATACCATGTCGCACCCATCCAATACACATGTTGTTAGTTAGTTGCTTAAAAAAAGAGCACAACAATGAGTAAGAGCCTGAAAAGATTGGGTTTTGCATTAATTTACAAAGGAAGAATAAAAAAAATAACAAAGGAAGAATAAAAACAAACAAAATCTAAAAAAGGCATGTAATGTAAAGAGCAGGAATCGAACACGGGCAAATTAACAATTAGGCCAAGCTTCATGCTTTGTCAAAAGTCCAACTCAAAATGTATATACATAACATATATACATGCCTATTATTTTTCAATTTAGTGCTCCAGGGGGAAAACGGGCCTCGGCAGGGAGTGCGGCTCGCCCACCCTGCATTGTATATAGAGAGAGAGGGATGTGTGATGAATTTAGAGAAGATGAGTGAGTGGGAATATTGTTGTGGATAAATAGGGTGGATTTAAAGTTTTAATTAAAATAATAGACGAAATGAAAAAATGACTTGGCTAACTGAGGACAATAGATAGGGTTAACTCAGTTGGACTAAAGTGACAAAATTGTAACAACCATTAAAATGACCTAAATAAACCCGTAATCGAAACCCCGAATGTACACGACAAAACCGAAACGTAAAATAAAAAAATCAAATTCGGCTCCTCGTCGCGACACACGACAAAGCATTTACAACCTCTCGTGTGGCGCGACAAGGAGAGATTCAGTCAGGTGCCACGTGTCACGACGAGCAAGCCTACATGGCTGACTAAGCTGACCTAACCCTAGCCTTTCTTCTTCACGTGTCGCGACAGGGTTACACTATCCCGTCATGTGGCGCGATGGCGATGTTTTTCAGGTATAGATAGGACAGCTCTGGTGTAACATCCGTCAAAAAACCGGATTTACCAAACCCGCTTCGTTTATTAACCGAACAATCAGTTAAAAACTTCGTTGCGTATTTAATGCCCAAATTAATTTTAAACGATACATAATTAATAAGTATATTGGAATATATAATTTATATTTGGAAATTCATTAAAAATAATGAAATAAAAATATATTGCTGATGCCGGGTTTCGAACCCGGGTCAGCCGGGTTAAGCTCAAAGCCTTAACTCACATACATCAAACCACTCCACCACTTTGATTATTTAGTAACATATCAAATCAATTAATTCAAATATCACAATCTCAATTTCAAATCGACGCGCCCAAATCGCAGTCGTCGGAAATCCCGACGATTTCGCCTTTCACTGACGGTTTCTTGTGTCTTAACGCGTATATTAACTATTACATCGGTTATAACCGATGTCCAGTCCTCGACATCAGTCATAACCGCCGGAGAATTCTTGACCAACGAATCAAGACGGTAATCAGACCAAATTCGTCGATGTCTTTCCCTATAAATGCACCCTCTAACCTCTGATAGCCTTTTCGCTCACAATCACACCCATTCTCGACGTAATTTCACTCGCCGGAAACTTTCTGCAACTTGCCGGAAAACCGAACCCCTTCACCTCTGTGCCTTACTCTAAAAACAGAACACCTAGAGCTCATACCGAAGTCACCCACACTCACCTCAAACTTCTTGAAGAACCTCTGCCGCAAGATACACGTCGCCGGAATAACTTGCTGTTATCGGAACCTCGCCGGCGAAACAGGGGATCTCTGTCGGTATATCTTATATCTAATCTCTTTCATTTTTTTTATTAATCTCATAGGTGGTTAATCACAACTTACTAAAGAACTTGATTAAATTGTCGAAACAGTCGGACTTTGGTTCTGGGTTAAGTTCAACGAAGAAGATGAAGTTTTCAGTTATATATATATTTAATTTAAATCAAGTTATATCTCGGGTTAGACACACAGTCCAGCGGTGGACTGTGTGCAAATAAACACGCATACGTCCCGAGTTCGATCCTTGTCACACGCACACTCGCCTTAATAAAAATGTTCCTTTTTTTTAACTGAACCGGATCCAATCGCAAATAGATGTTAAGTTTAATGAAAACCGGAATAATAACCAAGATAGACACACAGTCCAGTGGTGGACTGTGTGCGCGTTTAAATCATACGTCGCGGGTTCGAGTCCAGACTACCGCACCGGTTCTGGCAATTATCAAACTTTTTATATAAGGACAGAAATGAATTTATCTAGTTTGTATATAAGTATAATAAAAACCAGATTATTTACCAAGTTAGACACACAGTCCAGCGGTGGACTGTGTGCCAAACTAACCCACAAGTCCCGGGTTCGAGACCTGTGGAGAGCACCGACCGATACATTAAAATCGTTTTTAAAATAAATGATTTTCGGATTAATTCAATTAGTATATAAATATAATTAAAAACAGAAATATTTCGGGTTAGACACGTAGCTCAGTTGGTAGAGTTGCGTGCACGCGAACGGGAGGTCTCGGGTTCGAGTCCTGCCCGGCGCATACATTTACACAATAAAACCGGTCAACAAGTCAACGGTCAACAAGTCAACGGTCAAAAAGTCAATGTTTTTTTATTATTTTTATTTATTTATTTTATTTAAAAAACAATTAAAAATACTTAAAAATAACATTTTTTAAAGTTAGAAAATAGCCTTAAACTCACAAAATATATCCAATAATCCTACTAAAATTGATTAATAAAATCCGCTTATTTACCGAACCATTATTTTATTATCTAGGTTAGTTCCACTCGTGGTTAAATCAAACTTCGTGCGCATTCAACATCATCAACTGAACGCACCCAATGTGAGTGAATCTTACAACTCCCCTTTTTAATTACACGTTTTGGGGTGTGTCAAGTGTCACTAAAATTAACTCGTTTATTTAAACTCGTGCCATACCATATTGTGATCTAAACTTAGAATGTAAATATTGTTTGTAGTTATGTATTACATATTGTCAAGTTGTATGCAAATCATTCATTAGGCCCATCAGTTCGTAGAACAACGCGTGCCTCAAAACTCATTCATTAGGCCCATCAGTTCCTCGTGGGAGACGAGTTGAGCAACGCGTGCCTCAAAACAATCTATTATTGTATGTGTGTGCATTATTTAATAATTAAGTGTTTTGTGAATAAGTTTACATCTATATTTACTCATATGTGGTTATGCACTTTATTTTATAATCAATTAAATAAACTTGTTCAAATGTTTTTCATAGGATTCACTCGCCAACTTTTTGTTGATCCAAAAACCATTTTTACACATGATACAGGTGAACAGGATGAAGCAAGGAAAACATAGGAAATGCCTTAGAAGAAAATAATGAAGTCTAGAATGATGTGTAGAACATGATGTAATTATGATTGTATGTTTCCCTTTAAATTGTAATAATAAATATGAAACGTTATAATAAATGTCATGAGCTTTGATGATAACCCAATCATGCCCCGATCACCTTTTCCGCTGCAGGTCGGGGTGTGACAGATTGGTATCAGAGCCATGGCTATAGGGATATAGGATAGGTTATTAGACCCTTAGAGCCTATACTATGTTGACTAGATTTTAATTGTTTATGTGGTTACATGCAAACTTATGATATTTATTTGTTTCATATTTATTACATACACAAACGCATGCAAACATTTCCAATATTACATTTTGTGATACATAGTGAATTATACTTACAGTCAAACATACATACTTACATACACATTCATCATACATATTTCAATGTTCACATTTCAAATCATCTTCATACTTTCGTTATTCAAAGATTTTGTCGCATTTTTCATTTTTCAAATCTCATCAAAGTGAGTTCTGCGACGGGCATGTAGTAACTGTAAGGGTACAAGTACCGGTAGTCGGAACGTCCTGTCTAGGTTGGCATTCGTATAAATCCAATATAACGGACCAGTTTGCCTACCTGGGGACTAACGATGAGAGTACGAAGGACCTATTAAGCCAAAGCATGCCACACCAAACGTCGTTCGAACTAACCCCACTTTGAGGTGTCACCGTGTCCACACCTGGACACATTCCGAATATCATACGTTACATATTTCTCGATTTTCTCCGGGTTTTAGTGTACGTAACCAGGCTAACACATGCGAACCATATGAAAAACCCGGTATTCATGGGGGCCCACATGATTACGAAGGTGAAGTATGGCGGCATGCAATGCCCAATTACGAGCAAAGCCCAAGACATCCTATGTATGTAGTAGATTTATTATTTATATTTATTTTATAAATGTTCATTCCTAAATACGACACTTGATCCCTAAAACACCCAACTCATACTCTTGATATGTATTCCTTGTAAATGTCTTCTAGCCTCGCTCGTAGGAAGATGAGAGCAGGAAAAGCCCGCGAGCGCATGGCTGCCCTAATCGCTCAACAAATGGCTGCCGTAATACCCAACATTGTAATTCAAGTCCAACAAGCCCTTACCGCTAATCCCGTCAACCAAGAAGATCAAAATGTTATCAACCCTCCCCCAAATACCACTAAATGCACCTACAAGCATTTCAAATCCTGCGACCCTCCAAAATACGAAGGGACTGAAGGTGTCACCGCTCTCCTCCATTGGTTTGAAGAAATGGAGAACACTTTTCTAAATTGCGATTGCCCCGATGATCGCAAAGTGCGATATGCTACTGGTCGTTTATTTGGAATAGCACTTACTTGGTGGAATACAGAGAAGGCCAAACGAGGTGTTGAAGATGCTATGACTTTGACTTGGGAAGAGTTGAAGGAAATCATGACAAGACGGTTTTGTCCAAGGAGCGAAATCAAGAAATTAGAAAATGAGTTCTATTCGTTGAAGCAAAAGGAAGGCGACCACACCACATACAACAAAAGATTCCTCGAGTTAAATCAAATGGTTCCCAACTTGTTCACTCCCCTCTACCGTTTGATCGAGCACTACATTCGAGGTCTTCCATCAAAATTCAAGACTCTGTAATAAGTACCACACCTGTAACCTTGGAAGCAGCAATTGAGTTAGCTACAGAGCTCACCGAGAACCGCATCCGGAATAAAGACTTCAAGGAGGAGAAGAAGAAGGATAAAGCATCAACTGAAACTTCAAACTCCACCCAAACCGAATCCCCCTCTCAACCCATTTTTAAGAGAAAACGAGATGGGCAACTTTTCGCTGTCACCCAACGTAATCAACCAATTTCACAAGCCATACCCATCCTAGCTATCCCAATCACTCAAGTAGCACCCAACTCAACTTACCCAAATAAGAAACCATACCTTGGACCTCACCCTCGATGTAACACCTGTTTTTATCACCATCCATCTACCTTACCTTGTCGACTATGTGCGAATTATGGACACTATGGTCATTTGAGCAAGGCTTGCCGCACCTCTCAAAACCAAATCTCTCCCCCTACTCAAAACATGATCCAAACCTATCAACAACCCCAATACCCCATGTTCCCATATGTTCGAACTTGTTTCAATTGTGGCGACCCTACCCACTTTAGAAACACGTGCCCTCGATTGGTTAACATCATAAACGCCCAAGCTCAAGCAAACCCAGTTAACCAAGCAAATCAAGGAAACCTAATCACTAGGCCACCAGCAAGAGGAAGAGTTTTCAACATCAACGCCAACCCTGTTGAAGATAATGACGGCCCAAACGAAACCACCCAACTAGTCCCCTTCACCAAAAATCAAGATTTAACTCCAACCGCTTAGTTTTTTTTATGTTTTTCTTTATGTTATCTCAAGCTTTGGTTGATTGTGTTTGTTTATGTTTTAGAGTCACATAGAACCAATCATAACTTGCGGATAAAGCCAATGAAAATTTGACAAGAATATGGTGGATACGCCGCTGGTACTTCCTATATATAAGTATTCTTGCCAAAGGATCAGAGGCATTATCTGGCGGTTATGAGAAGTTCCATGTAGGATTTAGTATTGTTTTGGTTGAAGTTTGTGTTATACTCACTGATTTAGCATTCATATCATCTCATTATTTAAATAAATTGGATTGTGTTCCATTTTCTACATAGACTAACCTCTCCATCATAACAAACGAGAGAGGTACTGTCATCATTCAAACATGTATACTATAAGAATTTAGACTCAAGCTTTGGTTGTTTTGTTTGTTTATGTTTTAGAGTCACATAGGACTAATCATAACTTACTGATAAAACCAATGAAAATTTGACGAGAATATGGTGGATACGCCGCTGGTACTTCCTATATATAAGTATTCTTGCCAAAGGATCAGAGGCATTATCAGGCGGTTATGAGAAGTTCCATGTAGGATTTAGTATTGTCTTGGTTGAAATTTGTGTTACATTCACTGATTTAACATTCATATCATCTCATCATTTAAAGAAATTGGATTGTGTTCTATTTCAACATAAACTAACCTCTCCATCATAACAAACAAGAGAGGAACTGTCACCATTCAAACATGTATGCTATCAGAATTTCGACTCAGATATTGGTTGTTGTGTTTATTTATGTTCTAGAGTCACATCATAGAACCAATCATAACTTACTGATAAAACCAATGAAAATTTGACAAGAATATGGTGGATACGCCGCTGGTACTTCCTATATATAAGTATTCTTGCCAAAGGATCAGAGGCATTGTCAGGCGGTTATGAGAAGTTCCATGTAGGTTGTAGTATTAGAAGTTTTGTTTTAGGATATAACCTTATCTTTCCAAACATATCAAAACTCTTGCGCATGAAATCATACTTAGTGAATCAACTCCGCTTATCAATATTTTTACCGTAGGCAACAAAAAACGATTCCTGTAGCAGGGTACTCAACCCTTACAAGGAACGTTACCGCCTCAAACAAAAAGAGCACAACAATGAGTAAGAGCCTGAAAAGATTGGGTTTTGCATTAATTTACAAAGGAAGAATAAAAAAATAACAAAGGAAGAATAAAAACAAACAAAATCTAAAAAAGGCATGTAATGTAAAGAGCAGGAATCGAACACGGGCAAATTGCAATAGTGTACTTCGCAAGAACAATTAGGCCAAGCTTCATGCTTTGTCAAAAGTCCAACTCAAAATGTATATACATAACATATATACATGCCTGTTATTTTTCAATTTAGTGCTCCAGGGGGAAAACGGGCCTCGGCAGGGAGTGCGGCTCGCCCACCCTGCATTGTATATAGAGAGAGAGGGATGTGTGATGAATTTAGAGAAGATGAGTGAGTGGGAATATTGTTGTGGATAAATAGGGTGGATTTAAAGTTTTAATTAAAATAATAGACGAAATGAAAAAATGACTTGGCTAACTGAGGACAATAGATAGGGTTAACTCAGTTGGACTAAAGTGACAAAATTGTAACAACCATTAAAATGACCTAAATAAACCCGTAATCGAAACCCCGAATGTACACGACAAAAACAGAAACGTAAAATAAAAAAATCAAATTCGGCTCCTCGTCGCGTAACACGACAAAGCATTTACAACCTCTCGTGTGGCGCGACAAGGAGAGATTCAGTCAGGTGCCACGTGTCACGACGAGGCAAGCCTACATGGCTGACTAAGCTGACCTAACCCTAGCCTTTCTTCTTCACGTGTCGCGACAGGGTTACACTATCCCGTCATGTGGCGCGATGGCGATGTTTTTCAGGTATAGATAGGACAGCTCTGGTGTAAAATCCGTCAAAAAACCGGATTTACCAAACCCGCTTCGTTTATTAACCGAACAATCAGTTAAAAATTTCGTTGCGTATTTAATGCCCAAATTAATTTTAAACGATACATAATTAATAAGTATATTGGAATATATAATTTATATTTGGAAATTCATTAAAAATAATGAAATAAAAATATATTGCTGATGCCGGGTTTTGAACCCGGGTCAGCCGGGTTAAACTCAAAGCCTTAACTCACATACATCAAACCACTCCGCCACTTTGATTATTTAGTAACATATCAAATCAATTAATTCAAATATCACAATCTCAATTTCAAATCGACGCGCCCAAATCGCAGTCGTCGGAAATCCCGACGATTTCGCCTTTCACTGACGGTTTCTTGTGTCTTAACGCGTATATTAACTATTACATCGGTTATACTTGACAATATGAAATACATAACTACAAACAATATAAACTAAATATTACACACACAAACAATAATAGATTTGTTTTGAGGCACGCGTTGCTCAACTCGTCTCCCACGAGGAACTGATGGGCCTAATGAATGAATTGCATATAAATTGACAATATGAAATACATAACTACAAACAATGTATACAATCTAAGTTTAGATCACAATATGGTATGACACAAGATTAAATAAACGAGTTAATTTTTGGTGACACATGACACACCCCAAAACCTGTAATTAAAAAGGGGAGTTGTAAGATTCACTCACATTGGGTTGTTCGGTTGATGATGTTGAACACGCACGAAGTTGGATTTAACCACGAGTGAAACTAACATAGATAATAACATAAGGGTTTGGTAAATAAGGAGATTTTATTAATCAATTTTAGTAGGATGTTGGGTGTATTTTTGTGAGTTTAAGGCTATTTTCTAACCTTAAAAATGTTATTTTTAAGTATTTTTAATTGATTTTTAAATAAAAATAATAAAAAAATGTTGACTTTTTGACCGTTGACTTTGACTTGTTTGACCGTTGACTTGTTGACTTGTTGACCGGTTCGGTCTGTAATAAGTGTGCGCCGGGTGAGGCTCGAACCCGAGACCTCCCGGACGCGTGCACGCAGCCCTACCAACTGAGCTACGTGTCTAACCCGAAATATTTCTGTTTTTAATTATATTTATATACTAATTGAATTAAATAGAAAATCATTTATTTTTAAAAACGATTTTAATGCTTCGAACCGGTGTTCTCCACAGGTCTCGAACCCGGGACCTGTGGTTTGGGTTAACACACAGTCCACCGCTGGACTGTGTGTCTAACTTGTTAAATAATCTGATTTTTATTATACTTATATACAAACTAAATAATTTCCTTTCTGTCTTATATAAAAAGTTTGATAATTGTCCGGACCGGTGCGGTAGTCCGGACTCGAACTCGTGACGTGCGATTAAACGTTCACACAGTCTACCATCGGACTGTGTGTCTATCTTGGTTATTATTACGGTTTTTATTAAACTTAACATCTATGTGAAATGAATTCGGTTCAGTAACAAAAAAAGGACATTTTTATTAAGGCAAGCATGCGTGGGACAAGTATCGAACTCGAGACGTAAGCGTGTTTTATGTGCACACAGTCCACCGCTGGACTGTGTGTCTAACCCGAGTTATATCTTGATTTTAATTATACATATAGATAACTGAAACTTCGTCTTCTTCGTTGGACTTAACCAGAACTAAAGTCCGATTGGTTCGTCGATTAAATCATGTTCTTTTAGTGTGTTGCGGTTAATTACAGGTGAGATAAATAAAAAGAATGAAAGATTAAGCGTAAGGTATACCGAACAGTGGCTCCTCTGTTTCGCCGGCGAAACTCCGGTGACAGCAGATTATTCCGGCGACGTGTGTCTTGCGGCAGAGAGTCTTCAACGAGCTTGAGATGAATGTGGGTGGCTTCGGTATGAGCTCTGGGGGTTCAGTAAGGCACAGAGGTGAAAGGGTCGGTTTTCCAGCGAGTTGTAGAAATTTCCGGCGAGTGGAATTACGTTGGGAAAATGTGTGATTGTGAGCGAAAAAGCTAACAGAGGTTAGAGGGGGTATTTATAGGGCAGAACATCGATGTATTTAGTCCGTTTTCGGTCTTGATTCGTCGATCATTATGTTTTCCGGCGGTTATGACTTGCGTCACGGGTTCAGGCGTCGGTTATAACCGATGTAGTAGTTAAAGTTTACGGTAAAACTGAAGAAACCGTCCAATCTTGGCGAGATAGTCGGGATTTCCAACGACTACGTTTGGGCGCGTCGATTTTGAATTCGATATTCATGTTATGAATTAATTTTCTTCAATATTGAACAAGAAATACAAGTGGCGCAGTGGTTGGATGGAAGGGTGTTAAGGCTTTGTTTGAATCCGCTGCTGACCCGGGTTCGAAACCCGGCAGCAGCCTTTTATTTTTATTTTCTTATTTTCAATACTTTTTCAAATATAAATTATATATTCCAATATACTTATTAATTATGTATCGTTTAAAATTATTTTGGGCATTAAATACGCCACGAAATTTTTAACTGATTGTTCGGTTATTAAATGGAGCGGGTTTGGTAAATCCGGTTTTTGACGGATGTTACAGTATCCCCTGCTTTTTAGAAATTTCGTCCCGAAATTTAAGTAGTGACATATTTGTCTAAAAATGATGGTGTTTAGTTTGACAGTTACATACTTAGAAAAAGAGTAAGAGTTTAAATTTCGTTTGAGGCGGTAACGTCCCTTGTAAGGGTTAAGTACCCTGTTACAGGAATCGCTTTTGGTTGCCTACGGTAAAAATATTGATAAGCAGAGTTGACTCGCTAAATATGATATCATGCGTAAGAGTTTTGATATGTTTGAAAGGATATGGTTATATCCTAAAGCAAAACTTCTAATACTACAACCTACATGGAACTTCTCATAACCGTCTAACAATACCTCTGATCCTTTGACAAGAATACTTATATATAGGAAGAACCAGCCCCGTATCCACTATATTCTTGTCAAATTTTCATTGGTTTTATCAGTAAGTTATGATTGGTTCTATGATATGACTCTAGAACATAAATAAACGCCACAACCAATGTACCAAGAAATTACTAAATCCTACATAGAATTTCTCATAACCGCCTGACAATGCCTCTGATCCTTTGACAAGAATACTTATATATAGGAAGTACCAACGGTGGATCCACCATATTCTTGTCAAATTTTCATTGGTTTTATCAGTGAGTTATGATTGGTTCTATGATGTAACTCTAGAACATAAATAAACACAACAACCAATATTTGAGTCCACATTCTGATAGCATACATTTTTGAATGGTGACAGTTCCTCTCTCGTTTGTTATGATGGAGAGGTTAGTTTATGTAGAAATAGAACACAATCCAATTTCTTTAAATGGCGAGGTGATATAAATGTAACACAAATTTCAACCAAGACAATACTAAATCCTACATGGAACTTCTCATAACCGCCTGATAATGCCTCTGATCCTTTGGCAAGAATACTTATATATAGGAAGTACCAGCGGCGTATCCACCATATTCTTGTCAAATTTTCGTTGGTTTTATCCGCAAGTTATGATTAGTTACCAAGAAATTACTAAATCCTACATAGAACTTCTCATAACCGCCTGACAATGCCTCTGATCCTTTGACAAGAATACTTATATATAGGAAGTACCAGCGGCGTATCCACCATATTCTTGTCAAATTTTCATTGGTTTTATCAGTGAGTTATGATTAGTCCTATGTGACTATAAAACATAAACAACACAACAACCACAGCTTGAGTCTAAATTCTGAAAGTATACATGTTTGAATGATGACAGTACCTCTCTCGTTTGTTATGATGGAGAGGTTAGTCATTGTGGAAGTGAGACATAGCTCAACTTCTATAAATGATGAAATTGAATACACTGAAATGTATGATGAACAAACTTCAACCAAAACATACTAAATCCTACATGGAACCTCTCATAACCGCCTGATAATGCCTCCGATCCTTTGACAAGAATACTTATATATAGGAAGTACCAGCGGCGTATCCACCATATTCTCGTCAAATTTTCATTGACTTTATCTGCAAGTTATGATTAGTTCTATGTGAGTCTACAACAAACACAACAACCACAAAATCGTATTGCATGTACTGAAAATGAAAATGTCTGTGCGATCAAGGCTCAATCAAACGGAGCCGATCGTATTGCATGTACTGAAAATGAAAAATGTCTGTGCGATCAAGGCTCAATCAAACGGAGCCGATCGTATTGCATGTACTGAAAATAATAAACAATAATCACTCAAACAGTTTATACATGGAACCTCTCATAACCGCCAGATAATGCCTCCGATCCTTTGGCAAGAATACTTATATATAGGAAGTACCAGCGGCGTATCCACCATATTCTTGTCAAATTCCCATTGGCTTTATCCTTAAGTTATGATTGGTTCTATGTGATAAAGAAAAACATAAAACTAAACGATTGGAGTTGAATCTTGATTTTCGGTGAAGAGGACTAGTTGGGTGGTTTCGTTTGGGCCGTCATTATCTTCGACAGGATTGGCATTGATGTTGAAAACGCTTCCTCTTGCTGGTGGCCTAGTGATTAGGTTTTCTTGATTTACTTGGTTAACTGGGTTTGATTGAGCTTGAGTGTTTATGATGTTAACCAATCGAGGGCACGTGTTTCTAAAGTGGGTAGGGTCGCCACAATTGAAACAAGCTCGAACATAAGGTAACATGGGGTATTGAGGTTGTTGATAGGTTTGGATCATGTTTTGAGTAGGGGGAGAGATTTGGTTTTGAGGGGTGCGGCAAACCTTGCTCAAATGACCATAGCGTCCACAACTCGCACATAGTCGACAAGGTAAGGTAGATGGATGGTGATAAAAACAGGTGTTACATCGAGGGTGAGGTCCAAGATATGGTTTCTTATTTGGGTAAGTTGAGTTGGGTGCTACTTGAGTGATTGGGATAGCTTGGATGGGTATGGCGTGTGAAATTGGTTGATTACGTTGGATAGTAGCGAAAAGTTGCCCGTCTCTTTTTCTCTTAGAAATGGGTTGAGAAGGGGATTCGGTTTGGGTGGAGTTTGAAGTTTCAGTTGATGCTTTATCCTTCTTCTTCTCCTCCTTGAAGTCTTTGTTCCGGATTCGGTTCTCGGTGAGCTCTGTAGCTAACTCCATTGCTGCTTCCAAAGTTGCAGGCGTGGTACTTATTACAGAGTCTTGAATCTTTGACGGAAGACCTCGGATGTAGTGCTCGATCAAACGGTAGAGGGGAGTGAACAAGTTGGGAACCATTTGATTTAACTCGAGAAATCTTTTGTTGTAAGTGGTGTGGTCGCCTTCCTTTTGCTTCAACGAATAGAACTCATCTTCTAATTTCTTGATTTCGCTCCTTGGGCAAAACCGTCTTGTCATGATTTCCTTCAACTCTTCCCAAGTCAAAGTCATAGCATCGTCAACGCCTCGTTTGGCCTTCTCTGTATTCCACCAAGTAAGTGCTATTCCATATAAACGACCGGTAGCATATCGCACCTTGCGATCGTCAGGGCAATCGCAATTTAGAAAAGTGTTCTCCATTTCTTCAACCAATGGAGGAGAGCGGTGACACCTTCAGTCCCTTCGTATTTTGGAGGGTCGCATGATTTGAAATGCTTGTAGGTGCATTTAGTGGTATTTGGGGGAGGGTTGATAACGTGTTAATCTTCTTGATTGACAGGATTAGCGGTAAGTGCTTGTTGGACTTGGATTACAATGTTGGGTATTACGGCAGCCATTTGTTGAGCGATTAAGGTAGCCATGCGCTCGCGGGCTTTTCCTGCTCTCATCTTCCTACGGGCGAGGTTAGAAGACATCTACAAGGAATACGCATCATGAGTATGAGTTGGATGTTTTTGGGATCATGGGTCCTATTTAGGAATGAACATTCATAAAATAAATATAGAAAAAATAAATCTACTACATCCATAGGATGTCTTGGGCTTTGCTCGTCATTAGGCCTGGCATGCCGCCATACTTCACCTTCGTAATCATGTGGGCCCCCATGAATACCGGGTTTTTCATATGGTTCGCATGTGTTAGCCTGGTTACGTACACTAAAACCCGGAGAAAATCGAGAAATATGTATATAACGTATGATATTCGGAATGTGTCCAGGTGTAGACACGGTGACACCTCAAAGTGGGTTAGTTCGAACGACGTTTGGTGTGGCATGCTTTGGCCTAATAGGTCCTTCGTACTCTCATCGTTAGTCCCCAGGTAGGCAAACTGGTCCGTTATATTGGATTTATACGAATGCCAACCTAGACAGGACGTTCCGACTACCGGTACTTATACCCTTCCAGTTACTACATGCCCGTCGCAGAACTCACTTTGATGGGATTTGAAAATTGCGACAAAATCTTTGAATAACGAGAGTATGAAAATGATTTGAATATATGAACATTGAAATATGTATGATGAATGTGTATATAAGTATGTATGTTTGACTGTAAGTATAAACAAATATGAAACAAATAAATATCATAAGTTTGTATGTAACCACCTAAACATTAAAATTTAGGCAAACTATAGTATAGGCTCTAAGGGTCTAATAACCTATCCTATATCCCTATAGTCATGGCTCTGATACCAATCTGTCAGACCCCGACCCGCAGCGGAAAAGGTGATCGGGGCATGATTGGGTTATCATCAAAGCTCATGACATTTATTTTAACGTTTCATATTCATTAATACACTTTAATGGGAAATTACAATCAATATTACATCATGTCCTAAACATCAATCTAGGCTTCATTGTTTTCTTCTAAGGCATTTCCTATGTTTTCCTTGCTTCATCCTGTTCACCTGTATCATGTGTAAAAAGGGTTTTTGGATCAACAAAAAGTTGGCGAGTGAATCCTATGAAAAATATTTGAACAAGTTTATTTAATTGATAATGAAATAAAGTGCACAACCACACATGAGTAAAAATAGATGTAAACTTATTCACCAATCAATTAATATTAAATAATGCACACATGAACAATAATGGATCGTTTTGAGGCACGCGTTGCTCAACACGTCTCTCACGAGGAACTGATGGGCCTAATGAATGATTTGCATATACTTGACAATATGAAATACATAACTACAAACAATATAAACTAAATAATACACACGCAAACAATAATGGATTTGTTTTGAGGCACGCGTTGCTCAACTCGTCTCCCACGAGGAACTGATGGGCCTAATGAATGAATTGCATATAAATTGACAATATGAAATACACAACTACAAATAATGTATACAATCTAAGTTTAGATCACAATATGGTATGGCACAAGATTAAATAAACGAGTTAATTTTTGGTGACACATGACACACCCCAAAACGTGTAATTAGAAAGGGGATTTGTAAGATTCACTCACATTGGGTGCGCTCGGTTGATGATGTTGAACACGCACGAAGTTGGATTTAACCACGAGTGAAACTAACATAGATAATAACATAAGGGTTTGGTAAATAAGGAGATTTTATTAATCAATTTTAGTAGGATGTTGGGTGTATTTTTGTGAGTTTAAGGCTATTTTCTAACCTTAAAAATGTTATTCTTAAGTATTTTTAATTGATTTTTAAATAAAATAAATAAATAAAAATAATAAAAAAATGTTGACTTTTTGACCGTTGACTTTGACTTGTTTGACCGTTGACTTGTTGACTTGTTGACCGGTTCGGTCTGTAATAAGTGTGCGCCGGGTGAGGCTCGAACCCGAGACCTCCCGGACGCGTGCACGCAGCCCTACCAACTGAGCTACGTGTCTAACCCGAAATATTTCTGTTTTTAATTATATTTATATACTAATTGAATTAAACAGAAAATCATTTATTTTTAAAAACGATTTTAATGCATCGAACCGGTGTTCTCCACAGGTCTCGAACCCGGGACCTGTGGTTTGGGTTAACACACAGTCCACCGCTAGACTGTGTGTCTAACTTGTTAAATAATCTGATTTTTATTATACTTATATACAAACTAAATAATTTCCTTTCTGTCTTATATAAAAAGTTTGATAATTGTCCGGACCGGTGCGGTAGTCCGGACTCGAACTCGTGACGTGCGATTAAACGTTCACACAGTCTACCACTCGACTGTGTGTCTATCTTGGTTATTATTCCGGTTTTTATTAAACTTAACATCTATGTGAAATGAATCCGGTTCAGTAACAAAAAAAGGACATTTTTATTAAGGCAAGCATGCGTGGGACAAGTATCGAACTCGGGACGTAAGCGTGTTTTATGTGCACACAGTCCACCGCTGGACTGTGTGTCTAACCCGAATTATCTTGATTTTAATTATACATATAGATAACTGAAACTTCGTCTTCTTCGTTGGACTTAACCAGAACTAAAGTCCGACTGGTTCGTCGATTAAATCATGTTCTTTTAGTGTGTTGCGGTTAATTACAGGTGAGATAAATAAAAAGAATGAAAGATTAAGCGTAAGGTATACCGAACAGTGGCTCCTCTGTTTCGCCGGCGAAACTCCGGTGACAGCAGATTATTCCGGCGACGTGTGTCTTGCGGCAGAGAGTCTTCAACGAGCTTGAGATGAATGTGGGTGGCTTCGGTATGAGCTCTGGGGGTTCAGTAAGGCACATAGGTGAAAGGGTCGGTTTTCCGGCGAGTTGTAGAAATTTCCGGCGAGTGGAATTACGTCGGGAAAATGTGTGATTGTGAGCGAAAAAGCTAACAGAGGTTAGAGGGGGTATTTATAGGGCAGAACGTCGATGTATTTAGTCCGTTTTCCGTCTTGATTCGTCGGTCATTACGTTTTCCGGCGGTTATGACTTGCGTCGCAGGTTCAGGCGTCGGTTATAACCGATGTAGTAGTTAAAGTTTACGTTAAAACTGAAGAAACCGTCCAATCTTGGCGAGATAGTCGGGATTTCCGACGACTGCGTTTGGGCGCGTCGATTTTGAATTCGATATTCATGTTATGAATTAATTGTCTTCAATATTGAACAAGAAATACAAGTGGCGCAGTGGTTGGATGGAAGGGTGTTAAGGCTTTGTTTGAATCCGCTGCTGACCCTGGTTCGAAACCCTGCAGCAGCCTTTTATTTTTATTTTCTTATTTTCAATACTTTTTCAAATATACATTATATAGTCCAATATACTTATTAATTATGTATCGTTTAAAATTATTTTGGGCATTAAATACGCCACGAAATTTTTAACTGATTTTTCGGTTATTAAACGGAGTGGGTTTGGTAAATCCGGTTTTTGACGGATGTTACAAAGGTCCCGGGTTCGAGACCTGTGGAGAGCACCGAGCGATACATTAAAATCGTTTTTAAAATAAATGATTTTCGGATTAATTCAATTAGTATATAAATATAATTAAAAACAGAAATATTTCGGGTTAGACACGTAGCTCAGTTGGTAGAGTTGCGTGCACGCGAACGGGAGGTCTCGGGTTCGAGTCCTGCCCGGCGCATACATTTACACAATAAAACCGGTCAACAAGTCAACGGTCAACAAGTCAACGGTCAAAAAGTCAACGTTTTTTTAATTATTTTTATTTATTTATTTTATTTAAAATTCAATTAAAAATACTTAAAATAACATTTTTAAAGTTAGAAAATAGCCTTAAACTCACCAAAATATATCCAATAATCCTACTAAAATTGATTAATAAAATCTGCTTATTTACCGAACCATTATGTTATTATCTAGGTTAGTTTCACTCGTGGTTAAATCAAACTTTGTGCGCATTCAACATCATCAACCGAACGCACCCAATGTGAGTGAATCTTACAACTCCCCTTTTTAATTACACGTTTTGGGGTGTGTCATGTGTCACTAAAATTAACTCGTTTATTTAAACTCGTGCCATACCATATTGTGATCTAAACTTAGAATGTAAATATTGTTTGTAGTTATGTATTACATATTGTCAAGTTGTATGCAAATCATTCATTAGGCCCATCAGTTCGTAGAACAACGCGTGCCTCAAAACTCATTCATTAGGCCCATCAGTTCCTCGTGGGAGACGAGTTGAGCAACGCGTGCCTCAAAACAATCTATTATTGTATGTGTGTGCATTATTTAATAATTAAGTGTTTTGTGAATAAGTTTACATCTATATTTACTCATATGTGGTTATGCACTTTATTTTATAATCAATTAAATAAACTTGTTCAAATGTTTTTCATAGGATTCACTCGCCAACTTTTTGTTGATCCAAAAACCATTTTTACACATGATACAGGTGAACAGGATGAAGCAAGGAAAACATAGGAAATGCCTTAGAAGAAAATAATGAAGTCTAGAATGATGTGTAGAACATGATGTAATTATGATTGTATGTTTCCCTTTAAATTGTAATAATAAATATGAAACGTTATAATAAATGTCATGAGCTTTGATGATAACCCAATCATGCCCCGATCACCTTTTCCGCTGCGGGTCGGGGTGTGACATCTGGGGCATTCCAATCTGCTCTTTTCGATTCAAAATCCTCTGCTTTCGTTACTCTACTCGTGCATCGTGATAAAACCCCTAATCGCCGGTACGATACCCTGTTCGATCGATCACAAAACCAACCACCAAATGCCAGAGTTCTGCATGAATAAGGTGATACTTGTTAACTTACATTGTGGCTTATATCTCATGATTATCGTTAGGTTTGATTTGGTTTTACACTAATACATGTTACATTCTGTGTAACTAGGCACTATGACATGGAGGCCCTAAAATCCAAAACCCTAATTTTGCAATGTAAGACATTCACTTTTTCCTTACAACATGCTTTCCAAAACCCTAAAAGTTTTTCCGGTTTTTACTTATTTTACATTGATTAAGTCTTTATATTATTATGGAAAAAAATATCGCCAAGTATGTGGGGTTTTGTATACATTTCTTGGTAATCTTTGCTATTGGACAGTAGGGCCAATGACCACAATCATACATCCAGTCGAGTGATAAATACCCGTGGGTAGTTGTAAGATATAAACAGATGTAAAAACTCTTGATGTTGTAGTTCTAAGAATATGTCATTTTATACAAATGAATGTACTTACCAGTATTTCTTATTGATCAAATATTTTTAAACGTGTTTCAGGTGATTTACTGGGAAAGGAAGGGTGTCACACCCTCAAATTCCATTACGTGATTTTACCATAAGGCGTGTGACAAACCAGGATAACAATCATTAGTTATATTGAATGACCACTATATGAGTTTAATTTTTTTCCTATTTGTTCATTTATGAGAAAATACTGTTTGCACAATTGAGTTGAGGAAGCGTAAATAATTATAAAAATCAAATAGCTAATGTTAGTGAGTCTGAATGTTTGATGAAATCAATACGACTCCATGATGCATCCTGGTCTTGATGTGTGATACCTTAGCGACCTAAGAAATACATGCGAGAAAAAATGTCAACAATGGTTAGTGAGTTCATAGTTTTTCAAATAATGTTTGTTTCAATGTTTGTATTTGATAGTTGTTATTAGCAGTTTGTTTTCATATCTATAGGTAGCTAACCTATGCATTATATCACTAAGCGTTCGCAACCGAAGCTGACTGTTTATGCATTGTTTGCCTTTGTACTAGGTCTATCACTGACCATGGCGAAGTGTTAGGAAAACTCTACACCTGTTTGGCCTTTATCGGGTGGGGCTTGTTAGGCCCAATAGTACTACTAAAAACTCCCTCGCTATCCAATACTAACGGTCCGAGAATATAAGGGCTTAAGTTGTTATAATGTTGCACTCTAGTGACCATAATAATATAACAAAAACTCTAATTTAATTGTACATTACTTTACCGTAATGTTGTGCATGTTTGCTTAGTTAGAATTATGTGGCTACGAGTTGTTAGAGTTAACCACATCCTGATACGATTACATGTTGTTATTAGCTAAATGATTTGGTCAACACATTATGATTTCACGTATACTATCGTACCGACATTCTACAGTAAGAATCATGGCAGGTTCATGCATACACGTACCACGTAGATACACATACATGCTAATCGGCATTTATTCATGTTAGACACCCTAAGAATACTTTTGTAATCCAATTTGATGCATTCACAACATATAACACAAACTTCTGAAACTCTTAGCTTTGCATCAGTTTTTAAGCTTGTTTGCAACTTTTTAAATAATAGTAAACAGGTCAGAAAAATTACCAATAATTTATGAGACATGTCAACTAGTCTACATTCGCATATATGTTTTTCTCAAGATCTAAATATTTACAAAAAAATCACCAAAATTCATATAGCACATAAAGGTTAAATTCGTCACATTCTGTCGACAATTTACGATTTATTTTATATAAAAATCCTCCTCGACCTGATTGACGAACTTCCAGTTGGAGAATTTTATAATCTCCTAGGACTATCTACAATAAAATATTGGATATTAACTCCAAATATTGACCATGTTATGACTACCGTAATGGACTGCAATTTTTGAAAAAAAAAACAACTTCGACCTTTGTTTTCATTTAAATATTTTGATGACCAAAACTCATCAGAAAAATATGAAGCCAATGGGCTTTGAAAGCTATTTGTGTGAACTTGACTCTAGACTCAAGAACCACTCAGTTTCATTATGTTTTGACCAAGAAACAGCCGATACAAGTCAGCTAAAAAAATCTGCACAAAAGCTGATTGAAAGCTTTTGTTTAAAACGTGTTTATGACACTTCTATCATACTTTTCAGCTAATAAGGCATGTATAACAACACAGAGATCAGATTCATCATCAAGTTATCATCAAGATCATGTTATGAATGAAAACTCTCAACATACATGCATACGTATCATATCAATTAAAACCTTCATAAACAAACACAAACTTGTTTACTAAACAAACCCTACGTCCCATGCATTCAAGAAACTCATGTAATCAAGAAAATGCAGCCAAGAACTCATATTTATACAAGACTACAAATCACAACTATGTAATACACATGCAAAGAACTAGGGTTTACCCGAATAGATGATTTGCGAAGAAAAAGACCCAGGAGAGAGTGAGAAAGCCAAGAGATGGAGATCGATGATGATAATGTGTGTATAGTGTAAAGAGAAAAACCAAGTTGACACTTAAATAGTTAAGTTAAACAAGTTAGATTTGAGCTACACAAATATCCAAATGTATGAGTTAGGCTTGATATTATTGACACAAATAAAAACATGGTTATATTCATCTTTAAACAATTCAACACACCAACTCAAAAACCTAAATCTACCAACCCTTTCACGATTTTAAAGCAACCCTGATTGCAACCTTTTTTCCAAATCTTAACGTTGCCCATCCGTCAATTATGGCATAAAGGCCCCTCCACCCATTATGGCTAAGACCATGCCACGTGTCAATCATTCATTTACTCTACACACTCATCGGATAACTATGTAGGATACCAAAACAAGTCATAACACAAACCAAAAACCCAAAACACAAAACCATAACACAAACCTGAAACCTTCATATGGGCAAAGAGAACTGGACCATGACTCCAACCCTATGTGACTCCTGCAAAACGACGTCGGCCAGTTTATTCTGTAAAACAGACTCCGCCTATCTATGCATCCCCTGCGACACCAAGGTGCACGCCGCGAATAAACTCGTGACGCGTCGCGTATGGATGTGTGAGGTTTGTGAGCAAGCTCCAGCGAGCATCACGTGCAAGGCAGATGCTGCGGCCCTATGCGTCACGTGCGATCGTGATATTCACTCCGCTAACCCCCTGGCTCGCCGCCACGAGCGGGTTCCGGTAGTTCTGTTTTACGATCCGGCCACCGCGGTGGCCAAGATTGGCCGCGGAGGTGAAATGAACGATCATACTTACCTACTGGATTTTGACGTTAACGTCTCTGTTGAAGCAGAGGCTGCGTCTTGGATACTACCAGATCCGAATCCGAATCTGAAATTTAATAAAACTGCTGATGTGTCAAATAATGATGATCTGAAAGTTACTGAATTGGAATCTGAGTACTTGTTTAATAACGAGATCGATCCGTACATCGATATAGATCTGAAAACACCAGATCAGATTCAAAAACCTAAACAGATCATTCGTAGATATGATTCTCCATCTGACGGAGTCGTTCCAGTCAAGAACGTTATCACTAATCATCATTATCAAATGCAACAACAAGAGAACACACACGCAGATGAATACGCTAGTTCAGATGTGGTAGAAGGATTACCTGCTTACGAAATCGATTACTCCGGATCTAAACCGTTCCTGTACAATTTCACATCGCAATCCATCAGCCAAAGCGTAAGTTTATATAAAATCGTTGCAAATCGGTAACTAGTTGTGAAATTTATTATCATGTTATTATTTCTGTTAGCATAATAGAGAAGTTTTGTTTATTGTGTACTTGGCTTGTTAGCCAGTCTTGTAATTCGTATTTCATTTTTTATAGAATATTGTTTCAACAACTAATTACAAATCTATTTACCTTACGATCAGGTATCATCATCATCACTAGAGATTGACGTAGGCGTAGTCCCAGGCCACACCGAATCTTCGTCTGAGGTTTATCCGACGCCGTTGATCGGACTGGATCGAGAAGCTAGGGTTTTGAGGTATAGAGAAAAGAGGAAGAACAGAAAGTTCGAGAAGACGATCCGCTACGCTTCAAGGAAAGCGTACGCAGAGACGAGACCGAGAATCAAAGGTAGGTTTGCGAAGCGAACGGAACTTGATGTGGAAGCCGGTGATGTGTTTGTGTCGCAGGAGTGGTCGTACGGCGTCGTTCCGTCGTACTGATAATGTGGTTTTTGCATGTGTTATGAGGTATTGCATGTGTATATATGTTATTAGGTGTCACTCCGTCACATTAAGCTTTATTCCGTGATGGATTTTAGTGCAAATGTCAATCTCTAATAAATGTTTTTTTCTATTTTTAAGTTATAAATTAACAATAAAATTATAAATTATAAAGTTTATTTAAATAAAAAACAATACTTCTAAACATACAACTTAAAAATAAACATATAAAAATAAAAAACCTACTCTTCGTCTGAATCCGGAAATTCCAAACCTAAAGAACCTAAAAGTTCAATTAAATCATATCTCAACTGAAAATGAAGTTCTTCATTGCGCAAGCCTTGTTGGACATTTTTGGGAATGAGAGCTTGTGTGGAGGATCCGGCACCCAATCTGGAGATATCGCACATCCATCTTTCTTAATTAGATATTGTGCAATATGATACATGCATATCCTATGCTATGGATTATTTTTTTATTCATCGCACGAACCGGTCGGTTTAACATCCCCCATCTACCCTATAAAGCACCAAAATTCCTCTCAACATCTTTTCTTGTCAATTCTTGCAACTTCTTGAACATCTTTTCTTTATCCTCGACAGGAAATAAAGGACCTTTACAAAAACAGACCATGATGAGTGGATACCATCCACAAGAATAAAGACTCGTCTGTAATATATTTTGTAAACCATTAACGGACAGAAAGGTGTCTTACCATCTGTTACGCTTTGAAAAAATGGTGATGTGTACAAAACATTGATGTCGTTATTTGAACTAGAAACACCAAAACACGAATGCCAATTCCATAAATCATTCGATGCCACCGCTTCAAGTATGATGGTCGTTCTTTTGACGTCACCCCTAACATATGTCGCTCGCAACTCTCTTAGACAATTTCTCCATTCGATATGTGTACAATCGATGCTACCGAGTATCCCTAGAAAATGCCATCTAGCCTCATACGCGGCGTAAATACGTGCAGTGTCGTATCTCGTCGGTTACATAGAAAATGTTTGGCATACAATTAAATGATCGCGTTACAAAAGGATTGCAAACATTCACGCGAAGTTATGTCCGTCATTGCTAAGTATTCATCAAATTGATCGGGAGGGTTACCTGTCGCTAGTTGGCGAATGGCGGACGTGTATTTTTGTATCAGCGTGAAACTTCCTTTGCCCCTCCCATCGTAACGTTCTTGAAACCATTCTTCGCTTGCTTCGATGTCTCCTTCAATATTTAAAAATAAATCTTTTGGTTAACGAAACCGATCTCTAAACGTTTCGGCATTGTAGACCGGATTCTCCACAAAATAATCCTTCGGTAACACTTCGTTGGCATGTATACGATCACGATCCACCATTTTCTTCTTTGGGCGGCTCAAACCTTCAAGTTTGTTATACACCTTCTCGAAAAATTCAAGCGTGTCATTGTCGGAAGACGTATTGCTATCGGTGTACATCGGAAACGAATCCGTAGGAAATTCCAATTTTAAAAGTATGCAAGATTGTATTTTTGTAGGTTAAAAGGATCGTATTTTTTTTATTTGAGTTTGAAGATTGTATGTATATATATAGCATGGAAAAGATGGTTTTTTTTAATAAAAATCCTCCAACGTTCACAAATACAACGGTCATCATCATCACCAACAGTACAAAATTTCAAAACTTCAACGCGTGATAGCTACCACGCGTGTTCAAGTCTATGCATTATCAACGAACGCGGCGGCGGTGTTCCACGTTGATCCATGTGTGATGAATCGGCCATCACGCTGCGCCCGGGGGTAACCAACGCATCTTTTGAAAAACATTTAACCAACAACAATTAACAAGTTTGGGTGTGTCCTTTCATCCCTTCCGGATATAAACCAAAAGGTGACCGACGCATCGTTTGAAAAACAATTAACCAACAACTAACATCATACTAGACAATTGGTAGGTAACCACCGCACCGTTTGAAAGAAAAAGTTAACCAAACCGACGCCTCCTCCAACCAACGTCCCTGTCGTTTCCCACCGTCTAACACCCTATATAACACATACCGCCACCAAAAAACTCCGGCTGAATGCTCGACTGCCGCAAACATGATGTAAAGTTTAGACCGTTACCGAGGGGAGCCAGAAAACACTAACGCTTTCTGTACGGCGGAGAAAAACCAAGTATACTTAGGATTTGATAGATGCGTGAGTTTCTAGAAGGGGGAGAAGTGATCAGTTTCGGAACCTTACTTAAAGAAGGTATGTTAGGTGACGGCGACAACTTTTGCCGGCGAAATTGTGAGTGAGAGATGGAAATTTTCTGGTAACGTTATTATAAGATAGCGAAATTGTGAGTGAGAGATGGAAATTTTCTGGTAACGTTATTATAAGATAGTAAGATTTGAATTTTAAATAACACTAAGTTCAAATATTTAAAATTAGTTTCAAGTAATCAAATCCATTAGATAAGTAATTTTATATTGTACGTTAATCCTTACTAATTAAATTGAGTAGATAAACGATGTGTTTAAGTGTTGGATGAGTTCAGTTATTGGTTAATTTTTTAGTATTATTGTTTACTTACTTTGGTTTATTAAACACGTTTAATTTTGGCAAAAAAACCATTTTTATGTTATTATATCATAAAAAAATAATATCATTAAAAGTTTAATAATACCATTAAATTAATAAGTATGTTTACTTTCATCCACCCCGTTTTGACCTGATCAATTACTTTTATTTGATGATTTCTTTTTTTGTTTTTTAGTCATATTACGACTTAATTTTTTACTCGGTTTCATTTGTTATACATCTTGATACGTATCAAATTCCTCTTGCATTGTGTGTCAGCGCGCTGAAACATGCGGAGGCCACAACCACCATCACTATCTAATCGTCACCTCGGCAACACCACCAACTGAACATCACCTCACATGCAGCAGTTAAAGAAGAGAGGAACAAAATCATTAGTATGCATTTATCTAAATCTTCAAAATGAACCTCTTATACCCTATGGTTTTTTTATAATTATATCAAACCCTAAAGTTTTATAAAACTATATGACCAAATAAACTAATATATTATCATCACTAGAATTATTACTGGTTTATTTATTGAATAAGCATATATTATTATTAAATAATATTTATAAAATAGAATGCTCGTAATATAACGATAATCGTTTAATTGATTTTTTTAAACTATTATACTCATTAAAGAACCGAAATATTAATTCAATGTTTATAATCAACATATTAAAGATTTTCATCATCAACATCCCGTCGCAACGCGCAGATTAGCATTACCTCTTTTTTTTTAATTTGTAAATTTTTTACGCTTAGTTTTTATGTGAATTGTTCGGTGTCTACAACTAGTGCGATTGCATTTCGATTCTTTTAAACCGAACCTACATATATTTAAAAATGTTAAGGTTATTATCTAATTTACTAGGGATATTGAATTTAAATAATCCCAACTTTCATTAATTGGCCGATAACACTCCCAACTTTCGATTTGTACACCAGCACTCCCAACTTTCGAGTTATTAGCCGATAACACTCCCTAACTTATAAAACTCTAACATAGTTAGCTGATGTCAGCTACCACATCGGCTGCCATGTCATAAAAAAGGCATGTCAGCAACCACATCAGCTGCCATGTCATAAAAATGCCCCATCAGCTGTCACGATATATGCCACGTCAGCAATACTGGCCACATCAGATGCCTGTCAACAAAAACAAACTGGCTTAGGGTTCAGTTAGTTAGGGAGTGTTATGGCCAATAAGTTGAAAGTTGGGAGTGCTGGTGTACAAATCGAAAGTAGAGAGTGTTATCGGCCAAATTAGTGAAAGTTGAGATTATTTAAATCAAATATCCCTGATTTCAATGATAACATGTTATACTATATCTAATAATGTTTCTATTCACCTGAGTTTTTAGAACCTGTTAGTTGTAGTGAGATTGCTAAAACAAACAAAAAATATACGTGAAGACGTTAGATTACACATACGTGTTGTAGAGTTGACGTAAAACATAATTATAGAAAAGAACAACTAAACTAAAACAATAACTAAAAAATGGAAATAAAAAACCAAAAAAGGTTCAATGCCAAAATTACCAATCGGATTATAACATTATTTCAATTTACAAATTTATATAGTCTTAAAAGGAATGTCGGAACACATTCCTTTTAACCCTAAACTTTCTCAAACTTTATTTACTCTCCTTTTAGTCCATTAAGTTAAGCAAATGTTTTCAACCTCTTGATGTTTTATAAACTTTGTAAAATGTCATTTTAGTTCTTTTGAGAGTATATATAATCTGATTTTTCTATAATACCTTGGATCATTTACTTAAAAATATTTGTTGTGTGTTTATTTTTATGGATATATTGGTACATATTCGTGTTGTTCTATATTTCAACAAAAACATTGTTTAGAAACGAGCTAAGTTAGGTCAAATATAATACGTTTTCGTGTTTACTTTTCATGTACGTTTTGATGTTAATTTTGTTCAAAGAAACGATTCAGGTCAAATATAATACATCTTGATTTTACGGTATAAATTCGAGTTGGTCTACGTTTCGATGTAAATTTTATTTGGAACGAGTCGTGTCAAACATAATATGTTATCATGCTTACTTTTTATGTCCGTTTCAACGTGAATTTTGCTTTCATTTATAATAGGTTTTCATGCTTAATTTCTATGCATGTTTCAACGTAAATTTGTTTGAAAACTAGCCGAATTAAATATAATACATTTTTATTCATCTATTAAATCTGATTTGGTCTATGTTTTAACATAAATGGTCGATAATAATCTTTACATAATCATGTCACATGATCAGTACAATATTCGAGTTTGTCTACAAATCTATATAAATTTAGTATACTCTTTCATTTAAGTTCGAGTTTGCCTACATTTCCATGTAAATATGGTGTACGCTTTCGTGATTTATTTTGTACATGCATGATTCGGGTCATATATAATACGTTTTGACTTGACGATATAATTCAAGTCAGTCGGGTGCATATTGTCATACCCAGACCCGCAGCGGAAAAAGTGACCGGGGCATGATTGGGTTATCATCAAAGCTCATGACATTTATTATACGTTTCATATTCATTAATACAATTTAATGGAAATTTACAATAAATATTACAACATGTTCTAACTATCAATCTAAGCTTCTTTGTTCTCTTCTAAGGCATTTCCTATGTTTTCCTTGCTTCAACATATTCATCTGTATCATGTGTAAAAGGGTTTTTGGATCAACAAAAAGTTGGCGAGTGAATCTTATGGAAAACATTTGAACAAGTTTATTTAATTGATTATGAAATGAGTGCACAACCACACATGAGTAAAAATAGATGTAAACTTACTCAACAATCATTAGATATTAAATAAAGCACACATAAACAATAATGGGACGTTGAGAGGCACGCGTTGCTCAACTCGTCTCTCACGAGGAACTGATGGGCCTAATGAATGAATTGCATCAACATGATAATATGAAAGACATGACTACAAACAATATAAATTCAATGATACACACATGAACAATAATGAATTGGTTTTGAGGCACGCGTTGTTCAACTCGTCTCCCACGAGGAACTGATGGGCTTAATGAATGAATTTCATATAATTTGACAAAATGAAATAAGTAATCACAACAATATAAACAATCTAAGTTTAGATCACGATATGGTATGGCACAAGTTTAAATAAACGAGTTAATTATTTTGTGACACATGACACACCCCAAAACGTGTAATTAAAAAGGGGAGTTGTAAGATTCACTCACAGTGGGTGCGTTCGGTTGATGATGTTGAATGCACGCGAAGTGGTTTTAACCACGAGTGAAATTAACCTAGATAAATGGCATTATGGTTGGGTAAGTAAACGGATTTTATTAATCCATTTTAGTAGGATTGTTGGGTGTATTTTTGTGAGTTTAAGGCTATTTTCTAACCTTAAAAATGTTATTTTTAAGTATTTTTAATTGATTTTTAATTAAAATAAATAAATAAAAATAATAAAAAAATTTGACTTTTTTGACCGTTGACCATTGACCGTTGACCGTTGACTTTGACCGGTTCGAATGCGAGTATATGTGCGCTGAGTGAGGCTCGAACCCGAGACCTCCCGTACGCGTGCACGCAGCTCTACCAACTGAGCTACGTGTCTAACCCGAAATATATCTGTTTTTAATTATATTTATATACTAATTAGATTAAACCGAAAATCATTTATTTTTAAAAACGATTTAACTGAATCGGACCGGTGCGCTCCACAGGTCTCGAACCCGGGACCTGTGGGTTGCGTTAACACACAGTCCACCGCTGGACTGTGTGTTTAACATGTTATATAAACTGATTTTTATTATACTTAAATACAAACTAAGTATTTTCATTTCTGACTTATTTAAAAAGGGTAAATAATTGTCCGAGTCGGTGCAGTAGCCCGGACTCGAACTCGTGACCTGTGATTTAAACATACATACAGTCCACCACTGGACTGTGTGTCTAACTTGGTTATTAATCCGGTTATTAATAAACTTAACATATACATGAAATGAATCCGGTTCAGTTAACAAAAAAGACATTTTTATTAAGGCAGCGTGTGTGGGACAAGATTCGAACTCGAGACGTTAGTGTGTTTATTGTGCACACAGTCCACCGCTGGACTGTGTGTCTAACCCGAGTAATAACTTGATTTTAATTATACTTATATGTTACCGAACTTCATCTTCTTCGTCCGTTTTTAACCAGAATCGGAAATCCGACTGGTTCAATGTTTTAATCGGTTTCTTTAGCGTTTTTTAGTTAATTACAGGTGAGGTTAAATAAAAAGAATGAAGAAATTAGGCGTGAGGTATACCGACTGGTTTCCTCTGTTTTCCGGCAGAACTCCGGCGACAGCAACAGACTCCGGCGTCGTGTGTCTTGCAGCAGCGAGTCTTTAGAAAGCTTACAAAGGACGTGGGTGACTTCGGTATAGGCTCAGGGGGTTTAGTAAGGCTTAGAAGTGAAGAACCCGGTTTTCCGGCGATTTGCAGGAGATTTCCGGCGAGTGAGTTTTCGCCGAGAAAGGGTGCGGTTTTGAGCGAAAATGTTTGCAGAGGTTCGAGGGGGTATTTATAAGGCAGGTTATCGATGAACTTGGTCCGATTTCCGACTTGATTCGTCGGTTATAATTTCTCCGGCGGTTATAGTTTGTGTCGCGAGTTCAGACGTCGGTTATAACCGATGTCCTAGTAAATGTTTACGTTATAACTGAAGGAATCGTTAATTTATTGGCGAGATCGCCGGGATTTCCGACGACTGCATTTGGGCGCCGGTTTTGAATTCGAAAAAGATGTTATGAATTAATTGATCTTAATAATTAACAAAAGATACAAGTGGCGCAGTGGTTTAAGTGTTAAGTGTTAAGTCTGTTTGACCCGGCGACTGACCCGGGTTCGAAACCCGGCAGGAACAAATTATTTTTATTTTCTTATTTTTGACAGTTTTTCAAAAACAAATTATATATTCCCATATAATAATTATTTATGTATCGTTTAAAAATATTTTGGGTATTAAATTCGCAACGAAATTTTTAACTGATTGTTCGGTTAATAACCGGAGCGGGTTTGGTAAAATCCGTTTTTGACGGATGTTACAGTATCCCCTGCTTTTTAGAAATTTTGTCCCGAAATTTAAATAGTGATATATTTGACTAAAAGAATGATGGTGTTTAGTTTGACAGTTACCTGCTTAGAAAAAGTAAGGGTTTAAATTTTTGTTTGAGGCGGTAACGTCCCTTGTAAATGTCACACCCCGACCCGCAGCGGAAAAGGTGATCGGGGCATGATTGGGTTATCATCAAAGCTCATGACATTTATTATGCGTTTCATATTCATTATTACAAATTAAATGGAGAATTACAATAAATGTTACAACATGTTCTAACTAACAATCTAAACTTCTTTGTTCTCTTCTAAGGCATTTAAGCAAGCTCGAGCATATGGGAACATGGGGTATTGGGGTTGGTGATAAGTTTGGGCCATGTTTTGAGTAGGGGAAAAGGTTTGGTTTTGAAAGGAGCGACAAACATTGCTCAAATGACCATAGCGTCCACAAGTTGTACATAGTTGACAAGGTAAGGTAAGGGGATGGTGATAAAAACAGTTGTTGCATCGAGGGTGAGGTCCAAGATATGGTTTCTTATTTGGGTAAGCTGAGTCGGGTGCCACTTGGGTGATTGGGATAGCTCGGATGGGTATAGCGTGTAAAACTGGTTGATTTCGTTGGGTAGCAGCGAAAAGTCGCCCGACTCTTCTTCTCTTAGGATTGGGTTGAGAAGGGGATTCGGTTTGAGTGGAGTCGGAGGTTTCAGTCGATTCTTTATCCTTCTTCTTCTCCTCCTTGAAGTCTTTGTTTCGGATTCGGTTCTCGGTGAGCTCTGTTGCTAGCTCCATTGCTGCTTCCAAAGTTGCAGGCTTGGCACTTATTATAGGGTCTTGAATCTTTGACGGAAGACCACGAATGTAGTGCTCGATCAAACGGTAGAGGGGAGTGAACATGTTGGGAACCATTTGATGTAACTCGAGGAATCTTTTGTTGTAGGTGATGTGGTCTCCTTCCACTTGCTTCAATGAGTAAAATTCATCCTCTAACTTCTTGATTTCGCTCCTTGGGCAAAATCGTCTGGTCATGATTTCCTTCAATTCGTTCCAAGTTAAGGACATAGCATCTTCCCACCTCGTTTGGCCTTCTCTGTGTTCCACCAAGTAAGTGATATCCCATATAATCGACCGGTAGCATATCGCACTTTGCGATCGTCAGGGCAATCGCAATTTAGAAAAGTGTTCTCCATTTCTTCAAACCAATGGTGAAGAGCAGTGACGCCTTCAGTCCCTTTGTATTTCGGAGGGTCGCATGATTTGAAGTGCTTGTAGGTGCATTTAGTGGTATTTGGGGAAGAGTTGAAAATGTTTTGGTTTGCTTGATTGACAGGATTAACGGTAAGTGCTTGTTGAACTTGGATTACAATGTTGGGTATTACGGCAGCCATTTGTTGAGCGATTAAGGCAGCCATGCGCTCGCGGGCTTTTCTTGCTCTCGTCTTCCTACGGGCGAGGTTAGAAGACATCTACAAGGAATACATGACAAGAGTATGAGTTGGATGCTTTTGAGATCATGGATCGCATTCAAGAATGGACATTCATAAAATAATTATAGATAAATAAATTACTACATCCATTGGATGTCTTGGGTTTTGCTCGCTGTTAGGCCCTACATGCCGCCATACTTTACCTGTGTAATCATGTGGGCCCCCATGAATACCGGTTTTTCATATGGTTCGCACGGGTTTGCCAGGTTGCGTACACAAAAACCCGGAGAAAATCGAGAAATATGTATACAACGTGTGATATTCGGAATGTGTCCAGGTGTAGACACGGTGACAACTCAAAGTAGGGTTAGTTCGAACGACGTTTGGTGTGGCATGCTTTGGCCTAATAGGTCCTTCGTACTCTCATCGTTGGTCCCCAGGTAGGCAAACTGGTCCGTTATATTGGATTTATACGAATGCCAGCCTAGACAGAACGTTCCGACTACCGGTACTTGTACCCTTCCAGTTACTACATGCCCGTCGCAGAACTTACTTTGATGAGATTTGAAAATTGCACAAAATCTTTGGATAATGAGAGTATGAAAATAAATTGAATACATGAACATCGATATATGTATAATGAATATGTATATATGTATAATGAATATGTATATAAGCATGTATGTTTGACTGTAAATGCAACAAATATGAAACAAATAAATATCACAAGTTTGTATGTAACCACCTAATCAATTAAAATTTAGGCAGACTATAGTATAGGCTCTAAAGGTCTAATAACCTATCCTATATCCCTATAGTCATGGCTCTGATACCAATCTGTCACACCCCGACCCGCAGCGGAAAAGGTGATCGGGGCATGATTGGGTTATCATCAAAGCTCATGACATTTATTATGCGTTTCATATTCATTATTACAAATTAAATGGAGAATTACAATAAATGTTACAACATGTTCTAACTAACAATCTAAACTTCTTTGTTCTCTTCTAAGGCATATCCTATGTTTTCCTTGCTTCAACCTGTACACCTGTATCATGTGTAAAAGGGTTTTTGGATCAACATAATGTTGGCGAGTGAATCCTATGGAAAACATTTGAACAAATTTATTTAAATTGATTATGAAATATGTGCACAACCAAACATGAGTAAAATTAGATGTAAACTTAATCAAAAATCATAAGATATTAAGTGAGACACACATGAACAATAATGGAACATTTAGAGGCACGCGATGCTTAACTCGTCTCTCACGAGGAACTGAGGGGCCTAATGAATGAATTGCATAACCATGATGATATGAATGACACAACTACAAACAATATAAACTCAATGATATACACATAAACAATAATGAATTTGATTTGTGGCACGCGTTGTTCAACTCGTCTTCCACGAGGAACTGATGGGCTTAATGAATGAGTTTCATATAATTTAACAAAAGGAAATAAGTAATCACAACAATATAAACAATCTAAGTTTAGGTCATGATGTGGTATGACACATGTTTAAATAAATAAGTTAATTATTTTCATAACACATGACACACCCCAAAACGTGTAATTTAAAAGGGGGAGTTGTAAGATTCACTCACAGTGGGTGCGTTCGGTTGATGATGTTGAATGCACGCGAAAGTGGTTTTAATCACGAGTGAGTTTAACCTAGATAAATCGCATTATGGTTTGGTAAGTAAATGATTTTATTAATCTATTTTAGTAGGATTGTTGGGTGTATTTTTGTGAGTTTGAGGCTATTTTCTAACCTTAAAAATGTTATTTTTAAGTATTTTTAATTAAAATAATTAAATAAAATAATAAAAAAAATTTGATTTTTTTTTCTGACCGTTGACCTGACCATTGACCGTTGACCTGACCGTTGACCGGTTCGAATCGGAACACAAGTGCGCTGAGTGAGGCTCGAACCCGAGACCTCCCGTACGCGTGCACGCAGCTCTACCAACTGAGCTACGTGTCTAACCCGTTATATATCTGATTTTAATTATATATATATATTAATTAGTTTAAACCGAAAATCATTTTATTTTAAAAACAGTTTAAATCAATTCGGACGTGCACTCCACAGGTCTCGAACCCGGGACCTGTGGCTTAAACTAACACACAGTCCACCGCTGGACTGTGTGTTTAACATGTTATATAACTCGATTTTTATTATACTTAAATACAAATTAGTTATTTCCTTTTCTGCCTTATTTAAAAAGAATAGATAATTGTCCGAGTCGGTGCAGAAGACCGGACTCGAACTCGTGACCTGTGATATAAACAAACACACAGTCCACCGCTGGACTGTGTGTCTGACTTGGTTATTATTCCGGTTATTAATATACTTAACATATACCAGTGGCGACTCCGGTTCAGTTTAACAAAAAAATGATTTTTATTAAGGCAGCGTGTGTGAAACCGGATTCGAACTCGAGACGTTAGTGTTTATTGTGCACACAGTCCACCGCTGGACTGTGTGTCTAACCCGAGTAATATCCTGATTTTAATTATACATATACACTACCGAAACATCGTCTTCCTCATCAAGATATAACCAGAATTCGGAAATCGACTGGTTCAAAGTCTTAATCGTTTTCTTTAGTGTTTTAGGTTAATTATAGATGATATATGAGTGAAAAGATAAAGATATTAGGCGAAGAGGTATACCGACTGGACCCTCTGTTTTCCGGCAGAACTCCGGCGACAGCAATAAGCTCCGGCGTCAGGTGTCTTGCAGCAGCGAGTCTCCGGAAAGCTTGGAAAAGGTAAGGGTGACTTCGGTATAAACTTAGGAGGTTCAGTAAGGCTCGGCAATGGGGAAACCGGTTTTCCGGCGACGAACATTTTAATTCCGGCGAGTGGAATTACGCCGAGAAAAGGTGTAGTTTTAAGCGAAAAAGTTTGCAGTGGGTTGTGGGTGAATTTATAGGGTAAATTGTTGATGTATTTGGCCCGATTTCCAACTGGATTCATTGGTTTAAATTTCTCCGGCGGTTATAATTTTTGGTCGCGGACTCAGACGTCGGTTATAACCGATGTCTTGTTAATGGTTTACGTTATAACGTAAATTGTCGTTAAAAGCTCGCGAGTTTACCGGGATTCCGACGACTGAACTATTGGGCGCCGGTTTTGAATTTGTAACGTTACTTTATGAATTAAATGATTCTCATATTCACCAAACAATACAAGTGGCGCAGTGGTTTGTGTGTGTGTGCTAAGTCTGTTTGATGAGCCGGTACAGACCCGGGTTCGAAACCTGGCAGAGTACTTTTATTTTTATTTTGCGATTTTCAACAGTTTTTCAAAAACTAAATATATATTCCCGTATAATAATCGATTACGTATCGTTTAAAAATATTTTGGGCATTTAATTCGCAACGAAATTTTTGACTGACTGTTCGGTTGATAAACGGAGCGGGTTTCGTAAATCCGTTTTTGACGGATGTTACAGTAAAGGTTAAGTACCCTATTACAGGAATCGCTTTTTGTTGCCTACTGTAAAAGTATTGATAAGCAGAATTGATTCGCTAACTATGATATCATGCATAATAGTTTGGATATGTTTGGAAGGGTATGGTTATATCCTAAGGCAAAACTTCTAATACTACAACCTACATGGAACATAAATAAACACAACAGCTAATATTTGAACATAAATAAACACAACAGCTAATATTTGAACCCACATTCTGATAGCATATATGTTTGAATGGTGGCAGTTCCTCTCTCGTTTGTTATGATGGAGAGGTTAGTTTATGTAGAAATGGAACACAATCCAATCTCTTTAAATAGCAAGATGATATAAATGTAACACAAATTTCAACCAAGGCGATACTAAATCCTACATGGAACTTCTCATAACCGCCTGATAATGCCTCTGATCCTTTGGCAAGAATACTTATATATAGGAAGTACCAACGGCGTATCCACCATATTCTTGCCAAATTTTCATTGGTTTTATCCACAAGTTATGATTAGTTACCAAGAAACTACTAAATCCTACATAGAACTTCTCATAATCGTCTGACAATGCCTCTGATCCTTTGACAAGAATACTTATATATAGGAAGTACCAGCGGCGTATCCACCATATTCTCGTCAAATTTTCATTGGTTTTATCAGTGAATTATGATTAGTCCCATGTGACTCTACAACTAATACAACAAACTCATAAATACTGAAAATGAAAAATGTCTGTGCGATCAAGGCTCAATCAAACGGAGCCGATCGTATTGCATGTACTGAAAATGAAATTGTCTGTGCGATCAAGGCTCAATCAAACGGAGCCAATCGTATTGCATGTACTGAAAATAATAAACTTAATCTACAAACAGCCTATACATGGAACCTCTCATAACCGCCTGATAATGCCTCTGATCATTTGACAAGAATACTTATATATAGGAAGTACCAGCGGCGTATCCACCGTATTCTTGTCAAATTTTCATTGACTTTATCCACAAGTTATGATTAGTTCTATGTGACTCTACTACAAACACAACATCTACAAAATACTGATAATGAAAATGTCTGTGCGATCAAGGCTCAATCAAACGGAGCCGATCGTATTGCATGTACTGAAAATGATAAACTTAATCTAAACAACAATCATACAAACAGCCTATACATGGAACCTCTCATAACCGCCTGATAATGCCTCCGATCATTTGACAAGAATACTTATATATAGGAAGTACCAGCGGCGTATCCACCATATTCTTGTCAAATTTTCATTGACTTTATCCGCAAGTTATGATTAGTTCTATGCGACTCTACAACAAACACAACAACCACAAGATACTGATAATGAAAATGTCTGTGCGATCAAGGCTCAGTCAAACGGAGCCGATCGTATTGCATGTACTGAAAATGAAAAAAAATGTGGGCACGCCAGGTTCAACCTCATAATGAAATGGGGAACATGCTCAACGCTCATAAAATGGGGAGCGGCGGCCTATGAAATTGCATGTACTGAAAATGAAAAAAAATGTGGGCATGCCAGGTTCAACCTCATAATGAAATGGGGAACATGCTCAACGCTCATAAAATGGGGAGCGGCAGCCTATGAAATTGCATGTACTGAAATAATAAACAATAATTACTCTAACAGTCTACACATGGAACCTCTCATAACCGCCAGATAATGCTTCTGATCCTTTGACAAGAATACTTATATATAGGAAGTACCAGCGGCGTATCCACCATATTCTTGTCAAAGTTTCATTGGCTTTATCCTTAAGTTATGTTTGGTTCTATGTGATAAAGAAAAACATAAAACTAAACGATAGGAGTTGAATCTGGATTTTCGGTGAAGAGGACTAGTTGAGTATCTTCGCTTGGGCCGTCATTATCTTCGACCGGATTGGCGTTGATGTTGAAGACTCTTCCTCTTGCTGGTGGCCTAGCGGTTGGGTTTTCTTGGTTTACTTGGTTAACTGGGTTTGATTGAGCTTGAGTGTTGATGACGTTAACCAATTGAGGGCATGTGTTTCTAAAGTGGGGAGGGTCGCCACAATTGAAACAAGCTCGAACATATGGGAACATGGGGTATTGGGGTTGTTGATAGGTTTGGTTCATGGTTTGAGTAGGGGAAGAGATTTGGTTTTGAAAGGTGCGGCAAACCTTGCTCAAATGACCATAGCGTCCACAAGTTGCACATAGTCGACAAGGTAAGGTAAGGGGATGGTGATAAAAACAGTTGTTGCATCGAGGGTGAGGTCCAAGGTATGGTTTCTTATTTGGGTAGGTTGAGTTGGGTGCCACTTGGGTGATTGGGATAGCTTGGATGGGTATGGCGTGTGAAATTGGTTGATTCCGTTGGATAGCAGCGAAAAGTTGCCCGTCTCTTTTTCTCTTAGAGTTGGGTTGAGAAGGGGATTCGGTTTGGGTGTAGTCGGAGGTTTCAGTCGGTGCTTTATCCTTTTTCTTCTCCTCCTTGAAGTCTTTGTTTCGGATTCGGTTCTCGGTGAGCGCTGTTGCTAGCTCCATTGCTGCTTCCAAAGTTGCAGGCGAGGTACTTATTACAGAGTCTTGAATCTTTGACGGAAGACCACGAATGTAGTGCTCGATCAAACGGTAGAGGGGAGTGAACATGTTGGGAACCATTTTATGTAACTCGGGAAATCTTTTGTTGTATGTGGTGTGGTCTCCTTCTTTTTGCTTCAACGAATAAAATTCATCTTCTAATTTCTTGATTTCGCTCCTTGGGCAAAATCGTCTGGTCATGATTTCCTTCAATTCGTTCCAAGTTAAAGTCATAGCATCGTCGACGCCTCGTTTGGCTTTCTCTGTATTCCACCAAGTAAGTGCTATCCCATATAATCGACCGGTTGCATATCGCACTTTGCGATCATCGAGGCAATCGCAATTTAGAAAGGTGTTCTCCATTTCTTCAAACCAATGGAGGAGAGCGGTGACGCCTTCAGTCCCTTTGTATTTCGGAGGGTCGCATGATTTGAAATGCTTGTAGGTGCATTTAGTGGTATTTGGGAGAGAGTTGATAATGGTTTGGTTTTCTTGATTGACAGGATTAGCGGTAAGTGCTTGTTGTACTTGAATTACATTGTTGGGTATTACGGCAGCCATTTGTTGAGCGATTAGGGCAGCCATGCGTTCGCGGGCTTTTCCTGCTCTTGTCTTCCTACGGGCGTGGTTAGAAGACATCCATAAGGAATACATGACAAGAGTATGAGTTGGATGCTTTTAGGATCATGGGTCGCACTAGGAATGAACATTCATAAAATAATTATAGAAAAATAAATCTACTACATCCATAGGATGTCTTGGGCTTTGCTCGCCATTAGGCCCTACATGCCGCCATACTTTACCTTTGTAATCATGTGGGCCCCCATGAATACCGGTTTTTCATATGGTTTGCACGGGTTTGCCTGGTTGCGTACTAAAACCCGGAGAAAATCGAGAAATATGTATACAACGTGTGATATTCGGAATGTGTCCAGGTGTAGACACGGTGACACCTCAAAGTGGGGTTAGTTCGAACGACATTTGGTGTGGCATGCTTTGGCCTAATAGGTCCTTCGTACTCTCATCGTTAGTCCCCAGGTAGGCAAACTGGTCCGTTATATTGGATTTATACGAATGCCAACCTAGACAGAACGTTCCGACTACCGGTACTTGTACCCTTCCAGTTACTACATGCCCGTCGCAGAACTCACTTTGATGAGATTTGAAAATTGCAACAAAATCTTTGAATAATGAGAGTATGAAAATGAATTGAATATATGAACATTGATATATGTATAATGAATATGTATATAAGCATGTATGTTTGACTGTAAATATAAACAAATATGAAACAAATAAATATCACAAGTTTGTATGTAACCACCTAATCAATTAAAATTTAGGCAGACTATAGTATAGGCTCTAAGGGTCTAATAACCTATCCTATATCCCTATAGTCATGGCTCTGATACCAATCTGTCACACCCCGACCCGCAGCGGAAAAGGTGACCGGGGCATGATTGGGTTATCATCAAAGCTCATGACATTTATTATACGTTTCATATTCATTAATACAATTTAATGGAAATTTACAATAAATATTACAACATGTTCTAACTATCAATCTAAGCTTCTTTGTTCTCTTCTAAGGCATTTCCTATGTTTTCCTTGCTTCAACCTGTTCACCTGTATCATGTGTAAAAGGGTTTTTGGATCAACAAAAAGTTGGCGAGTGAATCCTATGGAAAACATTTGAACAAGTTTATTTAATTGATTATGAAATGAGTGCACAACCACACATGAGTAAAAATAGATGTAAACTTACTCAACAATCATTAGATATTAAATAAAGCACACATGAACAATAATGCACGATGAGAGGCACGCGTTGCTCAACTCGTCTCTCACGAGGAACTGATGGGCCTAATGAATGAATTGCATAAACATGATAATATGAAAGACGTGACTACAAACAATATAAATTCAATGATACACACATGAACAATAATGAATTGGTTTTGAGGCACGCGTTGTTCAACTCGTCTCCAACGAGGAACTGATGGGCTTAATGAATGAATTTCATATAATTTGACAAAATGAAATAAGTAATCACAACAATATAAACAATCTAAGTTTAGATCACGGTATGGTATGGCACAAGTTTAAATAAACGAGTTAATTATTTTGTGACACATGACACACCCCAAAACGTGTAATTAAAAAGGGGAGTTGTAAGATTCACTCACAGTGGGTGCGTTCGGTTGATGATGTTGAATGCACGCGAAGTGGTTTTAACCACGAGTGAAATTAACCTAGATAAATGGCATTATGGTTGGGTAAGTAAACGGATTTTATTAATCCATTTTAGTAGGATTGTTGGGTGTATTTTTGTGAGTTTAAGGCTATTTTCTAACCTTAAAAATGTTATTTTTAAGTATTTTTAATTAAAATAAATAAATAAAAATAATAAAAAAATTTGACTTTTTTGACCGTTGACCGTTGACTGTTGACTTTGACCGGTTCGAATGCGAGTATATGTGCGCTGAGTGAGGCTCGAACCCGAGACCTCCCGTACGCGTGCACGCAGGTCTACCAACTGAGCTACGTGTCTAACCCGAAATATATCTGTTTTTAATTATATTTATATACTAATTAGATTAAACCGAAAATCATTTATTTTTAAAAACGATTTAACTGAATCGGACCGGTGCGCTCCACAGGTCTCGAACCCGGGACCTGTGGGTTGCGTTAACACACAGTCCACCGCTGGACTGTGTGTTTAACATGTTATATAAACTGATTTTTATTATACTTAAATACAAACTAAGTATTTTCATTTCTGACTTATTTAAAAAGGGTAAATAATTGTCCGAGTCGGTGCAGTAGCCCGGACTCGAACTCGTGACCTGTGATTTAAACATACATACAGTCCACCACTGGACTGTGTGTCTAACTTGGTTATTAATCCGGTTATTAATAAACTTAACATATACATGAAATGAATCCGGTTCAGTTAACAAAAAAGACATTTTTATTAAGGCAGCGTGTGTGGGACAAGATTCGAACTCGAGACGTTAGTGTGTTTATTGTGCACACAGTCCACCGCTGGACTGTGTGTCTAACCCGAGTAATAACTTGATTTTAATTATACTTATATGTTACCGAACTTCATCTTCTTCGTCCGTTTTTAACCAGAATCGGAAATCCGACTGGTTCAATGTTTTAATCGGTTTCTTTAGCGTTTTTTAGTTAATTACAGGTGAGGTTAAATAAAAAGAATGAAGAAATTAGGCGTGAGGTATACCGACTGGTTTCCTCTGTTTTCCGGCAGAACTCCGGCGACAGCAACAGACTCCGGCGTCGTGTGTCTTGCAGCAGCGAGTCTTTAGAAAGCTTACAAAGGACGTGGGTGACTTCGGTATAGGCTCAGGGGGTTTAGTAAGGCTTAGAAGTGAAGAACCCGGTTTTCCGGCGATTTGCAGGAGATTTCCGGCGAGTGAGTTTTCGCCGAGAAAGGGTGCGGTTTTGAGCGAAAATGTTTGCAGAGGTTCGAGGGGGTATTTATAAGGCAGGTTATCGATGAACTTGGTCCGATTTCCGACTTGATTCGTCGGTTATAATTTCTCCGGCGGTTATAGTTTGTGTCGCGAGTTCAGACGTCGGTTATAACCGATGTCCTAGTAAATGTTTACGTTATAACTGAAGGAATCGTTAATTTATTGGCGAGATCGCCGGGATTTCCGACGACTGCATTTGGGCGCCGGTTTTGAATTCGAAAAAGATGTTATGAATTAATTGATCTTAATAATTAACAAAAGATACAAGTGGCGCAGTGGTTTAAGTGTTAAGTGTTAAGTCTGTTTGACCCGGCGACTGACCCGGGTTCGAAACCCGGCAGGAACAAATTATTTTTATTTTCTTATTTTTGACAGTTTTTCAAAAACAAATTATATATTCCCATATAATAATTATTTATGTGTCGTTTAAAAATATTTTGGGCATTAAATTCGCAACGAAATTTTTAACTGATTATTCGGTTAATAACCGGAGCGGGTTTGGTAAAATCCGTTTTTGACGGATGTTACACATATAATACGTTATGATTGTATGCTACAAATTCGAATTACTTTATGCTTTGATCCAATCGCAATACTTATATAGGCTACAAGGTGTTAAATCGGATACATTTCCCTATAGTTAAAGCATCACATAATTATTGGACTAATCAATTCAATGTTTGTAATGTACCTGCGCCGCAACACGCACGAATCTTATTACTAGTTTATATATATTAATTGTAAATTGTAACTTAAAGATCCACCTAAGCTAAGCTAATCTTACTTCTCACAATCAATCTTCACTCGGATCTTCGAGCAGCGTGCAAGTCACGTGTTGTGGTAGGAACCGTGAGAACGAATGAAAAAACCACTAGAACTTGTTCAAAAACAATGCAAATTCAATTTTTTACACTTATCATTATAATATGTTAGAAGTTTAATTTACACGTTTAAGTTTACGTGAATTCGTAAATAAAGAAAATTTACACATGTGTAAATTTGTTATATTTATATAGGTGTAAAAGATCTAATAAGAGTAATTTTAAGAGAAGAAATAAATTATTTGATGTTGTAAATTCTTTTTTTATGTGTATTTTAATTATAATGAGATTTGTATTAAAAAAAGTTGGTTTTGATTGTTTTTTCATTTGTTCTCACGGTTTTTGTAATATTTAGCGTTCTCTAGATAACCCTCCCATATATATATAAATCATCCAAAATTGTGTATACTCTTAACATAGGGTGTTATTATATACTTCTCATCAATATGTGTATATATATATATATATACATGTAGTTTGTTCATATGTTGGTATTGTCCTCATGTTATTGAAGTGTCGGATTTTCGTCATGGTATTGCAGTTTTGCCAAGATTACCGATAGATTTTTGGACTTGTTCTTCTATTCTGTTTTGTTCATGTTTTCCAAAACTCCACTTATCCATGTATTCCTTGTCCAATATGTATACATACTTTGTCATATTTTCCTACTAAGTATATACATACCCATTACTTTATATATATATATGTGTTTCTGTTTTCACAAATATATATATATATATATATATATATATATATATATATATATATATATATATATATATATATATGTATGTATATATATATATATATGTATATATATATATGTCTTTAAACCCTAGTTCACCAAAGTGTTGCATTAACTTATATATTTCACAATTCTACATATAACACATAGTTAGTGAAATTAATCTATGTTTTTGTTTGTAAACCCTAGTTAACCATGTTTTAACATATAATTATCAACTTTGGAAATTTAACATGGAAACCCTAGATTAATAATATTACTCTTTAATCATCCTCATCATCCTCTAATCATTATCATCATCATTATTCACTAATTATCATGGTAACCATCATCATCTTTTTCCACACTTTTTCAACAAGATCCATGAGCTTAAAGATTATATAAAAACCCTAGAATTATCCAAGATTACTTTCTTGGATCATCTTTTAAGTGTTTGAAATGAAAGAGAGGGAGAGAAAGTTGTGAAATTTCAAGTGTTTGAAATGAAGTGTAGAATAAGATGAAAGTTACTAGAATTTTTTATATTATTTGAACCATCCTTCCACCTTCTTAGTCAAACAAGGCCATGCTCCATAAATCAACACCTCAAGTAAGCATTGTGAGGAGAGGTGGACCCGACCGGCCGAGAATGGGAAGGGGGTGGGTGGGATTGGGTTGGTGATTTTTGTTGACTAAAATGATCTTGCATGATGACACTTGTAGATATTTTAGTGTTTGGGGGTAATTTATATTATTAGTGTTCTAATCTATCATTAGGTGCTAACTAGGATAAAGCAGTTCGCTTAATTATGCTTTGGTGATTATTTGATGTTAAACAGCTACGTAATTGCGCTTACAAATCAATTAACATTTGATTTGGTTTCTCTTAGTTGGTAATTATTATTTAGTTACCCTTAGGGTATCAATTAACTTTTGATAGTAGATGATGTTAATTTATAATACTCTATGATCATGTACTAATAGTCATTGGGCAGAAATTATAAGCTAAGTTATAAGAATCGGCGTTAAATAAAACTTGTACGTTTTTTCGTAATTTTGGTATACATATACTTGTTCCCATGTAGGTTTCTATTCGTTGTTTTTTTTTTGTTTTTATCCGACATGAAACATTGTCACTTGTATAGCATCCCTAGCATACTGGAATCATCCTTACATAAACCCTGTTAATCGGATAATCATGTTCATAGAATTGTTATCATCAGATAACCTACCATGTTCATAGAATTGTTTTCATCGTATCGTAACGAGGCGAATACGATCATGCTAAATGCAAAAACTTTCATGCATTTCCTTTCCTGGACATTTCTAGACTTAGCGAACTCAATTCTAACATAATTAAGCCTAAATACACGAAATCGTATAACTAACAGTGATAAGTTGTATGGTTATTTTACCCTAAAAATGGAAATAAAAAACCAAAAAAGGTTCAATGCCAAACTTACTAATCGGATTATAATTATTTCAATTTATAAATTTATATAGTCTTAAAAAGAATGTCAGAACATATTCCTTTTAACCCTAAACTTTCTCAAACTTCATTTACTCTCCTTTTAGTCCATTAAGTTAAGCAAATGTTTTCAACCTCTTGATGTTTTATAAACTTTGTAAAATGTCATTTTAGTTCTTTGAGAGTATATATAATCTGATTTTTCTATAATACCTTGGATCATTAACTTAAAAATATTTGTTGTGTGTTTATTTTTATGGATATATTGGTACAAACTCTTGTTGTTCTACATTTCAACAAAAAAATTGTTAGAAACGAGCTGAGTCAGGTAAAATATAATACGTATTCATGTTTACTTTTCATATACATTTTGATGTCAATTTTGTTCAGAGATGCGATATACATCTTGATTTGATGGTATAAATTCGAGTTGGTCTACGTTTCGAAGTAAATTTTATTTGGAACGAGTCGTGTCAAACATAATATGTTATCATGCTTACTTTTTATGTCCATTTCGACGTGAATTTTGCTTTCATTTAAATAGGTTTTCATGCTTAATTTCTATACATGTTTCAACATAAATTTTGTTTGAAAACGAGTGGAGTTAAATATAATACATTTTTATTCATCTATTAAATCTGATTTGGTCTATGTTTTAACGTAAAGGGTCGATAATAATCTTTACATAATCATGTCACATGATCATTACAATATTCGAGTTTGTCTACTAATCTATATAAATTTAGTATACTCTTTCATTTAAGTTTGAGTTTGCCTATGTTTCCACGTAAAAATACTGTTAATAATATTATCGGCCACCCCACACTGGACTCGCCACTGCTTACCGTCGGCAGAATACCCCTGGCCCATTAAAAATACTATTTGTGAAAAACAAGCAAATATTTCTTGTGAAAACAACCAAAACACTGTTTGTGAAAAAACAACTAGTGTTATAAAAACAAATAGTTCAAATTTTGAAATTAACAACCTACTAGATTTTTTCGAATTAATTCAAAATGTATATACAAGGGTTTGGTTAAACGTACCTCTCCTCATTGAACTTACCTTCATTTGAGAGTGAAGTAACTGTACGCCATATAACAAGTTTTCAGAGATAGGTACGTTTAGCAACACTTGCATACAAACGTGATAATATGGACGTCAACTTAACAGTATGATGTAAAGATTCAAGAAGTGGTTGTTCTTCAACAAAATCTATGGAAAAAGATACATGATAAGAAGCTATTTTGCATGTGCAGGAATTCCAAAAGGGCACCATTAACATATACTCTTTAAAAAGGTTATTTTTCAAAGCTTGTCACTCTCTTGGATTTGGTGCATATATGAACTAACACACCAAAGTAATGTTGGATTAATTATCTTTAAGAAATTAGATGTAGATTAGGAACCTCCATTTAACATCATTCACCATGTATAACAGTAACAAAAAAATAGAATTCCAAGTAACACATTAACATGGATGGAAGATACGAGAAGAAGTAAACGGGGATGTTTGGGTTTTATTTATATATTTTTTGTTTGTTTTAAGTTGTTAAATTTAAATGACTAAGATGCTCTCCAAATAATCTTTCCAAACTAACATGGTCAATCTTAAAACATATGTGAAAAACAACCAAAACACAGATTGTGAAAACAACTAGTATTATAAAAAAATCTTCAAATTTTGAAACTAGGAACCTAATAAGTTTTGTCAATTTACTTCAAAATGTATGTGCAAGGGTTTGGCTAAGCATACCCCCTCTTTATAGAACGTACCTTGATGTGAGAGTGAAGTTACTCTCATTTTTGAGAGATGAGTTACACTTAGAAACACCCGTATACAAGCTTCAAAACATGGACGCCAACTTGACACATATGATGTAAAGATTCAAGAAGAACTGTTCTTCAGCAATCTATTTTGATGATATCTTGTATCAAAATCTTCCTGAATAAAATGCATAATGAGAAGATATTATGCATGTGCAAGAAATCCAAAGGTCACCATTGTCAAATATCTTTAAAAAAAGGTTGGTCGTCAAGATCACCACTCTCTTGGATTGGGCGCGTATATGAACTAACACACCAAAGAAAACTTATAAGTCTAGATGATAAAAGAAAAATGAGAGAGGAAGTAGAGAAACCCCAAATCACGACTATGAAATAACTTTGTAAAAAAGCGGTCGCAAAACCTATTCGACTTGTTTTATACTTGTCGGATATGTGTGGATATTGTTCATAGATTGACCACATTCATATATATAGATATACTTGTGAAAAGTTATTTATATAACTTGTTATGGTATATCAAATGATGTTTATATCCACATGGACTTATCCAACAAACACATTGACGTAAAATCATGTACACATCTAGTAATGAGTGGCCCATTAGTTTGAATATGGTTCTATAATTTTTTTTGTAATTGTTGTTAAGAGATAAGAAAAGGAAACTATTAATTTCATATGTTTGTAGAAAATTCTCCTTGGCATAAAATTATTCTAGACTAGTTTTAAATTCTCTTCTTATTACAAATCTCTATACTAGTTATATGATTGAAGGAAAACTAACAAAAGGTTAATAGAGCGGAGTCTTTAGGAGGTAATAAATGAGGCAGAGATGTATGTATCCATAAACAATGAATTCTATTACTCTCCCCCTCCAAATAATAACCACTAACAGAGAATCGTGAAATATAAAAACAATATTTGCTTTCCTAACTATTTCGCTTTGAAATGAACCAACAAGTAACCTCTAATTATTTTATCTTTAAAAAAATCGATGTAGATTTTGAACCCTAAATGATCCATTTAACTTCACTGACCATGTTACAGTAATTATGATAACCCTGGAATTCAAAATTACGGGATGAGAGATACAAGAAAAAGAAGTAAATGGGGTATTTGGGTTTATTTATATATTTTGTATTTGTTTAATCCAAATGGTTAAGATGCTACTAAAATTATCTAATGATATTAACATGGTCAATCCTTAAACATTGTTTGTGAAAATCAATCAAAACCATTGTTTGTGAAAAACAACTAGAACGCACCTTCATGTGAGATTGAAGTCATTTTTAATTGTGGGTCATATTTCATGTTTTGACAGGTGAGATACGTAAAGCAACACTCATGTACAATCTTGAAAACTTGCATGGACGCAAACTTGACTCGTGTGATTTAACGATTCAAGAAGAAGTGGTTGTTCTTTCACTATCTATTTTGACTACAAGAAGTAAATGCATGATGAGAAGCTATTGTGTGCACGCATGAAATCCAAAGGGTACCATTGTTATATATTCTTTTGGAAAGGTTAATCTCTTGGATTTGGCGCGTAACTAACACACCAAAGAAAACATATAAATCTATATAACAAAAGAAAAAAAGAGAGTGAAACCCCAAATCACCAGTGTGAAATAACTTTGTATATAACCGGTCGGCAAATCCATTCAATAACATTCAACCCGTTTTATGCTCCTTGAATATTTGTGGAAATTTTTGACAGATTGATCACATACATATACAGATATACTTGTGTAAAGTTATTCATATAACTTATTATAGTATATCTAATAATGTTTATATCCACATGGACTCATCCAACAAACACAGTGACGTAAAATCCTATACACATTTAGTAAAGAGTGGCCCATTAATTTGGATATGTTTCTATAAAAGCTTTTGTAGTTACTGTTAGGAAATAAGAAATAAAAACTATTAATTTCATATGTTCGCCATTCTCTTTAGCATAAAATTATTCTAACTAGTTTTAAATTCTCTTCGTGTTACAAAGCTCTATATAATTATATGATCAAAGGAAGACTAACGAAAGGTTATATAGCAAAGTTTTACAGAGGCCATAAATGAGATGGAGATGTACGATTCCATAAACAATAAGTTTCATTACTCTCCCTCTCCAAACAAAACAGTATTTGCTTGCTTTGTTAACCACCAAGATGATTGTGTTATCTTTTAAGAAATTACATGTTGATTAGGAACCTAACTGATCCATTTAACATCCTTGGCCATGTATAATTTCTTGATACAATAACCATAAAAATGTTTATGAAATTATACAGACCGGAGATAAAAAAAGTAAATGAGGGTGTTTCGGTTTTATTTATATATTTTGTATTTATTTTTATTTTTTTAAATCTAAATGGCTAAGATGTTTCTAAAATTATTTGACCAAACTAACATGGTCAATATTTAAATATTGTACGTGAAAAACAACCAAAATATTGTTTGTGAAAAACAACTAGTGTTATAAAAAAATAAATACTTCAAAATTTTAAATTAGGAACCTTCTAAGTTTTGTCAATTTACTTTAAAATGTATACATAAGGGTTTGGATAAACGTACCCCTCTCTATTGAGTACCATCATGTGATAGTGAAGTTATTTTTAACTATGGACATATCATGTACTGAGAGAGAAGGTATGTTTAGCAATACCCACAAACAAATTTGAAAAAATGGATGCCAACTCAACACGGTGTAAGGATTCAAGAAGAAGTGGTTGTTCTTCAACAATTTATTTTGACAACACGATGCATGATGAGAAACTATTGTGCTCGTGCATGAAATCCAAAGGGAACCAATGTCATATATTCTTTAGAAAAAGGTTAGATTCAAAATTGACACTTTGTTGGATTTTGCACATATATGAACCAATACTCCAACAAAAACATAAAAACCTAATCAACAAAAGAAAACAAGAGGGAGGAAGTTGAGAGAGATCCCCAAATTTAGACACACACTCTGTGAATTAACTTTTTATAAAACCCAATTGCAAAATCAATATTCATAAGATTTGACAAGTTTTGCATCCCTTGAATCTGTATGGTTAATGTTGATAGATTGATCACATACATGATACCTATACAAATATACTTGGGTGTAAAGTTATTATTACAGTTTGTATTCGTTTCTACGATGTTTGATCTGATTACTGAATGAAGCTCATCGGATGATAAAATATGGCTCAACGATAATTGCACTTTGCATTTCAGTTAGGGTTTGGTTTTAATTTGTGGGTCATAATGTAAATTTGAGATTTGGGTGTTCTTTGATTTGATTGAAAATGTTGAGCCCATGTGACAATTAGGGTTAGGGGTTAAGGTTGGATAGTGTCTTCTATGCCCAGTTGAGTTGAGTTGAGGCCGACTACATCTATTATATGGGACCATCGGTTTGGGTATGATTCATAATGTCATTTCAACTGTCTTTGTGATTGTGTCTCGATAAGTTTTTTAAAGTTCTATTGTGCATTGGTTATTTTTGTGCATTAAGGTTAAAGAGATTTAGAGGATAATATAGATTTGTCTTAGGGGCTTAATTTTTTCTTATAGTTAAAAGTAGCCTTTACATGTACTTTCGTTTTGTCTTCGTGTGATGTTTTTATCCGTTACTATTCTACTTTTTCACCGATTTTGTTATTGATTGCTTATTATACTATATTTTTAGTACTTGTTTTTTGGTGTTTAGATTCTATGAGAAGTACTCTGTGTTTCTAAAATACTTTTCATGCCCATATATGGTTCTATTCTTTGGGATAGAGGTATAGTTTTCCTACATTCCACCCTCCAAGACCCCACCAATATCTTTGTTATGGGTAAGATTTTACTGGGTACGATTGTTGCAGCAGTAGTTGTGTTTATCGTGATCATTTGTGGGTATCTTTGACTCTAGTAATTTAGGCATTAGATGACCATATGTGGGTATATTTGACTGTAGTGATTTTGGCACTAGAAGAATTAGATCTTGGTGTGATTTATGCTTTATCTTTTTAGTTTTTTTTTAGTAGTTGACAATTGCTAGTCAAATTATGCTACACAAAAGTTAGGTTTTCTATGCAGTCAAACTTAAAGTTGTTTGACTAATGTTCATGTTCTAGTTCAAAAGGATAGAAATCCAAGTTTTTAGTTCATGATTTCCAAATCACTTATGTTAGGATCAAAGTGGTATACGAATCAACACACAAACAACACAAACGATTAATCAAGTAGACAGAAAATAAGCAACACAAGAAGTTAACATGGTTCGGTCCTAGTGGTGGACCTACATCCATGGGTTGGGACTATGGTTTTCTCATTAAGCACAGAACCAAGGATTACAATTACATGGTATGAATAGATATATAGGAGAAAGCTAGGACAACTAACTTGTTTACCAAGAAAACATAGACGGACTCTAATTATATAATTGAGTAATTACACTTTGTGTCAATTCTGAAACATTATGTCCAAAATCACTATGTTTTGTAACGCTTCATTTATTTCATAAATAAATGCATCAGTTTCTCTTTCTAACTGTACATCACCCCAACCCATATGCTTCTACATTATACATAAAGGTGCAAATCGGCTCCATATGCTTCTACTTTAAACGATCTTTAAATAGGCCCATAAGGCCTTCACACCTAACAATCACTCACTTGAATGCCTTGCACTAAACTCCATTCCACCATTCAAGCACAGAGAGACCAAGTCATCAAGTACCCTTCAACAACACAAATCCTCTAAACCTCAAGTTCCAAGAACAAGCTAAGATCTCAAATTGGAGAAGTTAGTGAAGCCTCCAGCTCCCAAGAAGAAGCTAAGACTCTAGAATTCCAATCCACCAACTTGAAGTTACCCTTCTCATCAGTTACCTCAAAGGTTCATTGGAGCTCTCGTTAACTCCAATCTGGTTATCACAGACACAGCCATGGCAAACCCTAATGACTCATCCTCAATCTTAACCGGTTCCCACTGATTTGCGCTAAACTCCATTCCACCATTCAAGCACAGAGAGACCAAGTCATCAAGTACCCTTCAACAACACAAATCCTCTAAACCTCAAGTTCCAAGGACAAGCTAAGATCTCAAATTGGAGAAGTTAGTGAAGCCTCCAGCTCCCAAGAAGAAGCTAAGACTCTAGAATTCCAATCCACCAACTTGAAGTTACCCTTCTCATCAGTTACCTCAAAGGCTCATTGGAGCTCTCGTTAACTCCAATCTGGTTATCACAGACACAGCCATGGCAAACCCTAATGACTCATCCTCAATCTTAACCGGTTCCCACTGATTTGTACTACTAGCTCAAGAGACTTGTAGAGGATAACTACATTCCAAATCCAACAAGTATCTATGAGAGATTTTAATAACCGGAGTCCGAGTTTTCAAAACCCGACGACGTTTTGACATTGTACATGGAAAAAGCCTTGTGCTCCCACTGTTACAAAACTCATGACCTTGTTTAAACCTCTAAATATGCTCAACTGACATCCTTGTGGCTTTGGGCCACCAATTTTCTAAGGCCCTTGATGATCTTTATACATGTATATACGCAAAGCACATTCTCTAGGGTTCATAGCAGTTTACCAAAATCCAGATCCCCATGTCTCGCATAGATCTACGAAAAGAAGGGAAAGTGAAAAGTCGTTCTAGCAGAATATATTTGAAGAGAAATCTCAGATTTGAGATTCACATATTCTTTGTGAAATTGCAATAAAAGAAGAGAAGAAAACAGTGTTAAGTTTTGGTTTTTACATATTGATGGATATGACGAAGATATTTATCTGAATTAGGGGGTTTTGTTATGAAGAAGAAGGAAGAAAACAATGTAAAAAGATTGATCTATCAACATCTTGTGGACTTGTTTGGCTTTATCATCGAATATAATTCTTTTATTAATTTGGCATTTTGATTCTTTGCGTGTGTGTTTTCATTTGTATTTAATGTTTGTTTTTATTCACTTAGCTGTTATCTAGTTCTTATTTGGAATGAATTTTATTTTTCATTATACGATTTTAGATTTATATGAAAGAAAATAAAAAATGAAAACTAATATTGACTTTGAAGATCATGATGATAAAAATGTATATTCAATATTTTTACATGGAGTTAAATATTGGTAGAGCAAGGGGTCATTTTGATATTAATTTGGAATGTATGATGCAACTTTATCAGATAGAGCTCTTATTGTTGATTCGGTTCTACTAAACATTTCTAAGAAGGTTTTCAAAGTGTTAAAATATGGTATAGAAAGCCGAAAAGATATGCAACAAACATCTTATGAAAAAAAGCCCCCTTTTTTTTTTCTGAATTTGCTTTAACCTCCAGATTGGTTGAGGAAGCCCTGGTCAACATTAAGACATTCTCAAAAGCAAATTTCAAATCCATTCTTCAAATGTCCCACCTCCATGCAAGTATGCAGCCCTACCAAGTCATCTTCCAAGTTCTAGACGAACTTTTTGCCATGTTCCCATTGTCCCTGTTATTACCCCAACTCATGCCAGCCAACACTCCATGAGATAAATCTCCACCCGTACTTTTTGCAAAAGTTTTGGACTAAATGAGTTAAAAAGTGCAAACCACAAGAACCATCATCTCCTTCTGCCCATTTCTACCCTTTGACTCCATTTTCCCTTTCTTCATGTAGAATCGGACTACAAACATGAATTTTTAATCTTTTTTTAAATTTTGTTACAACTCAACACGTGTTTATCCCTTTTGCCTTTGACACATTTGGCTCCCTAGCCCCGTAGGTAGTAAAATTCCTGAACATGGTCCTACGGGTCGTGCATAGTAGTTTCCCAACCCCTAAAACTTATGCTTTGTCTTTAATATGATCGGTTTTGCTATCCAAAAGGGGGTTGTGGCGCAGTCTGTCACTTTATTGTAATTGGTGGTTTAAGTTGGAACTTTATTCCATAAGTAATGATATTAAAAAAAATAGTAATGAAACTTCTTGGTGTTTAATGTTGTTAATCAAATCCCTCATGTTTCAGGGTGCCTCACTTTGTTCGCATTATGCTCAAAATGGTGTGTGTAGATCTGGGCCATCATGCAAATTTGATCATCCTATGGGAACTTTACAGTCTTAGTTATTAATGGCGAGCATAGCGCTCGCTATAGCGTCTAGCGTGGCGATCGCTTGCAGGACGCAATCTGATTATGGCGCCCTTATAGCGTCGAAATAGCGGGATTCTAGGTTTTTTTTTGTTTTAATATAAATAGCGATAATATATGCCTATAATATCGCAGAATTTTCGTTTGTATAACTATACATCTGAAAACAGCATATTTTGATAATAGCAGAATTTTCGTTTTTATTTATTATACATCCGAAAACAACGTATTTTGATAAAATACTGATACAAAACACATATAAAATATTTCTAAAATTATCGTCTAGGGTATCGCTAAACATAAAATAGCGCCCGCTATTTCATCACTATCGCTATGTAGCATATAGGTAGCTTGTCGCTATCGTCTGTTGTTCGCTATTAATAACTATGGTTACGGCCCATCTGCATCTTCACTAGCCGATGTGCCAGTTGCACCGTACCCTGTTGGCTCTTTCATCAGCAAATTAGCACCATCATCGTCTTTGCTAGAGCTGACCATGGACTGCCACTCAACCACCATGCAGCCGAGTGGTAGCAATAGTAGTACCACTACTCACAGTGGAAACTGAGCAGAAGAAAGGCCTAACACTTTGTTTTGTTGTTGTGTTGTGTGCATGTGAGCCCTTGAGTCCCTTTTTTACTGCATGATGGTTCGATAGCACAGTCTTCTGGTCTAGATGTCTTTATATTTTTATGCTGCACCCGTAGACATATTTGAATAAAGCCATATTTGAACCGTTTAGGAAAAAACCCATCTCCTGTCACCATGATTAGCTTGTTAGATAGAACTTAGAAGAAAATCGTCTTCGGATTTGGGAAATGTTAGCGCGCTTATCATTTGGAGGCTGTGTTTGAAAATTGTTGCAAGATTTGATTTAAGCACGTTTCTGTCTGTTGTCATTGGTTCCTCACAACTGAATCTGTACTTTATCAAGATCCATATAAAGGCACAATAAGAGCCCAATACACAATCCTAAATCTAGTCATAGTATTGGGCTCCCGAGAACAGGGTGTTTATAGTTCGGTTTGATATCCTAAAATTAGTCATTGATTTTGTTTCACCGTTGGTTTTTAGTAAAAATAAATAATTGGTCGGTTTAGGATTTTGCAAAGTGTAACAAATGGTTTGGTTTAGGATTTATAGTTGAAAACCGTCAGAAAAAAATAGACTACTATGTTTTTTTAAACTTTAATATCAAGTCTGCGTGATATAATAAAATCTCTTTTAAAGCCCTCTTTTAACTATATTATATATATAAAAGAAATTTGATTGATGATGTGCTTAGTGGGCCCCCCAAATCATCCTTCTAATTATAACGCTTGTTATGTTGGCGGAGTGGTTTCGAGAATGACATGTTCCTAATATTTTCGGATATAAATCAAGTACAGTTTCGGGTACGGGCATTGATCTCAAAATATATACCCTATCCTCTACGGGTAGGGTTGAGTTCGGTTACAGGTATAAAATACTCAGGTACAAAAATAACTGGTTACGAATTTCTTTCTGGATACAGGTTTTTTGTGCACCTCTACTCACAATAGTCGATTGCATGGTCGCACTCAAGCCACATTGAGTCGGTTGTCTATCTATCTAGAAGGAATATATTACCAACCAACAGACATCCGTTTTCCTCGTCATTAGAAAAATTTTGAATTAATTAACACAAACTTTGAAATCTACCAAAAACAAGAAAAAATGAAGTGGCAATGATGTACCTTTATTAAAACATAAGATAGTTAAAAAAAACATTTTTTTTTCTCCGGAGTGAACCATACAAACCCACGACATTAACGTGTTCATTGAAAAACTCGAGTTCGCTTAAAACTGTACATCTCAATCAACCCGATAACCTAAAGACCACTCGGCCATTATAACAAGAAACAAGGCTACCTGGTTCTCACATTTACATGCTAGAACTAGAAACAAGAAAAAAAAATCAAATGCAAATGGTCGGACCATATGTGCAAAGATGCATCAATAAATATTCTTCAGAGCTACATTTACTTCACTTTACCAACAGGCTTATACCGGTTATCATCTTTTTTCAGCCAGATTGTCGAACGGGTTCTTTTCACATGGTCTAAAAATAGATGATGCCTGCATCAAAAAATAAAATTATTAAAAAACAAAACTATATCAATGTTGATGTGTAATTCAAATGTCCCGGATCCCATGAATGCACGTGTTTTAAATATTTTGAATAGTTCAATAAGGCCGTTGGCCAAAGTTGCTTGATTGCTCATACCAACAACAATCAATATATGATTACAGAAATGATATAACATTTATTAAATAAAATGATATAAAAATACACTTTAGGTAACAATTAAGATAAGGGGACTAACCTTTCATATTCCAACCTCTGAGTAACAATGCCATTGAGTAGCAGCTCTGAACTATACATCGCTATCCTGCGTTAACATACAAGAAAATGCAAGTTTCAACTGACGTTCAATAACGGTTCAACTTATTTACCCCAAAAAAGTATTTATTTTATTAAACATATAAAATGAAATAAACCTTTTTCAAGAAAAGGCAAACAGACTGCGTAATCTTCTTCGCATGATAGAATCAACAATCCCCCAGGAGCTTTATCACCGTTCAGTAAATTTCTGCCCATTCGTTCAACCATCTGAAATGAAATTAAACCCACGCCTCTTGTTTCAGCATAAAAGACATTATAAGTTTATAACAAAATATAATAATATACATATTACACACCACACCATGAACTGCTTTGACCAAGCATGATAATATCTCTTTACCAGGTTTTGTATTCGGTGTAATCAAGACTCTGTGTCCCTGCATGAAAACATTAATTATTAATGGAAAATGCGTATTAGCATAATGGCATTTAGGGCTGCAAACGAACCAAACATTCAGCTAATGTTTCGTGAACCGATCAGCGGGAAGTTCGTTTTGTTCATTTATCAAACAAACGAGACGAACAAGAAATTTCGTTCGTTTAGATAAATGAAAGAACATGAACAGAGGCCGGGTTCGTTCATTTATGTTCGTGAACGTTTGGTAACATGTTCGTTTATGTTTGATTGTGTTCAATAGTTCACTAGTGTTTTCAGTTTTTAAATTTATTTGAATACTTCAAACTTTCAACAAATAAAGTAGTTAATAAGTGTCAGTGTATTATATATTTTGTTCATGATATATTTTGTTCATGAATGGTTGTTTGTGTTCGTTTGTCGCCATTTGAGTTCATGAACATTAGTTTGTGCTCATTTGTGTTCGTCAACATTCATTTTTTTCGTTGCCTAAAATTAACAAACAAACACAAACGAACACGAATAAAATCTCGTTCGCTAAGTGTTCAGGAACAGTTCGTGAACACATATTTGTTAACAAACTAATCGTTCGGTCCGTTTGCAGCCCTAATGACATTGCATAAAATCAAATTAACAATGCTTACCTTTAGAAGTGGATGTTGGGATGCGTGTGCCAATGAAGACGGAATACTAAAACCGAGTTCTTTTTCTTTCTTAGCATCTCGCAGTATGAATTTTTTTTCATCAATGTGACGGCAAGCTTGTCCACAGCTTTCAAGCCAGAGATGTGTGACTATAGGTTTCCCAAGAGCGATTGCTTCCAACATGTTCCTCGTACGAGTAAAACTGTCTGCTATGAAGTGTGTTGCGTCTGACATTGAAGACGATTCTGAAGCCCCCAAGCGAAATAAAATCTGTCACAGTTGAAACGGGTCAGGTCAATGGGCCATTTATATACGAGTCAACACGAGCAGGGAAAGTACGGTTGGCCCGAGGTCCAAAAACTTTCGTTTTCCTTTATAAATAATTAGTGTGTAAAATATGACTGTTCCGATAATATTCTATTCGAAGGTAAATCAACCCAAAATACAAATACCAAAAGTACCGATCCCGAAAAACGCAAAAAAGTGGGTACCGGAAATGGGGCGGTATGGTAAATTCGGTACCGGTACTTGTTCGGTTTCTGTACCCGGTACCATTTGCTCATCCCTTCTTTAGGTGACTTAAAAGTTAAGACATTTAGACTGGTTCTTCCTGTGGTAAAGAAAAAACAAAAATATGAAACCTCTTTTGGCTGTGTGATTATATCTCCATCTAAATGCCGACTGAACAGAACACGAATCATCGACACGTATCTCCTCTGTCTCATTTCCTTGCTTGGAGATGTAAAAGATGAATTAGTAATAAATAAGTCGTTCACTTCTTTCATAAGAGACGGTCTCCTGCATGACTGCTTTAAATATTCATCTCCCATGCAGATCGGAGATGACTCTTTTAACGGTGTTCCACGGCTTACAGGAGTAGTGCATACCGAAAGATTTTGTTCAACTCTTTCTCGTATTGACCCCCTTTGTCTTGTTCAGTCAAAGTGGTAGCTTTTGACCTTGTTAATCTAGAGATTAATTGTGTACTGATTTCTTTTCCGGTAGATGATAACCTTCGACTAGTTCTTTTGCCTTTTGGATAAAATCCTGTAAGGATATTTACTTCCTTGTTTGGCTCGTTATTTTTTACGGATTGCCTCGTTGTACGATCACACTGTTTCTTTACTGACATCTGGTCAGCAGATGAAACCGGAGCATCAACGCTGCCGAGTTCTCTTCTTTTCCGTGACATCTTTCCTGTTCTTTTTGCCCCGTCAGACGCCATGTTGTCAAGATTCTCACGCGTTTTAGCAGCCAACTTGGCGCGCGTCACCCTCTTTGATCGATCACTACTTATCTTTGACTTTGACCGTGTTGTTCTGACTCCGTCATTAGACACCGGTAGGGGTTGACTTTTATCAGGACCAGTTTCTTGCAACCCAAAGCATAAGTCTTCCATTGCTTCAGCAGCCATTTGAGTGTCGAACCGAACGTAGGCCGTGTCTTGAATCGTTCTACGAATATCCGTGCCACTTGGCATTGGCTTATCTGTTGAAACATTATCCAATTCTTTTATAAGATTCTTCCGCAAAGTCAAATCCTTTATGATCGTTCCTAAGCTTTTCTTTGCTTTATCATTTTCTTTATTTTTACCCGACGCCAATTTCGAATCCGATTGTCGCAACTTTCTACCGCTTTTAGACAGAACAGAAGATTTTAGCTTCCGACTTCCGCTAGCAAAGAACAGTTCCTTCTTTTTTCTAAAAAGTTCGCCTCCTCCTTCATCTTCAACATTATTATCCCAACAAAACGTCTGTCGTTTATCAACCGCATCGATAAGAGTAGCACTTTTGGCAAAAGTTTGAGCCCCTTTAGCACTTGAAACTGAAACCGGCTTTGATTTGCCTCCGGTTGACCGTCTAATGCCGAAACCATCATCACATTCGATATTAACTTTCAGAAAGTTATCCACAAAGTCAAGTGCGTTTGCTTGTGACGCATCCCCAGGTTCTTGAGAATCAATATAGCTTAACCAACCCAACTCAGTATCCAATACAGGCAAGTTAGCTGCTCCGCCAAGGTCAATTTTGTCATTTACCTCTTTTGTTCCAGTTTCAGCAAGTGTATCCTCACTGAAAAGTTTTCTTGCAGTTGACCTACCATATTCACACCTATTTTGGTTGACCTTCTCCAGGTCATGAGATTGACTTTCTCCGGATACTCTTCGATGTTCGATGTTGGGTTCGGAATTCAAAGTGGGATGTGATAGAATGTTACTTCGTTTAGAAGCATTGCTGAGTGCTGCCAGGCCTGCAGCCCGCATAGAAGCAGCACGAATTGATGTAAAGGTTTTGAAACCCATGCCTGCCATGTAAATAACATAAAAGTTATGTTAAAAAAAACATTTGCTTATAAATGGATTGATTCGGACCATGATTTGTCAACATGTCAGACGCGTAAAAGATGAAAATAGCTATAAAGGAAAGGGGTTGAATGCGATGCTAGGGGCACAAAATGTATTTTGGTGCATCAAACCTCATAAAAGTTTTATATTAAAGAACTTTGGACATGCATAATTATTATACTTTAACACTAATCATCAATAATATGTTTTGTACAATAAATTTATGCATATCCTTAGCTCTTAAACACAGCCCCTCCCCTTAGGGATATGTTTAGTAAAACTCTAATTCTGATTTAGGGTATTAAAAAATCGTTGAAACCGACCAAACAGAAGCAACTCACACAGTATGAGATCCAAACAATTCAATTTTCGCAGTTTTGTGGTTTGATCCGGTCTGAAGCCTAAAACAGTCTGTTACTCTGTTTAACTTTCATTATTCATATATTTTTTTCATTATTGGTATACGTAGTTATGTATATCTTTAATCATGAAGTATCCTTATCATTTTTAAATTTTAAATTACTAACTAATGACTTTTAATAAATTGGTTCAAACTGCAAAAACCGAACCACTAAACCACCACACCGGTAAAACCGGCAGGTCTAGACGACCAACCCAACCCATCCGATTTGATTTGTTGTTTCCCAATACCGTAGCTACCTGTTTGGCCTAGTATTTTGTCCAAATTGGTAACACCCCTAAATTTAATTTACTATTGTAATAATGTGATTTATGTAACAGTTTTACACTAATTGTTTATAAAAAAAAGTTCAATTTTAACAAAAGTGTTTTCAGGTGAACCATTAACACCCCATCCCGACCCGTCAAACTTGCCACCTCTAAATTTTACCAACTACCAGAAGTGTGTTTTTCACTCCTCTTGCAATCCGTATTTGACTTGCAATCCTTCATTTCCTCCTGCACTGATGCAAATCCTTCGTGTGCTCTACGTCTGCCGAATTAGCGCATTCTCTCCTACCCGAACCATCATCTGAAACCTCATCAGAGTCATCCACAATTTCAGTCTTACCACTTCCGTCATGATCACTAACCACAACTTCTTCAGTATCATAACCATCAAACAACTGAGTCTCGTCCCTTTCAACAGAGTCAAACATGTCCATCACTTCAACGTCATCCGCAATGTCCACCACTTGAGTCTCACCGCAAAGGTTAACCAGTTGCGTCTCACCATCAGGATCCATCACTTGGGTCTCACCATCATGATCCATCACTTGGGTTGCTGAATCATCTCCACACATGACAGTGTCATCAAAAGAAACAGTGTTTTGTATATAATGCAACTGCTCTGTTTCACCATTGCCTCTGTTACCTAATTTGTACAAGTATATCAACAAACAGGAATTATTGAATTATTATATTATATACAGGAGATCATAAGAAAACTTAAAAGATACTTAAAACTTCGAGATACCCACTTTTTTTTAAAAAAAAAGGAACCTTTTTTATTAGTTTTTTCCATTCTTTTTATATGTTACAATTTTTTGACGAAATGTATAAAAAAATAAAATAAAACAATATATGTAGATCAATGAGCTACATATATGCTATGCAGTTAATATCAGTGATATATCGGTTATATCGTATCGGCCCCCTAGTAAAATATCGGTGTCAAATATCGATCAGAATATCAGTACCGATAATATCAGTGATATTGACCGATATTTGACCGATATAATCGATATATCACTGATATATCCGTGAATTATTGGTGTTAAATTGCTATATATATAAATTCTACATTATGTTATAATTACCGATATCTCACCGAGATAACCTATATCTTAAATATCAGTCCTTGACCGATATCCGATATTTTACCGCATTAACTGCATAGCATATATGTAGCAAATGAACTAATATACTAAGCAAACAGATAACTAGAGTCATTATTATTACTCTACAGTTTTGAAGCAGAGTAATTACACTACACAAAAATTAGTAACAATAGTTACTCTAAATCAGACAATCAGTTTAAAAACTGTAGTGTAATAATAACTAAATTAGTGTCAGCATGTTTACTCTATTATTTGTATGCTTAGTACAATCCTCTATTTGTAATTGATCCTAACACATGTTTCTTTATTTTTACAGTACTAACCTTATAATTAAAAAATAAAAACAAAAAAAATAAAAGAATTTGATCGGTTGATAGCTTTCTCGGTTTTCAAGTTTCTAGTGGTTTTCTCATGAACCTAACCCTAAATTCTTACCGAATGATGAAGATGTAGATTCAACGAACTGACTATCAAACACCTGCGTGTCCTCACCGTCAAAATCCCAAGTGCTGCGATCGGATTCGGTTGATTTATCGTCGCCATCAGCCATGGTATTTCACCTGTGTACACAAAATTATAACTGAAAATCGTTAATTTGACAATTCAATTGCAAAATTAGAGGTACTAGAAGAGGTGAAAACATTACAGGAAAATGTTAGTGGTGTTCACGTGTGATGAAAGAGATGATGAGGTGTGAGAGTGGGATCAGAGTAGGGGTTAGGGTTTTGTTCATTGTTGGAAACAGAGGGACATTTGGTGAAAGTGGTGGAATTGGGATAATCAGATGTGGTGTTGTTTAGATGGAAAATTATTTTATGAATTTATGATAGTCGTTACAGGTTTTTGTTAATTGGGTGCCAAATGTCAAATAGGTTGTGTCTGTCTCCCTGTTATCGTTTAATTTGTTTATTTAAGGGTCTATATATTCACACACCTACTTGCCTATTTAGACACTTTTAAGATGGGTCGTCTAAATTTAGACGGAGCGTCTAGGTTTTTTTTCTCCGACCACATTTCTCCCTCGTACAACGTCAAATCAGTCACATCAGACGAGGCGTCTATTCCTATACGGACCCTAAAGACGACCAAAACAAGACGGGGCGTCTAGGCCTAGACGACTCGTCTTGAACTTTAACGTTATGCATGCATGTCAGGAAAGTACTACGTGATACGCCCCGTCTATCTTTGTTAAATAGACCCATGCAGAGCTTTTGTTGTCGCAGAAAACTAGGCTTAATCGCAGAAAACTTTCGATTCATCGTCGGCATTATCTCCGTCATAAACTTTGGCTTATATTACTTCATCTGATTTCATTCAAAGGTGGTGAAATGTCATCAAACTGGGACGCCAACTATTTCTTTGGGGCGTATTCTGGCGAGACATGGGTGCCTGAAGCCAATACGGTAACAGTTGTCAGGTTAAACTAGTTGTTGTTTTAATTATTTACTAATGGTGGTATCGATGGTAGGGGGAGACCGGTGTTCCCAAATCTAATGTGCAAGAGGAGGTTTCAAGTGTACAAGCAACTCAAAACAGAGCGTTTCTGTAACATTTATGTAAATCGGGTTTCGAAAACCCGCCCCAATTTATCAATCAAGCGTTTTCTTTTTTATTTTATGTCGTTTGGTTATTTTATCTATTGTTAAAGATAGAAATAATAATAATTAAGGTTTAAAATAAACTAAATGAAATAATACAATAATTAATCAACTAAATACTTAATATCTATAATTAATAATTAATAAGTAATTTATTTGACCTAATAAAAAAAATAATGAAATAAAGAGGTGGAACCGGGAATCGAACCCGGGTTCCCCAGGTAAAACACACACCGCAGCACCACTGCACCACACAGAGCATATGTGTTAGGATTCAGAATTCAATATGTATATTTTCATATTAATCCGGCGACTACCACCAATCTCCTCACCGGAGATTTAGCAACCGACGCGGTTGCTTGAAAATTTCGACAACTGGCTCAATTTTAAATCTGGCAACTTCAATCATCGCCAGCTACCCATTCCTTTTTAAAGTCAATCACCATAACAAATTTCCTAAAAACCAAACTCAAGCATCTCTATAAATATTGGTCGTTTACCCTCAATCAAAACTCGCTCACACCCTCGGAAGAACCTTCTCTGTTCACTCCCCTAAGTTCATCTCGTCGCCGGAAACTTTCCCTCGCCGGACTTTTCGCCGGAAAATACCCACTGCCGATCGGTAATCTTTTCTTTCTAATTCCGTTTGTATAATGTTCATATATCATTTAATCATTTCGGTTAAATATTCAAGTTCTATTCTGTTTGAAATTAAGAATGTGCTTTGGGTAAACTTTCAAACAAAGAAGATGAAGTTGCAGCATGTGTATATAGATATTATAATTTGGTTTATATTCAGGTTGAGCACCCAGCCCAGTTGGTTAGGCCGGGTGCAAACCCACTTCAGACGCGGGTTCGAGACCCATAGTGCGCGCCGGTTCGATCCTTTTAATCTTTTTAATTTAAATAAATTTCTAGAATAACCTAAAGTGTGTATTAATATAATTATAATCAGGATTCTTTCGGGTTAGACACGTAGCTCAGTTGGAAGAGCTGCGTGCACGCAACCGTGAGGTCTCGAGTTCGAATCTGGTCACACGCAATCCAATTTCGCTAAACGAACCGGTCAGATATTGTAACATTTGTCAAAAACAGGTTTCCAAACCCGCTCCGTTTTGTAATCGAATATCAAGTTATAAATATTCGTTGCGTATTTATGCCTATTTTGATTTTTAATGTTACCTAATTAATAAACAAACTAATCTATAAAAGTTATAATTGATAAAAAGTAAAAATAAAATGAGGCTGCCGGGACTCGAACCCGGGTCAGCCGGAAGAGATCTCAACGACTTAACACACACACGCATAACCACTCCGCCACTTGTTGTTTTCTGTCAACTCTAGGAGACAAATGAGCTTTATAGTCAATCATAGATCAACCGGTTGCGCCAACTGAAAACCGTAATCGGCTATTCAACCGTCCAAAATGTTTGATTAAACGCGAATTCTGGTTTATAACCGATGCACCGACGATTCTAATCAATTCAGACATTGAATTAACTTAAATTCAATACCTGAATTACTTCAATCAAAGACCTCTTTCGCGACTCAGAAACACTCTACAAACCCGCCATTTCACTTTCGTCACACACTCAGTTCATCAGAAACGTTTATTTTACTCGCCGGAAAAATTCTGCAGTTCGCCGGAAAACCGTATTCTTCATCAAAACGGTAAGTCTTTCAATACCGTCGTGGTTTAACAATTGTTAAGCTATTTCTAACTCAAACCTTCCAATTGAAATCAAATTCAGACGCTGTTATCGGATAATTCCAGTCGCCGGAAAACTTCTGGAAATCTTTACTTTCATCTGTGAAATGGTAAGGACATTCAAACACTCTGTAAACGTTTGTTTAACACTTCAATTCCACGATTAGCTAATCAAAACGAATAATTTGCTTGCTCAGTTGAAGTTTATAAAAAAACAGAGCCGACGCCCTGCCGGACTTCTGAGTTGAATTATTCCTCCGGTATGTTTGTTTCCAACACAGTCTTTGTCATTTCATCTCAGTCTTATGAATGTGTTAATCGTTTTAAAACAAGAAAACAGAGGGGTAATCGGCTGTCTGTAAAAACTAACGGAGAAGATGAACTGTGCAAACATTATAAGAATAATTAAGATTGGTATTTTAAACGGGTTAGACACACAGTCCAGCGATGGATTGTGTGCAAATAATACGCACACGCCGCGAGTTCGATCCCTGATACACGCACCCACTCAGTTATAAAGATGTTTTATTTTCTAACTGAACCGGTTAATTTACGTTAGTTGTTAAGTATAATAAAAATGTGTATATTAACCAAGTTAGACACACAGTCCAGCGGTGGACTGTGTGTAATGTTAAAGCACAGGTCCCGGGTTCGAGACCTGTTGGTGACACCGGTTCGAAGATTTAAAATGTTTTTGAAAATAAAAGAATTTTGAATAAACTAAATTAGTATATAAGTATAATTAAAAACAGAATTATTTCAGGTTAGACACGTAGCTCAGTTGGTAGAGCTGCGTGCACGCGTACGGGAGGTCTCGGGTTCGAGCCTCACCCAGCGCATGTATTTACACAATAAACCGGTCAAACAGTCAACAAGTCAAACGGTCAACGGTCAGCGAAAAAGTCAACACATTTTTATATTTTTATTTATTTAATTTAATTTTAAAATCAATTTAAAATACTTAAAAATAATGTTTTTAAAGATAGGAAATAGCCTAAAACTCACAAAAATATATCTAAAAAGCCTATTAAAATTAATAATAAAATCCACCATTTACCATATTTTCCGTTATTATTTAGGTTAGTAATTCTCGTTGTTCAACTCTTCCAACTCGTGCGCATCTCACCATCTCCAATCAAACGCACCCAATGTGAGTGAATCTTTACAAATTCCCCGTTTTAATCACGTTTTGGGGTGTATCATGTGTCTTGCTACTTATTATACTTAAATCATTGTGCATACATCATATCATGAACAAATGTGTATTCAGTTTGATTCAATTGTTTGTGTGGTTATTGTTAGATTTAATTCATTATTTTCAGTACATGCAATTTCATAGGCCGCCGCTCCCCATTACATTATGAGCGTTGAGCATGTTCCCCATTACATTATGAGCGTGAACCTGGCGTGCCAACATACGATCGGCTCCGTTTGATTGAGCCTTGATCGCACAGACATTTTTCATTTTCAGTACATGCAATACGATCGGATCCGTTTGATTGAGCCTTGATCGCACAGTTTCATTCATGTTATTTATTTATGCAAGTTGTTATGTTATGGTATGCTGTTAGTATGTTATTGTATGTTATAGTTTGTGGTTAACATTGTTACTGATTGATTATTTTCATTTGCTCATTTATGATTATGCACAGTTTTTCCTTGATAAAATAACAAGAAAATCAATTATAAATGTTTATCTAACAAGGTTCACTCGCCAACTTATGTTGACCCAAACACCCCCATTTTTACACATGATACAGGTGAACCAGCTGCAGCCAGAAACACATAGGATTGGCCTAGAAGAATAAAATGGTTTAGAGCTTGGAATTGTTTTGTTTGGTTATTTTCTTTGTATTGTATGGACATGTTTGGATTATTGGGAATGTAATTTTGACTTTAATAAATATGAAACATATTAGTAAATATCATGAGCTTTGGTGATAACCCAATTATGCCCCGACTCTTATTCCGCTGCCGGTCGGGGTGTGACAGATTGGTATCAGAGCCATGACTATAGGGATATAGGATAGGTTATTAGACCCTTAGAGCCTATACTATAGTTGTTTAGAAATTTTTAAGATTTTTGTGTGTTACATGCCAAATTTCATGCTGCTTATATGTTTTATGTTAAATGTTACATTCAATGTTATGCAAGCATGTTCATAAGTATATATTATCATATAATGCCTATCATGAATCATATTCTCATAACATATCATATCCATGAAAGCACACACCACATCATTTTCATGATTGCTTTTACAACGATTTTTGTATTTTCAAATCTCATCAAAGTGAGTTCTCATGACAGGCATGTAATAACTGGAAGGGTACCAGTACCGGTAGTCGGAACGTCCTGTCTAGGCTGGCATTCGTATAAATCCAAAATAAAGGACCAGTTTGCCTACCTGGGGACTAACGATGAGAGTACGAAGTACCTATTAGGCCAAAGCATGCTATACCAAACGTTGTGTGAGCTAACCTCACTTTGAGTTGTCATTGTGTCTACACCTGGACACATTCCGACCATACATCTCGTAAACATATTTTGTGGTTTGCATTCGGGTGATGCGAGTGTTAAATCGCCAATACTAATGTGAATCCTACCAAGCCAATAGCCATGGGGGCCCACATGACTATACAGGTGAAGGTATGGGGGACATTTGAGGCCCAACATGAGCAAACCCAAGACATCTTATGGATGTAGTTGCATTATTGATATTTATGTTATTTTCATTTTCTTAAAGACACATGACACCTAAAAAGACTCCATAAACTCACAATCTTCTTATGTATGTTCCTGTAGATGTCGGCTAGACAACAACGAGGGGGTAAAAGATCAGGAAGGTCTCACGAACGCTTGGCCGCACAAATCGCGAAACAAATGGCCACGGTGCTTCCTGACATTGTGGTTCAAGTACAACAAGCCCTCGCTACAAATCCTACTAACCCTCCCCAGCAAGACGACCAGAACGTCGGCAACCCTCCTACCAGCAAGTGCTCATACAAACATTTTAAGTCTTGCGATCCTCCTAAATTTGAAGGGACCGAAGGTGTCACTGCTCTCCTCCACTGGTTTGAGGAGATGGAAAACACTTTCCTCAACTGCGATTGTCCTGAGGATCGCAAGGTTCGATACGCCACCGGAAGACTATTTGGGGTAGCTCTTACATGGTGGAATACTGAAAAAGGGAAGATGGGAATTGATGACGCAATGGCCTTAACATGGGAGGAGTTAAGGGAAATCATGACTAGGCGTTTCTGTCCTAGGAGTGAGCTTAAAAAGTTGGAGGACGAATTTCATTCTTTGAAGCAGAAGGAGGGAGATCATGCTCCCTACAACAAGAGGTTCTTAGAGTTGAACCAAATGGTTCCTAACTTGTTCACCCCAACTTATCGTTTAATCGAGCATTATATTTGAGGACTTCCCTCGAAAATTCAAGATTCAGTTCTCAGCACTTCACCAGCAACACTTAAAGCTGCAATGGAACTAGCCACTGAACTGACCGAGAAAGAAGAGAAAAAGAAAGCCCCTGTTGAGGGACAAACTTCAAACCATTCCATCTCCTCCTCTAAGTTTGCTAACAAGAGGAAGCGCAACACCAGAAACTTCGCGGTCACTCAAACCAATTTCCCTATTCCTGCTGCACCCATTACCCAAGTCGCCCCTTCACCTGCACCATACAAAAGACCATACTCTGGCCCGTTACCAAAATGAAACCGTTGTCAATACCACCATTCTCCTGATCATCCTTGCCAATATTGCACCGGCTGTGGTCGCGCAGGTCATACTGTTCAAACCTGCCGCATGCCTCAGCGAACGAACCGCCACCAGCCTTCAACCCAAAACCACCAACAAATAATGGGTCAAGCCCAACAACCCCTACTATTACCACCTACCCAACATTTAGCCCAAACATATTACCAACCCAACTATCCTATGGTACAACCTATGCGGGCGTGCTACAATTGTGGAGACCCAAGCCATTTTAGAAATACTTGTCCAAGGTTGGTGAACATTATTCATGCTCAGGCCCAATCCAATCCAGTGAATCAAGCGAACCAAGCTCCTCCACCTGCAAGAGGAAGAGCTTTCAACATTAACGCTAATCAGGCTAGAGCTGACGGCAATGTGGTTAACGGTACGTTCCTTATTAATGGTCGATATGCATCCATGTTGTTTGATACTGGCGTGGATAAAAGTTTTGTGTCCTTAGAGTTTGAACCTATCTTAAACCAAAATCGTGATAAGCTCATGGAATCCATAACAGTAGAAGTTGCTGACGGGAAACCGGTCTCATTGAACTCTATTATACGTAATTGCACTCTTACTCTAAACGACCATAATTTTCTAGTTGACCTTATTACTATGAAGTTGGGAAGTTTTGATATCATAATCGGTATGGACTGGCTTAGTCAACATCAGGCAGAAGTTGTATGTCGCGAAAAATTTATACGTATTCCTCTTTCAAACGGTCAGACTCTACGAATCTTTGGAGAAACCTCGTCGAAAGGGCTCAGCTTAATGTCTTGTCTTCAAGCTCAAAAATACCTTCGCAAGAATTATGTCGTGTTTTTAGCTCATATCGTCAAAAAGGGAACCATGGAGAAGAAACTTGAAGACATTCCTGTAGTAAAAGATTTCCCGCAAGTTTTTCCTGACGACATTTCAGGACTTCCTCCAGTTAGAGAAGTCGAATTCTGATTGATCTTATACCTGGTGCTACACTAGTTGCAAAGTCTCCTTATAGGTTAGCCCCCTCTGAAATGCAAGAGCTAGCCAGTCAATTGCAAGAGTTGACTGACAAGGGATTCATACGTCCTAGCTCCTCGCCTTGGGGTGCACCTGTCCTTTTTGTAAAGAAGAAAGATGGATCGTTTCACATGTGCATCGACTACAGAGAACTCAACAAGTTAACAATCAAGAATCGCTATCCATTACCTCGCATTGATGATCTTCTTGACCAACTTCAAGGTGCCAGCTGTTTTTCAAAAATCGACCTTCGATCTGGTTACCATCAATTTAGAGTGCATGAAGAAGACGTCCCAAAGACCGCTTTTCGAACTCGTTATGGTCATTATGAATTCATGGTCATGCCATTTGGTTTAACCAACGCTCCAGCTATCTTCATGGATCTAATGAACAGAGTCTGCAAACCTTATCTCGATCGTTTTGTTATAGTCTTCATCGACGACATCCTCATTTATTCAAAGTCTAAGTCTGATCATGAGCGACATCTTCGACTCATCCTTACACTTCTAGAGAATGAAAAGCTTTATGCCAAATTCTCGAAATGCGAATTCTGGTTAAAAGAGGTGCAATTCCTCGGACATGTAGTCAATGACAAGGGAATACATGTCGACCCCTCAAAGATCAAAGCGGTACAAGAATGGCAAGTGCGACGTACACCAACTGAAGTAAGATATTTTCTTGGTTTGGCTGGTTATTATCGTCGTTTCATTTCAAACTTCTCACGCATTGCTGTACCACTCACGGCTTTAACTCATAAGGGAAAACCTTTCATATGGGGACCCAAGCAAGAAGAAGCCTTTCAAACCCTTAAACAAAAACTCTGTGATGCACCAATCCTCACTCTTCCTGAAGGTTGTGATGACTTCGTGGTCTATTTCGACGCATCAGGGCAAGGATTAGGCTGTGTTCTAATGCAAAGAGAAAAGGTTATAGCTTATGCCTCGAGACAACTCAAGACTCACGAGAAGAACTACACCACCCATGACCTAGAACTTGGAGCCGTTGTGTTCGCTCTTAAGATATGGAGACATTATCTCTATGGTACTAAGTGTGAAATATACACTGACCACAAGAGTCTTCAACATATCTTCAATCAAAGGAGTTAAACATGAGGCAACGAAGATGGGTCGAACTTCTAAATGACTATGACTGTGAAATTCGGTACCACCCTGGCAAAGCAAATGTGGTGGCTGATGCACTTAGTCGAAAGGGTTATGCGAACTCCATTCGCCTTCAATGTTCGCAAATCATAACTGACATTAAGGATCAAATTCGAGAAGCCCAACATGTTTCAGTAACGGAAGATGATGTACGAAAGGAGCTGTCCTGTGGAACTGAACTTAAAATCGAATCTAAATCTGACGGTATTCTGTACTATCTAGATCGTATATGGATTCCTGACCACAACAATCTTCGTGAAATCCTTATGAATGAGGCTCACAAAACACGATATTCTATACACCCAGGAGCCGATAAGATGTATCAAGATCTACGATATACCTATTGGTGGCCTGGAATGAAAAAGGATATTGCTGTTTTTGTTTCTAAGTGCCTTACATGTTCCAAGGTGAAAGCTGAACACCAAAGACCCTCAGAACTTCTGGTCCAACCTGAAATACCTGTATGGAAGTGGGAAAATATAACCATGGACTTCATTACCGGGTTACCTCGCACTTCTGGTGGGTATGACACTATATGGGTAATAATTGACCGACTTACAAAATCAGCTCACTTTATTCCTATCCGTGAAGATTTCAAGAACGAAAAGCTAGCTCGTATTTATATCAGCGAAATCGTAAGCCGACATGGTGTACCGTTAAGCATTATTTCTGATCGTGATGGTCGTTTCACTTCACGAACATGGCAAGCAGTACAAGCCGCTTTAGGTACGCGATTGGATCTTAGTACCACCTATCATCCTCAAACTGATGGTCAATCTGAACGCACCATTCAAACTCTTGAAGATATGCTTCGAGCATGTGTCATAGACTTCAAGGGAAATTGGGTCGCTCATCTACCATTAGTTGAATTTTCGTACAATACCACCATTCTCCTGATCATCCTTGCCAAGATTTTTTTTATTTTATTTTATTTTCTTTTTTTATTTTTATGTTATTTTTATTATTTTAATTCTATGGTTTTATTATATGAAAAATCAAATAAAAGGCTTAAAATATAAAATTTCAAGGGTTTAGAATATCAATAAAACCCACAAAAATAACCTAAAAACCTAGACAAAATATTTTAACCTAAATATTAATTTATTTATTTATCGAGCTATCGGGTTATTATTTTAGGTTAGTACTCCTTCATCGGTTATATCCGCAACTCGTGCACTCTCATCTTCAATCAAGAATACACATCCACTGTGAGTGAATCTCTACGAATTCCCCATTTTAATCATATTTTGGGGTGTATCATGTGTCGTAAATTTTTTTTTTATTTTATTTAATACTTGTGCTAATATCATTTCGTGATCAAATGTGTATAAGTTGTTATGTTGTTTATATGTGGATACATTTTATCATTTCAGTGCAATCATTTCATTAGGCCCATCAGTTCCTCGTGGGATACGGGTTGAGCATCAGGTGCCTCATTAGATCGGCTCCGTTTGATTGAGCCTTGATCTCAAATACATCATTCATCATGTCATGTGTTCATACAATGTGGTTTGTGATTGGTTATATATATACATCTGTTCACATATGATTTATGCACAATTTTTATTTAACAACAATATGATTCAATTGTTTAAATGTTTTATCAAGGTTCACTCGCCAACTTTTGTTGATCCAAATTTTCCGTTTTTACGCATGATACAGGTGAACAAGCTTAGGAAAGAAACATATAGGAATAGCCTTAGAAGAATAAACAAGTTAATTCGTTTGGAACAATCTTTTGGTTTATTGTTTGTGTTTGTATGAATTCTGTGTTGAATATTTGAAGTTTAATTTCAATTCAATAAATATGAAACTTATTAGTAAATATCATGAGCTTTGGTGATAACCCAATCATGCCCCGACTTTTATTCCGCTGCGTGTCGGGTTGTGAAAACTCACTTTGATGTGATTTGAAAATATGAAAACGTTGCAAAAATCTTTGAAAAGAATTGTGGAAATTGTGAAATCGTGAGGTGTGTGCTTTCATAGATACGTTATTGAGATATGAACTATGATGAGCATTGCATGGTAGCATGTACTTGTGAGAGTGCTTGCATAAAATTGTGTGTGAAAATAAACATGAAACATATAAACATCATGAATTTTGCATGTAACACATAAACAATTAAGAACTAATCAACTATAGTATAGGCTCTAAGGGTCTAATAACCTATCCTATATCCCTATAGTCACAAGCTCTGGCCGCAAATCCCATCAACCCTCCGAACCAAGAAGGTCAAAACGTCACCAACCCTCCTCCCAAAACCACTAAATGCACCTACAAACACTTCAAGTCCTGCGATCCCCCAAAATATGAAGGGACTGAAAGTGTCACCGCTCTCCTCCATTGGTTTGAGAAGATGGAAAACACCTTTCTCAATTGCGACTGTCCCGAGGATCGCAAGGTACGTTACGCTACTGGACGTTTGTTTGGGGTAGCACTTACTCGGTGGAACACGGAAAAAGGCAAGCGAGGTGTGGAAGATTCCATGGCCTTATCATGAGAAGAATTAAGGGAAATCATGACGAGACACGCTGCCCTAGAAGCGAGATCAAAAAGCTAGAAGACGAATTCTACTCTCTTAAGCAAAAGGAAGGGGATCACACCTCATACAACAAGATATTTCTCGAGTTGAACCAGATGGTCCCCAACCTGTTCACTCCGTTATACCGTTTGATCGAGCACTATATTCGAGGCCTCCCCTCGAAAATTCAAGATTCAGTTTTAAGCACTTCTCCCGCAAAACTCGAAGCTGCCATGGAACTACCTACGGAGCTTACTGAAAATCGCATTCAAAATGGCGATTTCAAAGATGAGAAGAAGAAAACAATTGTTGACGTCCCAACTCCAACCCAATCAGGCTCATCATCAAAGTTCGATGGTAAGAGAAAGCGAAATGGCAAGAACTTCGCCGTCACCTAAACCAACCCTCCCATCACTGCTGCTCCAATCACACAAGTCGCCCCTCCAGCCGCACCATTCAAAAAGCTATACACTGGCCCACACCCAAAATGTAACCGCTGCCAGTACCATCACCCTCCTGAGAACCCTTGCCAATACTGCACGAGTTGTGGCCGTGCAGGTCACACAATCCAAACTTGCCGTACACTCCAACGATCAAACCGCAATCAGCCTCCAGCCCAAACCAAAATCAAATGGTGGGCCAAGCCCAACAACCCTTACTTTTACCACCTGCCCAACCCATAGCCCAACCATACTACCAACCTAACTACCCGATGACACAACCCATAAGAGCCTGCTTCAACTATGGTGATCCAAACCACTTCCAAAATACTTGCCCACGCCTGGTGAATATCATTAATGCCCAATCCCAAGCAAACCCGGTGAACCAAGCTTTCAATATCAACGCCAATCAAGCAAGGGCTGACAACAATCTGGTCAACGATACGTTTCTCGTAAATGGTAGTTATGCATCCATATTATTCGATACTGGTGCGGGTAAGAGTTTTGTATCTTTAGAATTCGAATCTATCCTCGACCTACCTCGTGTTAATCTTGCTGAATCGATCACGGTGGAAGTCGCTGACGGAGAACCCATCTCGCTAAATTCAATAATACGTGATTGTACTCTTACTATAATGATCGCGATTTCCCGATTGATCTTATTCCTATGAAATTGGGAAGTTTCGATGTTATCATCGGTATGGACTGGCTCAGCCAGCATCACGCCGAAGTAGTGTGCCATGAAAAGTTCATTCGTATTCCTCTCGCAGACCGTCAGACACTACGTATCTTTGGAGAAACTCCTTCGAAAGGGCTCAAATTGATGTCATGTCTTCAAGTTCGAAGGTATCTTCGCAAGGATTACGTCGCGTATCTAGCTCACATCGTCAAGAAGGAAGGCAAGGAAAGGAAGCTCGAAGATATTCCAATCGTGAAATAATTTCCTCAAGTTTTTCCCAACGACATTTCAGGACTTCCTACTATGCGAGAAGTCGAATTTCGAATCGATCTTGTGCCTGGTGCTATACCAGTCGTGAAATCTCCCTATAGGTTAGCCCCATCGGAGATGCAAGAGTTGGCTAGTCAGCTGCAACAGCTGACTGACAAAGGATTCATACGTCCTAGCTCGTCGCCTTGGGGAGCACCTGTCCTTTTTGTAAAGAAGAAAGATGGAACGTTTCGCATGTGCATTGATTATAAAGAATTCAACAAGTTGACTGTTAAGAATCGCTATCCATTAACTCGTATTGATGACCTTCTAGATCAACTTCAAGGTGCCACCTGTTTTTTAAAAATCGACCTTCATTCAGGTTATCATCAGCTTAGGGTGCGCGAAGAAGATATTCCAAAAACTTCCTTTCGAACTCGTTATGGTCATTACGAGTTCATGGTTATGCCTTTTGGATTAACCAACGCCCTCGTTGTCTTCATGGATTTGATGAACAGGGTATGCAAACCTTATCTCGATCGTTTCATCATAGTCTTCATCGATGACATTCTTATCTACTCTAAGTCAAGATCCAATCATGAGCAACATCTTCGACTTATTCTTACACTCTTGAGGACTGAAAAGCTCTACACAAAGTTCTCAAAATGTGAGTTCTAGTTAAAAGAGGTACAATTTCTTGGTATGTCGTTAATGACAAAGGAATTCACGTCGACCCTTCAAAAATCAAGGCAGTACAAGAATGGCAAGCGCCACGTACTCCTACTGAAGTTAGGTCATTTCTTGGCTTGGTTGGTTATTATCGACCATTCATTGCCAATTTCTCTCGTATCGCCGTTCCACTCACGGCCTTGACTCACAAGGGAAAACCCTTTATTTGGGGACCCAAGCAAGAGGAGGCTTTCCAAACTTTGAAGCAAAAGCTTTGTGATGCACCTATTCTTACACTCCCGGAGGGTTGCGAAGACTTTGTAGTTTACTGCGACGTGTCAGGACAAGGGTTAGGTTGTGTGCTGATGCAAAGAGGAAAGGTGATAGCCTATGCCTCTGGGCAACTCAAAGTGCACGAAAAGAACTATACCACTCATGACCTAGAACTTGGAGCAGTTGTCACACCCCGACCCGTAGCGGAAAAGGTGATCGGGGCATGATTGGGTTATCATCAAAGCTCATGACATTTATTATAACGTTTCATATTTATTATTACAATTTAAAGGGAAACATACAATCATAATTACATCATGTCCTACACATCATTCTAGACTTCATTATTTTCTTCTAAGGCATTTCCTATGTTTTCCTTGCTTCATCCTGTTCACCTGTATCATGTGTAAAAATGGTTTTTGGATCAACAAAAAGTTGGCGAGTGAATCCTATGAAAAACATTTGAACAAGTTTATTGAATTGATAAAATAAAGTACATAACCACATATGAGTAAACGTAGATGTAAATTTGTTCACAAAACACTTAATATTAAATAATGCACACACATACAATAATAGATAGTTTTGAGGCACGCATTGTTCAACTCGTCTCCCACGAGGAACTGATGGGCCTAATGAATGAGTTTTGAGGCACGCGTTGTTCTACGAACTGATGGGCCTAATGAATGATTTGCATACAACTAGACAATATGTAAAACATAACTACAAACAATATTAACTCTAAGTTTAAATCATAATATGGTATGGCACGAGTTTGAATAAACGAATTTCTTTAAGTGACACATGATACACCCCAAAACGTGTAATTAAAAAGGGGAGTTGTAAGATTCACTCACATTGGGTGCGTTCGGTTGATAATGTTGAATGCACGCGAAGTTGGTTTTAACCACGAGTGAAATTAACCTAGATAAATAGCATTATGGTTCGGTAAGTAAACGGATTTTATTAATCAATTTTAGTAGAATTGTTGGATGTATTTTTGTGAGTTTAAGGCTATTTTCTAACCTTAAAAATGTTATTTTTAAGTATTTTTAATTTAAATAAATAAATAAAAGTAATAATAAAAAAATGTTGATTTTTGACTGTTGACCATTGACTTGTTTGACCGTTGACCGTTGACTTGTTGACCGGTTCGGTCGGTTATGTGTGCGCTGGGTGAGACTCGAACCCGTGACCTCTCGTACGCGTGCACGCAGCTCTACCAACTGAGCTACGTGTCTAACCCGAAATATTTCTGTTTTTAATTATATTTATATACTAATTAGATTAATCCGAAAATCATTTAGTTAAAAACAATTTAGTTGCATGACTCGGTGCTCGCCACAGGTCTCGAACCCGGGACCTGTGGTTTAGTTTGACACACAGTCCACCGTTGGACTGTGTGTCTACCTTGGTAAATATTCTGGTTATTATTATATTTAACATCTTACTGAGTTAACCCTGTTCAGTTTAATAAAAAAAGCCATTTTATTACAGCGAATGTGTGTGACCAGGATCGAACTCGAGACGTTATGCATATTGTTTGCACACAGTCCACCGCTGGACTGTGTGTCTAACCCGTTCATAATATCGATTTTAATTAATCTTATAACATACCCAACTTCACCTTCTCCGTTCAAAACACAGACATCGATTAACTGACTGTTATTTGTTAAATTAACTTAACGAACATTACGAGCCATCGTAATGTAAGGAACAGAAAAAGGTTTGAGGATTGATTGTACCGAACTGTTCGTCTTTCTTCAGAAGTCCGGCAAGATCGTCGGCTCTGTTTTGGTGAGCTTCGGCTGATAGGATTAGTCAACAATTTGGAGGGATTAGATGTGAAATGGAACCACTGGGTAACGATTATCAGTAAGTTGAAATGATCATACCGGTTAACAGCAGGTTTCTGAAATTTCAGAAGTTTTCCGACGAAAACAGATAATCCGGCAACGTCGTCTGGAAAGGATTCTGGGTGGGGCATTGATATTAGAATTTTGCCCAATAATGGAATGAAACAGAAAAATCGAAGTAATTACCGTGTAGATGGAAGTCTCGGTTTTCCGGCGAGTGAAATTACGTCGAGAATTTGTGTGGTTGTGAGTGAAAAAGTTAACAGAGGCTTGTGGGTGTATTTATAGGGAAGAACATCGATGAATTTAGTCCGATTACCGACTTGATTCGTCGGTCAATAATTTCTCCGGCGGTTATGACGGATGTCGCGGACTGGACATCGGTTATAACTGATGTTAAGGTCAATGCTTCGGTTAAATCAGAAGAAACCGTCCAATCTCGACGAAATCGTCGGGATTTCCGACGACTGCGATTGGACGCGTCAGTTTGAATTCGAGTTTGTGATATTTGAATTAATTGTTTTGGTATGTTACTAAAGAACACAAGTGGCGGAGTGGTTTGATGGATGAGAGTTAAGGCTTTGCTGACCCGTTGACTCGGCTGACCCGGGTTCGAATCCCGGTTTCAGCATTTCATTTTTAATTCGCTATTTTTAATACATTTTCAAATATAAATTTTATATTCTAATATACTTATTAATTATGTACCGTTTAAAATTAATTTGAGCAATAAATACGCAACGAAATTTTTAACTGATTGTTCGATTAATAAACGGAGCGGGTTTGGTAAATCCGGTTTTTTACGGATGTTACAGTATCCCCTACTTTTTAGATATTTCGTCCCGAAATTTAAGTAGTGACATATTTGTCTAAAAAGGATGGTGTTTAATTTGACAGTTACATACTTAGAAGGGAGTAAGGGTTTAAATTTTGTTTGAGGCGGTAACGTTCCTTGTAAGGGTTGAGTACCCTGCTACAGGAATCGCTTTTTGTTGCCTACGGTAAAAATATTGATAAGCGGAGTTAATTCACTAAGTATGATTTCATGCGCAAGAGTTTTGATATGTTTGGAAAGATAAGGTTATATCCTAAAACAAAATTTCTAATACTAAAACCTACATGGAACTTCTCATAACCGTCTGACAATGCCTCTGATCCTTTGTCAAGAATACTTATATATAGGAAGTACCAGCGGCGTATCCACTATATTCTTGTCAAATTTTCATTGGTTTTAACAGTAAGTGATGATTGGTTCTATGATGTGACTCTAGAACATAAATAAACACAACAACCAATATCTGAGTCCTAATCCTGATAGCATACATGTTTGAATGGTGACAGTTCCTCTCTCGTTTGTTATGATGGAGAGGTTAGTTTATGTTAAAATAGAACACAGTCCATTTCATTTAAATGATGAGATGATATGAATGCTGAATCAGTGAGTATAACACAAACTTCAACCAAGACAATACTAAATCCTACATGGAACTTCTCATAACCGCCAGATAATGCCTCTGATCCTTTGGCAAGAATACTTATATATAGGAAGTACCAGCGGCGTATCCACCATATTCTTGTCAAATTTTCATTGGCTTTATCCGTAAGTTATGATTGGTTCTATGTGCCTCTAAAACATAAACAAACACAATCAACCAAAGCTTGAGATAACATAAAGAAAAACATAAAAACGAAGCGGTTGGAGTTGAATCTTGATTTTTGGTGAAGGAGACTAGTTGGGTGGTTCGTTTGGGCCGTCATTATCTTCAATAAGATTGGAGTTGATGTTGAAAACTCTTCCTCTTGCTGGTGGCCTAGTGGTTGGGTTTTCTTGATTTGCTTGGTTAACTGGGTTTGATTGTGCTTGAGCGTTTATGATGTTAACCAATCGAGGGCACATGTTTCTAAAGTGAGTAGGGTCGCCACAATTAAAACAAGCTCGAACATAAGGTAACATGGGGTATTGGGGTTGTTGATAGGTTTGGATCATGTTTTGAGTAGGGGGAGAGATTTGGTTTTGAGAGGTACGGCAAGCCTTGCTCAAATGACCATAGCGTCCACAATTCGCACATAGTCGACAAGGTAAGGTAGATGGATGGTGATAAAAACAGGTGTTACATCGAGGGTGAGGTCCAAGGTATGGTTTCTTATTTGGGTAAGTTGAGTTGGGTGCTACTTGAGTGATTGGGATAGCTTGGATGGGTATGGCTTGTGAAATTGGTTGATTACGTTGGGTGACAGCGAAAAGTTGCCCATCTCGTTTTCTCTTAAAAATGGGTTGAGAGGGGAATTCGGTTTAGGTGGAGTTTGAAGTTTCAGTTGATGCTTTATCCTTCTTCTTCTCCTCCTTGAAGTCTTTATTCCGGATGCGGTTCTCGGTGAGCTCTGTAGCTAACTCCATTGCTGCTTCCAAGGTTGCAGGTGTGGTACTTATTACAGAGTCTTGAATTTTTGACGGAAGACCTCGAATGTAGTGCTCGATCAAACGGAAGAGAGGAGTGAACAAGTTGGGAACCATTTAATTTAACTCGAGGAATCTTTTGTTGTATGTGGTGTGGTCTCCTTCCTTTTGCTTCAACGAATAAAACTCATCTTCTAATTTATTGATTTCGCTCCTTGGGCAAAACCGTCTTATCATGATTTCCTTCAACTCTTCCCAAGTCAAAGTCATAGCGTCTTCAACACCTCGTTTGGCCTTCTCTGTATTCCACCAAGTAAGTGCTATTCCAAATAAACGACCAGTAGCATATCGCACTTTGCGATCATCGGGGCAATCGCAATTTAGAAAAGTGTTCTCCATTTCTTCAAACCAATGAAGGAGAGCGGTGACACCTTCAGTCCCTTCGTATTTTGGAGGGTCGCAGGATTTGAAATGCTTGTAGGTGCATTTAGTGGTATTTGGGGGAGGGTTGATAACATTTTGATCTTCTTGGTTGACGGGATTAGCGGTAAGGGCTTGTTGGACTTGAATTATAATGTTGGGTATTACGGCAGCCATTTGTTGAGCGATTTGGGCAGCCATGCGCTCGCGGGCTTTTCCTGCTCTCATCTTCCTACGAGCGAGGCTAGAAGACATCTACAAGGAATACATATCAAGAGTATGAGTTTTTTTTTTTGGGATCATGGGTCGTATTTAGGAATGAACATTTATAAAATAAATATAAAATAATAAATATACTACATCCATAGGATGTCTTGGGCTTTGCTCGTAATTGGGCCTTGCATACCGCCATACTTCACCTTCGTAATCATGTGGGCCCCCATGAATACCGGGTTTTTCATATGGTTCGCATGTGTTAGCCTGGTTACGTACACTAAAACCCGGAGAAAATCGAGAAATATGTAACGTATGATATTCGGAATGTGTCCAGGTGTGGACACGGTGACACCTCAAAGTGGGGTTAGTTCGAACGACGTTTGGTGTGGCATGCTTTGGCCTTATAGGTCCTTCATACTCTCATCGTTAGTCCCCAGGTAGGTAAACTGGTCCGTTATATTGGATTTATACGAATGCCAACCTCGACAGGACGTTCCGACTACCGGTACTTGTACCCTTACAGTTACTACATGCCCGTCGCAGAACTCACTTTGATGAGATTTGAAAAATGAAAAATGCGACAAAATCTTTGAATAACGAAAGTATGAAGATGATTTGAATATGTGAACATTGAAATATGTATGATGAATGTGTATGTAAGTATGTATGTTTGACTGTAAGTATAATTCACTATGTATCACAAAATGTAATATTGGAAATGTTTGCATGCGTTTGTGTATGTAATAAATATGAAACAAATAAATATCATAAGTTTGCATGTAACCACATAAACAATTAAAATCTAGTCAACTATAGTATAGGCTCTAAGGGTCTAATAACCTATCCTATATCTCTGATACCAATCTGTCACACCCCGACCCGTAGCGGAAAAGGTGATCGGGGCATGATTGGGTTATCATCAAAGCTCATGACATTTATTATAACGTTTCATATTTATTATTACAATTTAAAGGGAAACATACAATCATAATTACATCATGTCCTACACATCATTCTAGACTTCATTATTTTCTTCTAAGGCATTTCCTATGTTTTCCTTGCTTCATCCTGTTCACCTGTATCATGTGTAAAAATGGTTTTTGGACCAACAAAAAGTTGGCGAGTGAATCCTATGAAAAACATTTGAACAAGTTTATTGAATTGATAAAATAAAGTACATAACCACATATGAGTAAACGTAGATGTAAATTTGTTCACAAAACACTTAATATTAAATAATGCACACACATACAATAATAGATAGTTTAGAGGCACGCGTTGTTCAACTCGTCTCCCACGAGGAACTGATGGGCCTAATGAATGAGTTTTGAGGCACGCGTTGTTCTACGAACTGATGGGCCTAATGAATGATTTGCATACAACTAGACAATATGTAAAACATAACTACAAACAATATTAACATTCTAAGTTTAAATCATAATATGTTATGGCACGAGTTTGAATAAATGAATTTCTTTAAGTGACACATGATACACCCCAAAACGTGTAATTAAAAAGGGGAGTTGTAAGATTCACTCACATTGGGTGCGTTCGGTTGATGATGTTGAATGCGCACGAAGTTGGATTTAACCACGAGTGAAACTAACCTAGATAATAACATAATGGTTCGGTAAATAAGCGGATTTTATTAATCAATTTTAGTAGGATGATTGGATATATTTTTGTGAGTTTAAGGCTATTTTCTAACTTTAAAAATGTTATTTTTAAGTATTTTTAATTTAAATAAATAAATAAAAGTAATAATAAAAAAATGTTGATTTTTGACTGTTGACCATTGACTTGTTTGACCGTTGACCGTTGACTTGTTGACCGGTTCGGTCGGTTATGTGTGCGCTGGGTGAGACTCGAACCCGTGACCTCTCGTACGCGTGCACGCAGCTCTACCAACTGAGCTACGTGTCTAACCCGAAATATTTCTGTTTTTAATTATATTTATATACTAATTAGATTAATCCGAAAATCATTTATTTAAAAACGATTTAGTTGCATGACTCGGTGCTCGCCACAGGTCTCGAACCCGGGACCTGTGGTTTCGTTTGACACACAGTCCACCGCTGGACTGTGTGTCTAACTTGGTAAATATTCTGGTTATTATTATATTTAACATCTTACTGAGTTAACCCGGTTCAGTTTAATAAAAAAAGGCATTTTATTACAGCGAATGTGTGTGACCAGGATCGAACTCGAGACGCTATGCATATTGTTTGCACACAGTCCACCGCTGGACTGTGTGTCTAACCCGTTCATAATATCGATTTTAATTAATCTCATAACATACCCAACTTCATTTTCTTCGTTCAAAACACAGACATCGATTAACTGACTGTTATTTGTTAAATTAACTTAACGAACATTACGAGCCATCGTAATGTAAGGAACAGAAAAAGGTTTGAGGATTGATTGTACCGAACTGTTCGTCTTTCTTCAGAAGTCCGGCAAGATCGTCGGCTCTGTTTTGGTGAGCTTCGGCTGATAGGATTAGTCAACAATTTGGAGGGATTAGATGTGAAATGGAACCACTGGGTAACGATTATCAGTAAGTTGAAATGATCATACCGGTTAACAGCAGGTTTCTGAAATTTCAGAAGTTTTCCGGCGAAAACAGATAATCCGACAACGTCGTCTGGAAAGGATTCTGGGTGGGGGATTGATATTAGAATTTTGCCCAATAATGGAATGAAACAGAAAAATCGAAGTAATTACCGTGTAGATGGAAGTCTCGGTTTTCCGGCAACTTACAGATATTTTCCGGCGAGTGAAATTACGTTGAGAATTTGTGTGGTTGTGAGCGAAAAAGTTAACAGAGGCTTGTGGGTGTATTTATAGGGAAGAACATCGATGAATTTAGTCCGATTACCGACTTGATTCGTCGGTCAATAATTTCTCCGGCGGTTATGACGGATGTCGCGGACTGGACATCGGTTATAACTGATGTTAAGGTTAATGCTTCGGTTAAATCAGAAGAAACCGTCCAATCTCGGCGAAATCGTCGGGATTTCCGACGACTGCGATTGGGCGCGTCAGTTTGAATTCGAGTTTGTGATATTTAAATTAATTGTTTTGGTATGTTACTAAAGAACACAAGTGGTGGAGTGGTTTGATGGATGAGAGTTAAGGCTTTGCTGACCCGTTGACTCGGTTGACCCGGGTTCGAATCCCGGTTTCAGCATTTCATTTTTAATTCGCTATTTTCAATACATTTTCAAATATAAATTTTATATTCTAATATACTTATTAATTATGTACCGTTTAAAATTAATTTGAGCAACAAATACGCAACGAAATTTTTAACTGATTGTTCGGTTAATAAACGGAGCGGGTTTGGTAAATCCGGTTTTACGGATGTTACAGCAGTCGTGTTCGCTCTAAAGATATGGAGACACTATCTCTATGGCACCAAATGTGAGATATACACTGACCACAAGAGTCTTTAGCATATCCTTAATCAGAAAGAGTTGAACATGAGGCAACGGCGATGGGTCGAACTCCTCAATGATTACGACTGTGAGATTCAATATCATCCTGGCAAGGCAAACGTTGTGGCTGATGCACTTAGTCGAAAGGGTTATGCAAATTCCATTCATCTTCTATGTTCTCAAATTGTAACCGACATCAAAGATCAAATTCGGGCTGCTCAACATACTTCTGTAACGGAAAATGACGTACGCGATGAGCTGTCTTGTTGAGCTGAACTAAAAATCGAAACCAAATTCGATGGTATTCTGTACTATTTAAACCGTATTTGGATTCCCGATCGCGATAACCTTCGTGATTTCCTCATGAATGAGGCACACAAAACATGATACTCTGTACATCCAGGAGCCGATAAGATGTATCAAGACCTACGATACACCTACTGGTGGCCTGGTATGAAAAAGGCATAGCTGTTATTGTTTCCAAGTGCCTTACATGTTCAAAAGTGAAAGCTGAACGTCAAAGACCATCAGGACTTCTTGTCCAACCCAAGATCCCTGTATGGAAGTGGGAAAATATAACCATGGATTTCATTACTGGGTTACCTCACACCTCCAGTGGGTATGACACAATCGGGTAATCATTGATCGTCTTACAAAATCAGCTCACTTCATTCCGATTCGCGAGGACTTCAAGAACGAGAAGTTAGCTCGTATCTACATCAGTGAGATCGTAAGCCGTCATGGTGTGCCGTTAAGCATCATTTCAGATTGAGATGGTCGTTTCACTTCACGAACATGGAGAGCCGTACAATCCGCTTTGGGTTCACGTTTAGACTTCAGCACCGCCTTCCACCCTCAAACTGACGGTCAATCTGAGCGCACCATCCAAACCCTTGAAGACATGTTGCGAGCGTGTGTCATAGACTTGAAGGGTAATTGGGACACTCACCTACCGTTAGTTGAGTTTTGTACAACAATAGCTATCATTCAAGCATCGATATGGCTCTTTTTTGAAGTTTTATATGGTCGTAAATGCCGATCTCCAGTATGTTGGCACGAAATTGGAGAAGCGCAAATCACCGGACCTGAGCTGATTCAAGAAACAACCGACAAAATTCTCCAAATTCGAAACAACCTTCTAGCGGCTCAAAGTCGTCAAAAGAGTTATGCTGACAAACGACGAAAACCCTTGGAATTTTGCGTTAGTGATCAAGTACTTTTGAAAGTGTCACCGTGGAAGGGAGTGGTTCGTTTCGGTCAAAAGGGCAAGCTGGCACCACGCTATGTGGGACCCTTCAAGATACTCGAAAGAGTAGGTCGTGTAGCATACAAGTTTGACCTACTAGAAGAACTCAACAGAATTCATTGCCTCGCCGACGAAAACCTCCATATCCCTCTGGAAGATATTCAAGTTGATGAATCAATGCACTTCGTTGAAAGACCTGTAGAAATCATGGATTTCGTTGAGAAGCGTTTGAGGCGAAGTCTACGTTGGGAGTCAAAACGAGGACCCGAGTTTACTTGGGAACGTGAAGACTCAATGCGCGAAAAGTACCCGCATCTTTTTCCGGTTACAACTACTACTTAAATTTCGGGACGAAATTTCTAAAACTAGGGGATACTGTAACATCTGTGTAAATCGGGTTTCGAAAACCCGCCCCAAGTTATCAATCAAAGTGTATTTATTTATGTCGGTTGAATTTTTTTAACATTTTTGGTTATTGTTATATATATATATATATATATATATATATATATATATATATATTATAATAACAAATGTTTAAAATAATATTAATAAAATAAAATAAATAATCAATTTAACATTAAATATTTAGAATTAATAAATGATTTAACTTAAAATAGATTAAAAAAAAAACTCAAAAAGAGGGTAAACCGGGATCGAACCCGGGTTCCCCGTGTAACACACACACACCACAAACACCACTACACTGCACACACATCTTGAGCTATTTTTAGAATCTCATTACTCTTATTTTGAAACTAAGAGGAAACCCTGCAATCATCTGCAAATCTCCTCGCCGGAGATCTCGGCAACTCACACGGTTACCTCAAAATCGAAAGCTGTCTAAACTCATTTTTGGTAAATTTCTTCAATCATGGACGCGCTTTCAATCAATCTAAAACCAGATCATAGAAACCGAGCCTCAAAACACCCCTATAAATACTAGCGATTCCTCACCATCTAAACTCGTTCTTTTCTCTGTTCGCTCCCAAATACCACTGTCGTCGAAAAAGCTATGGTCATCGGAGGACCACCGGAACCGTCGGAACCCACCCACCGGAATCGTGCCACCACCTCTGATAAACAGTAGACCTCTGTGTCCTTTCTTTTAAGTTCAATTAACTTAAACTTTTTGTTCAGGCAATTAGAGTAGGAGGAATTGGTTTGGTTTAGGCGGGAACAAGTTCGGGTTAAATTCTAAACGAAGAAGACGATGGCAGTATGTGTTTATGTATAATAAAATACGGATCATAATCGGATTAAGCACCCAACCCAACTGGTTGGGCCGGGTGCAAACAAAACCCGGGATCACCGGTTCGAAACTAAGCACACACCAGCCTGACCACCTTAAAACCTTTTTAATCCATCATTTCTGTATAAATACAATTAGTGTATAAATATAATTAAAATTCAAGTATTGTTGGGTTAGACACCCAGCCCAGTTGGTTGGGCTGGGTGCACAACACATCCAAGGTCTCGGGTTCGAGTCCCTTGGCTCACACCGGCCCGACCATTTAATTTCCTTTTTAACGTTAATTAAATTCGAATGAACCTAAAATGTGTATAAGTATAATTAAAATCCAGATTCTTTCGGGTTAGACACGTAGCTCAGTTGGAAGAGCTGTGTGCACGCAACCGAGAGGTCACGGGTTCGAGTCTCAACACACGCATGCCTACAACACATCGAACCGGTCTGACAGTCAGCTTGTCAAACTGACAAGATTTTTTTTATTTTTTTTATTTTCTTTTTTTTTATGTTATTTTTATTATTTTAATTCTTTGGTTTTTATTAAATGAAAAATCAAATAAAAGGCTTAAAAATATATAATTTCAAGGGTTTAGAATATCAATAAAACCCACAAAAATAACCTAAAAATCTAGAAAAAAGATTTTAACCTAAATATTAATTTATTTATTTATCGAGCTATCGCGTTATTATTTTAGGTTAGTACTCCTTCATCGGTTATATCCGCAACTCGTGCACTCTCATCTTCAATCAAGAATACGCATCCACTGTGAGTGAATCTCTACGAATTCCCCATTTTAATCATATTTTGGGGTGTATCATGTGTCGTAAAATTTTATTTTATTTTATTTAATACTTGTGCTAATATCATTTCGTGATCAAATGTGTATAAGTTGTTATGTGGTTTATATGTGGATACATTTTATCATTTCAGTGCAATCATTTCATTAGGCCCATCAGTTCCTCGTGGGATACGGGTTGAGCATCAGGTGCCTCATTAGATCGGCTCCGTTTGATTGAGCCTTGATCTCAAATACATCATTCATCATGTCATGTGTTCATACATTGTGGTTTGTGATTAGTTATATATTTACATCTGTTCACATATGATTTATGCACAATTTTTATTTAAAAACAATATGATTCAATTATTTAAATGTTTTATCAAGGTTCACTCGCCAACTTTTGTTGATCCAAATTTTCCGTTTTTACACATGATATAGGTGAACAAGCTGAGGAAAGAAACACATTGGGATGGCCTTAGAAGAATAAACAAGTTAATTTGTTTGGAACAATCTTTTGGTTTATTGTTTGTGTTTGTATGAATTCTGTGTTGAATATTTGAAGTTTAATTTCAATTCAATAAATATGAAACTTATTAGTAAATATCCCCCAACCCAAGTTAGAACCACAGGCTCGGTTCTTCTATTTTGATTTTTTCTTTCTTCATTTCTTATTTCTATTTTTATTTTTCAAATTTTTTGTTATCTTTTTAGTTTTTTTGTTTGTTTAACGTTTTGTTAGTTCTCTCTATGAGCTTTGGTGATAACCCAATCATGCCCCGACTTTTATTCCGATGCGGGTCGGGTTGTGACAAGTTAAGATATGTGAATATGCAAGTTATGGTTAGGTTCATGTGTCTAACATAATTTTCATATTTATATTTACTAGATTGTATTATTAGACTAGGGTTTAACTGAGTCGGTGGGCTCATACTAATAAACGCTGGTATGATATTACAATGATTTTGAGGTTTGTGTAAGATGTAACCCGTCAACCCAACATGTAAGACCGAAGCTTTTCATGGGCCTCCCCCCACCACCTCTGTGTTTTTGCTTAGAAGTTTACCCAAAAAATTATTTGTATTGAGTCTAAACCTCACCCCTGGAGGGATATGGTCCCAAAACCTCTGCGCCTGCGGAAGGAACCATACCCTCAATGACAACATACCACAAGAATAACCTTGCGTGCAACGCGCAACTGTGCGTCATTCTTGAAACCAGCAGGTTGCCCAACAAACCTTGCGCGCAACACGCAACGGTATTGCAACCTCAATACTTGCAGGTTGCACAACAAACCTTGCGCACACTGCGCAACGGCAAGTTAAACCTGGAAGGGCGGGACCTTGACCCTTCACGGATAAAACAACCCTCTAGCCGCGAATCCCTAAAACCTTGCAAAAGGCCAAGACCAACATGAGAGCAACTCTTAGTCAAGAGAAAAGTTCTTAATCCCTACAACTCTCCGCTGATTAGAAAGCACTGATAAAGCCATGCGGAAGGGAGAAGTGCAAAGAGGCGTTGACTAAATACAAGGGTACATAGTGGAAGAGCTGTGACCCAATAGCCGCTCGGTAGGTTGTGCCAGACCTCATCGCATGATAAACAGTTATGCATAGGGCAGACTGTACGCAAGGACAAACACATGGCACCAACCAAACTCACGCCAGTGGATGTCACACGATCTCCACTATCGGCTGATGACAGGTTTGACACCAAGGACAACTGCCATAACACATGGCTCCATTCACCATGCACCAAGCGCACCTTCTGCCAAAGACCATTAATGGTCGATGCAGAGGAGACAGAATGGATATTCTTGGTTGTCGGGTTCAAGCCCAAGGCCCATCAGCCCATCTCCTACACACTTCACTTCGGCTACAAAATAAGGATCATACCTCAAGGTAAAATCATCTACATCCACATCACAATACAATTGCATACTACTTTGAGCTTACTTGCTTATTACTTGCAATACCCGATACTTATTCTCACGCCGGAGTGCGGTCACGGCGAAAACCCTCCCCCTTTCTCTCGTGACGAGGCTAACGGGGTTTCTATTTTTGCAGAAAGCTTGAAGTGAGATCACCCCCAAGAGCAAATGAGAGATAACCTTTTATGCAGAAGCATTGAGCTGTAACTAAGATATCTACGGACACCTCTCGGTTCAACCAGTGTTTCTTCATTGGCGCCATCTGATTTTTTACTCACTCTTGCATCCGTTTCTCATTCGTTTTTTTTTTATCAAACCTCACTTTCAAATGGCTGATTTTCCATCAAACACACCACAAGGTCCTCGGGCTGAGGGCAAGAACCAATTCATGCCCCTCGACTCGACAGACAAGTGGAAGAAGGTTCTTATGGAAATGTTGGTGTTCACCACGACTCAGGTCGTGTGAACATCCCGGTAACACCCGGAGTTCAAATGGAAACTCCCTGTGTACCAACCACATCTATTTACCTCCGAGTGAAACTCCGATGTCTTGGTACATCAAATCTCAAACGGCCCTGAATGCCATTTATGCGCAACTCTGTGTGCAAACTAATGCATCCGCTACGGCGGCGCAGCCGCCCACTACTCATGTGCATGCTTCGCCTGCACCACGAGTACTCAGTTACGACACGCCGGCTGGAGCGAGTGTTCCCTCACACCTCCGTACCAGGGAAATGGAGTATTCTCAGTCGCTGCCTAAATATGAGTCAAACACTCATAGGCGAGCGTCCATCTACTCACGGCTGGGGTCGCGCCCTCTAGAGGGGCGGGACACCCAGCGTGAGGAGGATAGAACATATGGCGAGGGTGACAGCGCCAGTGTGTTTCACCGTCTGCCTAAATATCATGCCGCTTACAAGCCTACGCCACGGGCTTTGTAACCGAACACTTGAAGTTTATAAAGGAGATCGCGCTCGCCCCACTTGAGCGAGCGAAACTACCCTCCAATATTGGTAAGTTTAATGGGTTGACAGACCCAGACGACCACATGCGCCTGTTCACAGGCGCAGGTCTCATCGGAGGTTGGACACTACCCATGTGGTGTCACCTTTTTGTACAAACTCTTGCAGGCGTTGTGCGCCTATTGTTTGACAATTTACCCACAGGTAAGCTTATGTCATGGAACGACCACAAAGATAAGTTCCTGACGCATTTCAGCCAACAACGGCGGTACGTCAGAGATTCCTCTGACGTCATGAATATCTTGAGGCGGGATGATGAAAGTCTCGAGGACTTCATCACCCACTACAATAAAGAGGTGTTGGAGATTGGAGACATGCACGAAGACTTGATTCGCGCAGAATTCAAATACGTTGTCCGCTGCGACGAGATGATAAAAGTCTTGTCGGGAACTACTGGCCTCCCAAAAAGCTTGGAGTAATGGCGGCAGCGAAGGTCTACGCGCAGACATAGCGTAATCTAAACTACAACAGACCTCCTCTATCCCAATACCGTCCGCAAGACATGAGTAGGAGTTTTGTGAAGAAGAATAAGATGAATTGGAGGTAATCCAACCAAAGCCCTCCCTACTCACCGGTCGACGCACGCGCGACGATTAATAAGATTGCTACTCAAAGAGCAATCAAGCAAGGTGCTCAGCCCAGAAGATCACCAATTCAAACAACCACCGCCGAGCGCAACAAAAAAGGTCAAGACCCTAACCTTTTTTGCGATTATCACAAAGCTACAGGGCATGCAACCGACAATTGTACCTCCTTGCGCATGGAGATCGAAAAAGCACTGAAAAGTGGGAAACTCACCCACTACTTCAAAACGTGCGCAAGGAGGTGCACCAGATTACTCGCGGCGAAGAAGGCCCGAGTAACAAGAAGATGAAAGCATTTGTTCATATGATCTAGGGTGGTCCGTCGCACAAGTGTGGCCATCAGAAAAGTTGTACGCCACACTGGCGCAAACAACAGGTCATTTTCCCCATAGTTCCAAAGGGCCCACAAGAGGAACGTCCGGTCGTGATAACTGGCATTTTTGGCCATTATCGCACCGACTATACGTTCATAGACCCGGGAAGCTCTATGGATATTATATATGAACAATGCTTCCAACCTTTGGACCCAGAGGACAAGGCGTGCTTAGAGCCGATCGACTTCCCATTGGCTAGTTTCTGCAAGGAAGCCGTCTTTCCACTGGGTCAGATCTCATTCCCGGTAACTCTTTCTTATGGGCGACACTCGCGCACGGCCTCAGTCAACTTCATAGTCATGCCAGCAACATCCCACCATGACGTGTTGCTAGGCCGTCACGCCCAAAGAGAGTTCAGCATGATCACATCCACTCCTCATGTTGCCTGTAGTTTTCCAACAGAAACCGGGGTGGCCATCATGTAATCGAGGAAGGAGATCATGTCCATCGACTAGGAATCACTAGTGAAGGTATCAAAGTCATCATCCAATGGCGAGCCAGAGAAATGGGTACTCAACAACAACTAATCGGAACAAACGGTGTTGCTAGGACCCGCCATGACCCTCGCAGTCAAGGCGCGGCTAAAACAACTCCTGTTCCACAATGTAGATATTTTCACTTGGTCGCCAGCAGAGATGACAGGGGTACCAAGGGTAATTGCAGAGCACGCATTGCACACATTCCCTTCAGTTGAGCCTATCGTTCAAAAAAAACCGCAGTTTTGGTCCTGAAAAAACTTGCGCAATGAACGAGCAAGTTTCAGAGCTCCTCCAAGTCGGCATCATCAGAGAAGTACGCTATCAGATATGGGTAGCAAATCAAGTCATGGTCCAGAAGCACAACGGCGGTTGGCGCATGTGCGTCGATTTCAAAGATCTGAAAAGCATGTCCCAAAGACTGCTACTCTTTACCCGAAATCGACAAAAAGGTGGAATCCCTTGCTTCATTCAGGTGGAAAAGCTTTCTCTACTGCTGCAAAGGCTACCACCAAATTCAAATGAAGAAGGAAGACGAAGACAAAACCGCATTCCGCACTGACAAGGGAATCTTTTGCTACACAAAGATGCCTTTCGGATTGCGCAACGCAGGATCCACCTGCCAGCGTTTAATGGACCATGTCTTCGAAGATGACATTGGCGAAACTGTGGAAGTGTTCATTGATGACCTAGTCATCATGAGCCCGGATGAGGCAAGGATACTGATAAACATTCAAAAAACTTTCACATCCTTGCGCAAGGCTAACTTGAAGCTGAACCCCGAGAAGTGCTCGTTTGGAATGGAAGAAGGTAAATTTCAGGGATTCATCGTCACGTGCAACAGTTTCAAAGTCAATCCTGAGAAAGCGGAAGCGATTTAGCGTATGCCTTCCCCTCAACAATTAAAGAAATGCAACGGTTGGCAGCGCGACTGGCTACGCTGAACAGGTTCTTGCCCAACCACACGATGAAATCATTCCCATTCATCAGCACGTTGAGGAATTGTGTAAAGTAGAATAAGTTTCAGCGGACTCTGGATGTGGAGAAAGCCTTCATACAAATGAAGGAGTTCTTGATTTAGCTACCTACGCTAACAGCACCACAAAAGAACGAGCCATTGATCCTTTACATGCCCGCATCCGATATCGCTCTAGGCGCAGTCTTGTTAGTAGAGCGCGTAGGAGTCCAAACTCCAATCTACTATGTCAACAAAATGCTAACTGTCCCGGAGACAAGATATCGAATGATGGAAAAGCTTGCTCTAGCTTTAGTCCACGCAACCCGCAGGTTGCGTCGGTATTTTTCAGGCCATGTGATAACAGTTTTCACGACCTATCACTTAGGCCAAATTTTGTCTAAACCAGACATATCTGGCCGTCTGGCGAAGTGGGCGATTGAGCTTAGTGGACACAATATCGTGTACAAACCACGCCCAGCCATCAAAGGCCAGATACTAGCCGATTTTGTTACAGAAGTATCAAGTAATAAAGCGCAAGAGTGTGAAGCAGTACAGAACCCAACGCTAGTCACAGACGACCGCGTATGGGTACTTCACACAGACGGCGCATCCAATGGTGATGGCGTAGGGGCAGGTCTCCGTCTAATAATCCCCGATAACCAAGAGTTCACCTATACCATCAGGTTAGATTTCAAAAGCACGAATAATGAAGCTAAGTATGAAGCATTTCTGGCAGGCCTTCGGTTAGCCATCAAAATGGGGGCTAGGAATTTGGAAGCACACGTCGATTCCCGTTTGGTCGTAGGACAGATCAATGGTCTGTAAGACGCAAAGGGCGAAACGATGGTCCTATATCTTGAACAGGCGCATGTCACATCCCGTATTTTCAACCAAACACCGGTGGGCCCGAGTGGGGAATATTGTGATGTAAATTTGGTATCATCATAGTCAATTAAACACAGCACAACGGAAGTCTTGGATTTAAATTACTATTACAAACCAAATGTTCAAAGTACGAAAATAATTATATACAGACGGTTCGTAATAGAAGATCCACAGGTGGATTGCAAATTGTACAGAAGAATATAAAACAGACTTTGGGCAGATCTAAGGATTTGCAAGATCCTCTTATATCACTACTGAGCAGCTTCCAGCCTATTTCGTATTGTACCTGCAGCTTAGTCTTTTGAAAATACGTCATCTTTCGCTGGTAAATACACCTAACCGACTCATTTTGAAAACATTTGAAAATGATTTTAAGTGCACAAAGGCACAGAATCTTTTATAACTTGGGAAAGTTGACCTTGCAACCTTGTTAACAGATTCACATGTTTATCCATACATACAATGCCTAGTACAAAAACCAAGACATGATTAACGTACACACTACTTATGAACTCACGAAGGAGTTATCCCCAACAAGTGTGGGTAGTTTCATTTGAGCGTCTGTCAGGTGTATGCCTACACCCCGCGCTAAGGTCGTGTCCATTATCTAATGTAATGAGTCGAGGATATCCAGGACACGGTAGTTAATCCCCGATGTTTAAGTTATCAAACAAAACTGATTAAAACGGAATATGCAGATTTACTAGCCACTAATCGACATTGATTGATCCCATTTCCGACCAAGCTGTAATAATTTACCATATCCCAAGCTCGTATAGGGGAAATAAGTCGAGAGTATTTACCTGAGCTGGTCTTGATTTAAAAATGCAAGATTTAATATCTCAGCCGTATCCAAAATGAACTAAGTGCAGATAGCATTTACCGGAAGGCTCTAGTCTGGATTATCGCATAAGCTAACCAATTAAATACTAACGGTCTTATTTAAGTCATAGACATAGACCGAGTAGTGTACAGGATCAAAACGTATAACGCTTGATTAAACGATGATCGGATAGAATGTATTTTAAACCTGACAAGTACTTTGACTTGCATAATATGGGTAAACTATAAACATTCTTGATGTTGAAACTTAAATGACAAGGTTAGACCCGTTTCAGTTAATTTTCGTAAACTAGTTACATATACTTAATCGTACGCATATTAGCGATATCGGGTAATCGAATAAGTCATGGACAAGTTCTATATGCCATTATACTTTAGTTAAGTTGTAATATCAGTTGGATATCAACTTATATGCCCGTTAAGGTTTTAAAATGAAACTATGCCTCATAAGGGCATTTCGGTAATTTCATACCCTATAAAAGGAACTTGAATATAATTAAATGTTATAATTATAAGTATTCTGGAAAAAAAATTTGTTTATGATATAATATCAGTAGGATATTAATTATATGTGTAATTTATCTTTTATGACCAAACTATGCACCGAAAGGGCATTTTGGTCATTTTACACATAATTTACAAATTATTTGGGATTCTGAGTTCATGTCAAATACCTACTGTATAAATATTTAAAATAAGTTTTAGTCAGTAGGTAACAAGTCTTGGTTGATAATTATGGTTTAAAACCATATTATGCGCTGAAACGACGCTTATGTCGTAAAACGACGATTTATGCGTTGTTTATGAAAACTGATGTTAAGTCAGAATTAAAATGTCTTAGATATGTTATTTAATATAACATATTAGGTAAAAGATTTACTTTGAAAATATATGATCAAAACCATTTTATAAGCCATAAGGGCTTTATCGTCATTTACCGACATATTAAAAGGACTTGTTCATGAACTTAGTTTATAATCTGATTTAATATTCCTATTAATCCTACTTATAATATTACATTAGTAAGAAACTTATTTTCAAGTTCATTATCTTTTAAACGTTATTTTATGCAAAAAGGTCATTTTAGTCAAAATGGCATAATTACGGAACTTGTGCATAAACTTAGATTCTGATTATGATCATGTAATATAGCCTCAGAGGGTTACACTACATTATATTACGATCAAAATGCAACTTTAGATCAGTAGCTAACTAATATAAATCGGGTCAGAATCGAAAGTCAAAGCAGAAGTCAAACTTCGCAACTTTCGGTTGCGAACTGACCCTAGAACTGAAATTGACGAGCCGAACATATTATTACATGTTCTAATAATTATTACCAACTTGTTTAAGTGTCAAAACATGTTTCATATCATATATAAGATCAATTTATGATTTTTCCAAAAATAGCCTGTTTGACTTTTTTAATATCATAACTTTGACTCGTCAATTGGTCTAGCAAACGTGATCTTCAGGAGGTGCCCTTTATAGGGACTAACACCTACCTTATTACGATCACTTAGCCATGTTCATTACAAACAATGGTTGGACCATAGTGGTCTTAACGGAAAGTCAAGGCGTTTTCCGTAAAACGCTTGACTTTTGTCTATAAAAGCCTATAAACTAAAATGCACAAAGAATGAACACTTAGCAGTGATTCCTAGAATGAAAGAGAACTAAGTTGGATGTTCCTTTCAGTTAGGAAGTTCCAGAGGAAGGATATAGAGTTGTGAATGATAAAGGTGCAAGTTCAAATGGTGAACCTTGGCACCTATTTATAGTTGGAAAGCTTGAAGGAGGTGATGCCAGGTGCTAATGGGTGTAAGAGGAAGCTTACATGTGTCGTAAAACGTGTCATGGCAGTTTGGAAGACCATGGTTTCGATTTCAATGGTTTTTGGCAATTTGTGTGGAGGCCAAGCAAATTTTCTGCAGATACAGTCCTCTCGCGCCCAGTGAGCGCTCCATAGGCAGATTTGAAGTTTGCCACTTTTAGCCCCTCAACTTATTAAAACCTCCTAGAACCTCCTAAAACACCTTTTTAGCATATTTAGCCCTCTGTAGCCAATATTTGGCGTACCAGGGATTATGCCCGGACATTTTCAAGCTCTCGGTTCGTTGAAAGGTCACTTAGAGGTCTAAATTAACATGTTGACACTTTTAACCCCTCCATTATCCAACTTCCACATATTTATATAATTGAACCCTCTCTTCCAACAAATGGGACATATGAGAGTTAGGACTTTGTAAAGGATCACTCAGAGGCTCGTTATAAGCGTGTTGACTCCGATGTCACTCAAAGGCTGGGCATGTTGACACAACAGTCACTCAGAGGCCAAGTTTTAGCATGTTGACACTAATGGTCACTCAGAGGCTATGTTTTAAGCATGTTGACACTAATGGTCACTCAGAGGCTTGGTTTATGCATGTTGACATCAGAAGATCACTCAAAAACTTAGTTTGAGCATGTTGACGCTTTTAGTCCCTGTTAATCTTTAATAGACTTTAAAATAAAAATATAACACGTGTCACTATATTATTGGACACGATTTTACAGGGTGTTACTGTCACACCCCGACCCGCAGCGGAATAAGAGTCGGGGCATAATTGGGTTATCACCAAAGCTCATGATATTTACTAATATGTTTCATATTTATTAAAGTCAAAGTTACATTTCCAAATATCCAAACATGTCCATACAATACAAAGAAAATAAACCAAACATAACAATCCCAAACTCTAAATCATTTTATTCTTCTAGTCCAATCCTATGTGTTTCTGGCTGCAGCTGGTTCACCTGTATCATGTGTAAAAATGGGGGGGTTTTTTTTTGTCAACATAAGCTGGCGAGTGAACCTTGTTAGATAAACATTTATTATTGATTTACTTGTTAGTTTATCAATGAAAAATTGTGCATAATCATAAATGAGCAAATGTAAATAACCAAGCAGTAGCAATAGCAATCACAACTATAACATACAATAACACATGATAGCATACATTAACATACCAACATCATACGATAAATAACATGAATGAAACTGTGCGATCAAGGCTCAATCAAACGGAGCCGATCGTATTGCATGTACTGAAAATGAAAAATGTATGTGCGATCAAGGCTCAATCAAACGGAGCCGATCGTATTGCATGTATTGAAAATGAAAAATGTATGTGCGATCAAGGCTCAATCAAACGGAGCCGATCGTATGTGGGCACGCCAGGTTCACGCTCATAATGTAATGGGGAACATGCTCAACGCTCATAATGTAATGGGGAGTGGCGGCCTATGAAATTGCATGTACTGAAAATAATAAATTTGCATCTAACGATAACCACACAACAGTTGAAACAAACTGAATACACATGTTCATGATATGATGTATGCACAATGATTTAAATATAATATATAGCAAGACACATGATACACCCCAAAACGTGATTAAAACGGGGAATTTGTAAGATTCACTCACATTGGGTGCGTTTGAATGGAGATGATGAGATGCGCACGAGTCGGGAGAGTTGAACAACGGGAACTACTAACCTAAATAATAACGGAAAAATATAATAAATGAGTGGATTTTACTAAGGATTTTAATGGAATTTTTAGATATATTTTTGTGAGTTTAAGGCTATTTTCTATCTTTAAAAATATTATTTTTAAGTATTTTTAATTGATTTTTAAATTAAATTAAATAAATAAAAATATAAAAGAATTGTTTATTTTTGCGTTGACCGTTGACTTGTTGACCGGTTCGGTCAGTGTGCAAGTATGCGCTGGGTGAGACTCGAACCCGAGACCTCCCGTACGCGTGCACGCAGCTCTACCAACTGAGCTACGTGTCTAACCCGAAATAATCTTGTTTTTAATTATATTTATATATTAATTTGATTTATTCAAAATTCATTTGTTTTAAAAAGGTTTTAAATCATCGAACCGGTGCCGTTAACCAGACTCGAACGCGTGACGTGCGAGTTAGTGTTGCACACAGTCCACCGCTGGACTGTGTGTCTAACCTGGTTAATATTTCGGTTTTTATTATACTTAACAACTAACGAGGATTAACCCGGTTCAGTTTTAAACAAAAAGGCATTTTATTACATAGAGGGTGCGTGTATCAAGAATCGAACTCGGGACGTATGCGTATATGTTTGCACACAGTCCACCGCTGGACTGTGTGTCTAACCCGTTCATTATATCGATTTTTATTAGCCTTATATTATACCGCGTCTTCGTCTTCTTCGTTAACTTTACCCAGAAAACATATTCCGACTGTTATGACCGATTCATGACATATTCGATTTTCAAACATTATAAGTAATTTAAAGGTAAAGAATGGAGAGAGTTTGGGGAAAAGGATGTACCGATCAGTGTTGTTCACAGAATTCCGGCAGAGGTTCGTCGGTTCTGAAAGTGAACTCCGGCTGTTAAAATCAATTAACAGCTTTGTTCGATTATTTAAGAAGTTGAGGCATTTAAACAAAGTTTAACAGAAGTTTGGAAGGTCATACCAGTTCTCGGTGTGTTCCCGGAAGTTTCAGAAATTTTCCGGCGAAGGTAGGAATTTCGACAAACGTTGACTAGGATTGATTCTGATGGTGGAGTTGTGTTAGAGACAGATTAATCAAATGATTGAAACAGAAAGAGTCGGAGGAATTACCGTGTGGATGTGAGTCTCGGTTTTCCGGCGACTTGCAGAATTTTTCCGGCGAGTAAAATAACCTTCTCCGGTGGACAGTAAAATGTGCGGAAATGTAATTGAAGGTCCTGCAGAGTATTTTGAGTCGCAGGAGAGGTCTAAGATTGAAGTAATTCGAGAATTGAAAGTTTTCGGTTATTAAACCGATTTACTTCCGAATTCAAGTTACATTCACGGCAGCATTGATTGGAATCATCAGTTTATCGGTTATACTCATTGAATCGCGAGTATCCAGATCGTCTTTGAGTGTTTGATAACCGATTTCAGTTACAATTGGTGTAATCGATTGATTTACCTTAGTCCATAAAATCTATTTGTTTCCTAAAGATGACAGAAAACAAACAAGTGGCGGAGTGGTTAAACGTGTGAGTGTTAAGTCTTTGAAGTTATAATTCGGCTGACCCGGGTTCGAGTCCCGGCAGCAACATTTTATTTTTATTTATTTTGTTTTCACTTTTTATCAAAAATAATTTTTATAGTTTAGTTTGTTTATTAATTATGTATCATTAAAAATCAAAATAACCATAAATACACAACGTGACATTTATAACTTGATATTCGATTACAAAACGGAGCGGGTTTTGGAAACCCGTTTTTGACAAATGTTACAGTATCCCCTACTTTTAGGAATTTCGTCCCGAAATTTAAGTAGTAGAAGTAGTAGGAAAAAGATGCGGGTATTTTTCGCGCATTGAGTCTTCACGTTCCCAAGTAAACTCAGGTCCCCGTTTTGACTCCCAGCGTACCCTAACAATTGGAATGCGACTCCGTCGAGACGTTTTTCTCCGAAGTCCATGATCTCTACAGGTCTTTCAATAAAATGCATAGATTCATCAATCTGAATATCTTCCAGAGGAAAGTGAAGGTTTTCATCAGCGAGGCACTTCTTCAAGTTCGACACGTGGAATGTGGGATGAATCCTGTTGAGTTCTTCTGGTAGATCAAGCTTGTATGCTACAGGTCCTACCCTTTCGAGTATCTTGAAAGGTCCTACGTAGCGTGGTGCTAGCTTGCCTTTTTGACCAAAACGAACTACTCCCTTCCACGGTGATACTTTTAGAAGTACATGATCACCATTGTTAAACTCTAAAGGCTTCCGTCGTTTATCTGCATAACTCTTTTGACGACTTTGAGCCGCTAGAAGATTGTTTCGGATTTGATGGATCTTGTCTGTGGTTTCTTGGATCAATTTTGGACCAGTGATTTGAGCTTCCCCAATTTCGTGCCAACATACTGGAGATCGGCACTTACGACCATATAAGGCTTCAAAAGGTGCCATGCCGATGCTTGAATGATAGCTGTTGTTGTATGAAAATTCAACTAATGGTAGGTGGGCGTCCCAATTTCCCTTGAAGTCTATGACACATGCTCGAAGCATATCTTCAAGAGTTTGAATGGTGCGCTCAGATTGTCCATCAGTTTGAGGATGATAGGCGGTACTGAGATCTAATCGCGTACCCATAGCGGATTGTACTGCTTGCCATGTTCGTGAAGTGAAACGACCATCACGATCAGAAATAATGCTTAACGGTACCCCATGTCGGCTTACGATTTCGCTGATATAAATACGAGCAAGCTTTTCGTTCCTGAAATCTTCGCGGATAGGAATAAAGTGAGCTGATTTTGTAAGTCGGTCAATTATTACCCATATAGTGTCATACCCACCAGAAGTGCGAGGTAACCCGGTAATGAAATCCATGGTTATATTTTCCCACTTCCATACAGGTATTTCAGGTTGGACCAGAAGTCCTGAGGGTCTTTGGTGTTCAGCTTTCACCTTGGAACATGTAAGGCACTTAGAAACAAAAACAGCAATATCCTTTTTCATTCCAGGCCACCAATAGGTATATCGTAGGTCTTGATACATCTTATCGGCTCCTGGGTGTATAGAGTATCGCGTTTTGTGAGCTTCCTTCATAAGTATTTCACGAAGATTGTTGTGGTTAGGAATCCAGATACGATCTAGGTAGTACAGAATACCGTCAGATTTAGTTTCAATTTTAAGTTCAGCTCCACAGGACAGCTCCTTTCGTACATCATCTTCCGTTACTGAAACATGTTGGGCTTCTCGAATTTTGATCTTTGATGTCGCTTACGATTTTATGCATAATAGTTTTGAGGGAACTGATACAATTGTAATGATAAGGTATGTATCATAAAACAAAAACTTCAACCATGACGATATTTAAATCTACACGGAACTTTTCATAACCCCCTGGTAATGCTTTTGATCCTTTGCCAATAATACTTATATATAGTAAGTACCAGCGGCGTATCCACCATATTCTTGTCAAATTTTCGTTGGCTTTATCAGTAAATCATGATCAGTTCCATGTGACTCTAAAACATAAACAACACAACGAACAAAACTTGAGTCTCAATTTTGAAATGATACATGATTAAATGATGACAGTACCTCTCTCGTTGGTTATGATGAGGGGGTTAGTCTATGTAAAAGTGTGAACAACCCAACTTCTTTAATTGGTGAGATTGAGATACGTCGAGATGTATGATGATATAAATGTTAAATCAATGAGTATAGAACAAAACTGTAATATCAAATCGCATTAAAATTCTTGGATACATAAATTCCAAATTTTACAACCGGAATACGGAAAGATTGAGATAACATAAAGAAAACATTAAAACTAGACGATTGGAGTTGAGTCTTGATTCTTGGCGAGGAAAAATTAGTTGGGTGATTCGTCTGGGCCGTTATTATTTTCAACAGTATTGGCGTTGATGTTATAAGCTCTTCCTCTTGCAGGTGGTGGAGCTTGGTTAGCTTGATTCACCGGATTTGCTTGAGCTTGGGCATGAATGATGTTCACCAAACGTGGACAAGTGTTTCTAAAATGGCTTGGATCTCCATAATTGTAGCAAGCCCGCATAGGTTGTACCATGGGATAGTTGGGTTGATAGTATGTTTGGGCTAAATGTTGTGTAGGTGGTAGTAGTAGGGGTTGTTGGGCTTGACCCATTATTTGTTGGTGGGTTTGGGTTGAAGGCTGGTGGCGGTTCGTTCGCTGAGATATGCGACAGGTTTGAACAGTATGACCTGCGCGACCACAGCCGGTGCAATATTGGCAAGGATGATCAGGAGAATGGTGGTATTGGCAACGGTTGCATTTTGGTAACGGGCCAGAGTATGGTCTTTTGTGTGGTGCGGGTGAAGGGGCGACTTGGGTAATGGGTGCAGCAGGAATAGGGTAGTTGGTTTGTGTGACGGCGAAGTTTCTTGTGCTTCGATTCCTTTTACCAGTAAACTTCGAGGAGGAACCAGAATGGCTTGAAGTTTGAGCCTCAATGGGGGCTTTCTTCTTCTCCTCTTTGAATTTACCGTTTCGAATACGATTTTCGGTCAGTTCAGTGGCTAGTTCCATAGCAGCTTCAAGTGTTGCTGGTGAAGTGCTGAGAACTGAATCTTGAATTTTCGAGGGAAGACCTCGAATATAATGCTCGATCAAGTGATAAGTTGGGGTGAACAAGTTAGGGATCATTTGGTTCAACTCTAAGAACCTCTTGTTGTAGATGGTATGATCCCCCTCCTTCTGTTTTAAAGAATGAAATTCGTCCTCCAACTTCTTAATTTCACTCCTAGGACAGAAACGCCTAGTCATGATTTCCCTTAACTCCTCCCAAGTTAAGGCCATTGCATCATCAGTTCCCCTCTTCCCTTTTTCAGTATTGCACCAAGTGAGAGCTACCCCAAATAGTCTCCCGGTGGCATATCGAACCTTGCGATCCTCAGGACAATCGCAGTTGAGGAAGGTGTTTTCCATTTCCTCGAACCAGTGGAGGAGAGCAGTGACACCTTCAGTCCCCTCAAATTTAGGAGGATCACAAGATTTGAAATGTTTGTATGAGCACTTACTGGTAGGAGGGTTGTCGATGTTCTGGTCATGTTGTTGGGGAGGATTAGTGGGATTTGTGGCGAGAGCTTGTTGTACTTGGACAACAATGTCAGGCAGTATCGTGGCCATTTGTTTTGCGATGTGTGTGGCCAAGCGTTCCTGAGACCTTCCTGATCTTTTACCCCTTCGTTGTTGTCTGGACGACATCTACAGGAACATACGTAAGAAGATTGTGAGTTTATGGAGTCTTTTTAGGTGTCATGTGTCTTTATGAAAAATGAAAATAACATAAATATCAATAATGCAACTACATCCATAGGATGTCTTGGGTTTGCTCATGTTGGGCCTCAAATGTCCCCCATACCTTCACCTGTATAGTCATGTGGGCCCCCATGGCTATTGGCTTGGTAGGATTCACATTAGTATTGGCGATTTAACACTTGCATCACCCGAATGCAAACCACAAAATATGTTTACGAGATGTATGGTCGGAATGTGTCCAGGTGTAGACACAATGACAACTCAAAGTGGTGTTAGCTCACACGACGTTTGGTATAGCATGCTTTGGCCTAATAGGTACTTCGTACTCTCATCGTTAGTCCCCAGGTAGGCAAACTGGTCCTTTATTTTGGATTTATATGAATGCCAGCCTAGACAGGACGTTCCGACTACCGGTACTGGTACCCTTCCAGTTACTACATGCCCGTCATGAGAACTCACTTTGATGAGATTTGAAAACACAAAAATCATTGTAAAAACAATCATGATGTGGTGTGTGCTTTCATGGATATGATGTGTTATGAGAATATGATTCATAATAGGCATTATATGATAATATATACTTATGAACATGCTTGCATAACATTGAATGTAACATTTAACATAAAACATATAAACATCATGAAATTTGGCATGTAACACACAAAAACCTTAAAAATTTCTAATCAACTATAGTATAGGCTCTAAGGGTCTAATAACCTATCCTATATCCCTATATTAATGGCTCTGATACCAATCTGTCACACCCCGACCCGCAGCGGAATAAGAATCGGGGCATAATTGGGTTATCACCAAAGCTCATGATATTTACTAATATGTTTCATATATATTAAAGTCAAAGTTACATTTCCAAATATCCAAACATGTCCCTACAATACAAAGAAAATAAACCAAACATAACAATCCCAAACTCTAAATCATTTTATACTTCTAGTCCAATCCTATGTGTTTCTGGCTGCAGCTGGTTCACCTGTATCATGTGTAAAAATGAGGGTTTTTTTGGGTCAACATAAGTTGGCGAGTGAACCTTGTTAGATAAACATTTATTATTGATTTACTTGTTAGTTTATCAATGAAAAATTGTGCATAATCATAAATGAGCAAATGTAAATAACCAAGCAGTAGCAATAGCAATCACAACTATAACATACAATAACACATGATAGCATACATTAACATACCAACATCATACGATAAATAACATGAATGAAACTGTGCGATCAAGGCTCAATCAAACGGAGCCGATCGTATTGCATGTACTGAAAATGAAAAATGTATGTGCGATCAAGGCTCAATCAAACGGAGCCGATCGTATTGCATGTACTGAAAATGAAAAATGTATGTGCGATCAAGGCTCAATCAAAATGAGCCGATCGTATGTGGGCACGCCAGGTTCACACTCATAATGTAATGGGGAACATGCTCAACGCTCATAATGTAATGGGGAGCGGCGGCCTATGAAATTGCATGTACTGAAAATAATAAATTTGCATCTAACGATAACCACACAACAGTTGAAACAAACTGAATACACATGTTCATGATATGATGTATGCACAATGATTTAAATATAATATATAGCAAGACACATGATACACCCCCAAACATGATTAAAACGGGGAATTTGTAAGATTCACTCACATTGGGTGCGTTTGAATGGAGATAATGAGATGCGCACGAGTCGGGAGAGTTGAACAACGAGAACTACTATCCTAAATAATAACGGAAAAATATAATAAATGAGTGGATTTTATTAAGGATTTTAATGGAATTTTTAGATATATTTTTGTGAGTTTAAGGCTATTTTCTATCTTTAAAAATATTATTTTAAGTATTTTTAATTGATTTTTAAATTAAATTAAATAAATAAAAATATAAAAGAATTGTTTATTTTTGCGTTGACCGTTGACCGTTGACCGTTGACTTGTTGACCTGTTGACCGGTTCGGTCAGTGTGCAAGTATGCGCTGGGTGAGACTCGAACCCGAGACCTCCCGTACGCGTGCACGCAGCTCTACCAACTGAGCTACGTGTCTAACCCGAAATAATCTTGTTTTTAATTATATTTATATACTAATTTGATTTATTCAAAATTCATTTGTTTTAAAAAGGTTTTAAATTATCGAACCGGTGCCGTTAACCAGACTCGAACGCGTGACGTGCGAGTTAGTGTTGCACACAGTCCACCGCTGGACTGTGTGTCTAACCTGGTTAATATTTCGGTTTTTATTATACTTAACAACTAACGAGGATTAACCCGGTTCAGTTTTAAACAAAAAGGCATTTTATTACATAGAGGGTGCGTGTATCAAGAATCGAACTCGGGACGTATGCGTATATGTTTGCACACAGTCCACCGCTGGACTGTGTGTCTAACCCGTTCATTATATCGATTTTTATTAGCCTTATATTATACCGCGTCTTCGTCTTCTTCGTTAACTTTACCCAGAAAACCTATTCCGACTGTTATGACCAATTCATGACATATTCGATTTTCAAACATTATAAGTAATTTAAAGGTAAAGAATGGAGAGAGTTTGGGGAAAAGGATGTACCGATCAGTGTTGTTCACAGAATTCCGGCAGAGGTTCGTCGGTTCTGAAAGTGAACTCCGGCTGTTAAAATCAATTAACGGCTTTGTTCGATTATTTAAGAAGTTGAGGCACTTAAACAAAGTTTAACAGAAGTTTGGAAGGTCATACCAGTTCTCGGTGTGTTTCCGGAAGTTTCAGAAATTTTCCGGCGAAGGTAGGAATTTCGACAAACGTTGACTAGGATTGATTCTGATGGTGGAGTTGTGTTAGAGACAGATTAATCAAATGATTGAAACAGAAAGAGTCGAAGGAATTACCGTGTGGATGTGAGTCTCGGTTTTCCGGCGACTTGCAGAATTTTTCCGGCGAGTAAAATAACCTTCTCCGGTGGACAGTAAAATGTGCGGAAATGTAATTGAAGGTCTTGCAGAGTATTTTGAGTCGCAGGAGAGGTCTAAGATTGAAGTAATCTGAGAATTGAAAGTTTTCGGTTATTAAACCGATTTACTTCCGAATTCAAGTTACATTCACGGCAGCATTGATTGGTATCATCAGTTTATCGGTTATACTCATTGAATCGCGAGTATCCAGATCGTCTTTGAGTGTTTGATAACTGATTTCAGTTACAATTGGTGTAATCGATTGATTTACCTTAGTCCATAAAATCTATTTGTTTCCTAAAGATGAGAGAAAACAAACAAGTGGTGGAGTGGATGAGTGTTAAGTCTTTGAAGTTATAATTCGGCTGACCCGGGTTCGAGTCCCGGCAGCAACATTTTATTTTTATTTATTTTGTTTTCACTTTTTATCAAAAATAATTTTTATAGTTTAGTTTGTTTATTAATTATGTATCATTAAAAATCAAAATAATCATAAATACACAACGTGACATTTATAACTTGATATTCGATTACAAAACGGAGCTGGGTTTTGGAAACCCGTTTTTGACAAATGTTACAGTTACATCCTCACCCCCTTAAAAGAAATCTCGACCTCGAGATTTTATTCAAAAAGATAGGGGTACTTTTGTCGCATAGTGGACTCAACCTCCCATGTAAACTCGGGACCTTTAAGGGCATCCCATTTAACCTTTACTATAGTTATCATTTTCCTTCGGAGCTTCTTAACTTGTCGATCCTCGATCGAAATTGGTTTCTCAACAAACCTCAGGTTTTCATCTATTTGCACATCCTTGTGCGACATTGCTGGTGACTCATCGGCTAGACATTTCTTAAGGTTACTGATGTGGAACACGTTGGGTAGCCTAAGCTTATAGGCCACAGAACCGACACATTGGATTACCTCGAAAGGTCCAATATATATTGGGCTTAACTTGCCTTTCTTTTCGAAGCGCATCACACCTTTCCAGGGTGATACCTTTAATAATACTCTGTCCCCTATTTGGAGCTTAAGAGGTTTTCGCCTCTTGTCTGCATAACTTTCCTGCCTATCACAGGCAGCCTTGAGACGATCACGGATTTGCACAATCTTTTCCGTGGTCTCCATGACGATCTCAGGTCCTAATAGTTGGGCTTCCCCAACTTCTGCCCAGCACACGGGCGTTCGACATTTTCTCCCATACAAGGCCTCGTAAGGAGCAGCCTTGATGCTTGTATGATAACTATTATTATAGGAGAATTCTATTAGGCGTAAGTGGTCATCCCAACTTCCACATAAGTCAATCACACATGCCCTAAGCATGTCTTCCAACGTCTGAATAGTACGCTCACTTTGACCATCAGTCTGAGGATGGTAAGCCGTACTAAAATTTAATCTTGTGCCTAAGGATTGTTGGAAACTTTTTCAAAAATGAGAGGTATATCTAGTATCTCTATCAGATACAATGATACTGGCACACCATGTAGGGACACAATCTTGTCCACATACAACTTAGCTAATTTGTCTGAATTATACGTTTCCTTTACTGGCAAGAAATGTGCTGACTTAGTCAGCCTATCCACAATGACCCATATAGTGTCATTTTCACTTTTGGTCTTAGGTAACTTGGTAATCAAGTCCATAGTTACCATTTCCCATTTCCATGTGGGAATTTCCAATTGTTGTAGAAGTCCTGACGGCTTCTGATATTCAGCCTTAACTTGCGAACACGTCAGACACTTAGCTACATAAGTGGCTATGGATTTCTTCAAACCTATCCACCAATAATTTTTTTTCAAATCTTGATACATCTTGTCACCACCCAGGTGAACTGAGTATCTTGAATTATGCGCTTCATGGAGGATTAGATCTCTAAGTCCTCCAAAAATTGGAACCCAGATTCTATCCTTAAACCTAAGGATTCCATCCTTTCAAGGCGCTAACTGATCAACAGTTCCGCCTAATCCTTCATTAGGAGCATTAGCCTCTAATAGAGCTTGTTTTTGCGCATCTAATAGCTTCTCATTTAATCTATTTCTAAGCTCAATGCTCTTGGCGTTAATCCTTATAGGCTTAACCCGTTCTTTGCGACTAAAGGCATCGGCAACTACATTTGCTTTGCCCGGATGCTACCGAATTTTGCAATCATAATCATTAAGTGTTTCCATCCAACGACACTGTCGAATGTAAAATTCTTTCTGATTAAACAGATGTTGGAGGCTCTTATGGTCAGTGTATATAATACACTTTGTGCCATACAAGTAATGTCTCCATAGCTTAAGTGCAAATACAACGTCACCCAATTCTAAGGCATGGGTGGTGTAATTCCTTTCGTGCACCTTTAATTGTCGTGATGCATAGGCAATTACTTTGCCTTTTTGCATTAGCAAACAACCCATGCCAGTGTGTGATGCATCACAGTAAACAACAAAGTCTTCAACACCCTCAGGTAGGGATAACACAGGAGCATTGCTCAACTTGTGTCTTAGAATCTCAAAGGACTCTTGTTGTTTCGGACCCCAAACAAACTTTACATTCTTACAAGTCAAAGTAGTTAAAGGAGTGGCTATCCTTGAAAAGTTCTCGATGAACCTTCTATAGTAACCAGCCAATCCTAAGAAGCTACGCATTTCTAAAGGGGTTTTGGGTACTTCCCAATTCATTATGGCCCCTATTTTGGCGGGATCCACTTGGATACCACGCTCACTTATAATGTGTCCAAGGAATTGGACTTCTCTAAGCCAAAACTCACACTTAGAGAACTTAGAATAAAGCTTCTCTTGCCTTGGCAGTTCTAAAATGCACCGAAGATGTTTCTCGTGATCAACTTGATTACGAGAATAGATAAGTATGTCGTCTATGAAGACAATGACAAACTTATCCAAATGTGGTTTACAGACTCTATTCATGAGATCCATGAATGCTGCAGGTGCATTTGTGAGTCCAAATGGCATTACTTAAAATTCATAGTGACCATATCGGGTCCTGAAGGCAGTCTTAGGAACATCCTCACTCCTAACCTTTAGTTGATGATGTCCAGATCTTAGATCAATCTTGGAGAAATAACTAGCCCCTTTAAGTTGATCGAATAAATCATCGATCCTGGGTAATGGGTAACGGTTCTTGATTGTTATCTTGTTCAGTTCGCGGTAGTCAATGCACATCCGCATTGAACCGTCCTTTTTCTTAACGAAAAGAATTGGAGCACCCAGGGCGAGGAACTTGGCTGAATAACGCCTTTCTCTAAGAGTTCATCTAACTGAGTCTTCAACTCCTTCATTTCCGTTGGTGCTAGTCGGTATGGAGCTCTAGCTACGGGTGTTGATCCAGGTAGGATGTCAATCCTAAACTCTACTTGCCTATCTGGAGGTAGACCTGGTAGTTCTTCGGGAAAACATAGGAATAGTCCGAAATAACTGGGAGGTCTTGAATATTCGGCTTAGGTTCGTTGATAGTGACTTGTGCCATGTAAATGACACAACCTTTCCTTAAACACTTGGATGTCTTAAATAATGATACCTTGTCTGGCAAACCATAGTATGAATCTCCAATAATGGTGATCATTTCACCTGATGGGGTTTTAATTTCGACGAGTTTCTTATCACAGGCAATGCGGGCTTGATTATGGGATAACCAATCCATGCCTAAAACTACATCAAACCCCGCAAATTTCATTGGCAACAGAGAGATAGGAATGGAATGATTCTTAATGAATATAGAGTATCCATCAAGAATAGAAGATGCTATTTCTAAAGTTCCATCAGCAAGTTCTATCTCATAAGTTTTGTCTAGAGTTCTTATGGGTAAGTTTAATAGTTTACTAAACTTATGGTCTACAAAAGACTTCTCTGCACCCGAATCAAAAAGAACTCTAGCAAATATATCATTGATGAGGAAAGTACCTGTTATGACGTTGTTGTCATTAACGGCCTCCCTAGCATTTATCTGGAAAGAACGAGCATTCCCTTTCTTAGCCTCTTCAGGCTTTGCATCATTATTTGTGGGGTTCTTAGGCAATTGGGCTTAATATGCCCCTTCTCATTATAGCCATAACAGACGGCATCTTTAAGATTTTTGCATTCGTGGGTCTTATGCCCTTTTCTTTTGCAAATACCACAGGGTTTAATCTGAGGGTTGGTATTGCATTGTCCCCAATGCCTGTGGCTACAGGTCTTGCATAGAGGTCTATCATCAGACGTATGTTGGTTCTTCTTGAACCCAAAATTTCCTTTCTTCTTAAACCTTTGGGAGTTATCATCCTCCCTTTTTCTTTTCCCGTCAGTCTCAGTTTTGACTGACTTTTGCCTCACCAAATCCAAGGCGAGGGAGAGAGATAGGTCAACAGCGGACCTATAGGTAGTAGGCTGAGCAGCCTTTACCATTCCCTTTATCTCGCGCGATAACCCATTAATAAAACGCGCAATGCATTTGGTTTCAGGAGTAATAAGATAGGAAACTAACTCAGATAGAGAATTGAAATCAGAAACATACTTCCGACAATCTAGGTTGTTCCATTGTGAGAGTCATGAAATCTGACTCTATCTTTTCCACCTCATGGGGTGGGCAGTAAGTTTCCTTAACAAAGTCCACAAACTTGGACAATCCCAAATTGTACAGGTATATTTTACTAGTGGATTGGATCATAGCCTTCCACCAAATTAAGGCATCACCTTTGAAAGATTGCGATACATTTTTTACCACACTTTTTCAGCACAACCGTTGATATCTACAATCGTTTCCATCTCATCAAGCCACTTTAAGGCTTCTAGAGCTCCTTTCTCCCCATTAAAGTCTCTGGGCTTATAGGAGACGGAGTATTTGTAGGTGCATCCGTCTTTAGAAGAACGGGACCTATCAGCAAATTCTATTTACTTTGGTTCACTCTTCGCATTTGAAGAGTGAACAGAGCTCTCTTTATGAGCTGAGGATTGTGCGATTGATAATGGTCTGGAGCGAGTAGCACTCGACTCCCTAAGTTTTTCTATGGCCTTTTCCATGGCCTTTCCCACAGCTGCGTCTATGCGCGCTTGAAAATCTTCATTATTAATGGCTATATTTTCTGCGTTATTAGAGTTAACATCCCGGTGGCTACTTTGCGCCTCATCCGAGTTGGCCATTCTTTTGGTTCTAAACACCAAATTAAATTTCTTTTAGCGATGGTATTAATAAGAGTAAATTGCACAAAACGTCCTTTATGTTTTCTCAAACTTGCAGGTTCCAGCCTTAATGTTTAAAACTTGCCAAAAACAACCTTTACGTTTATTTTTGTTGCCGGTTCAGTCCTTTATTACTAACCAAGTTAATTATCTGAGTTTATTTCCCTCACATGCCTAACATGTGAGGGTATATTCGTCATTTTGTTTCCTCTTCTTATAAAACCCTCAAAAAACACATCATCAAAACTAAAAACCTGTTGTTCACCGACCTGTAAACAACCTCCTTCGATGACTTATCCCGTAATCTCCGACTACAATGTATTGAACCCATATTTGAACCAACAGCCAAGCGGACCGACCACCATCTTCAACCCAGACAAACCCAACACCATCTGAACCACCAACCAACATGCCACCATCAGAACCCTAGTTGTCGTCGTCATCAAAACAAGCGGCTAGAGGCCACCACCTCCACCTACGACACCACCTCCTCTGCCACCACCTCCACCTCCGACACCACCTCCTCTGCCACCACCTCCACCTCCGACAAAACCCCCAAAATCCGCAAATAACTCCGCCACCATCATCTTCAACTGCCACCACCACCACCGCCACCTGATACATCACCACCGTAGAGAGAGAGAGAGAAAGAATAGAGAGAGATCGTAGAGAGAGAGATCGGTGAGAGAGAGAGAGAGAGGGAGCGGCAGGAGACGCGACGGTGGTGGGTTTTGATGGTGGTGGTGTGATGGCGGTGGTGGGTTTGATGTTCTTCATCTTCAAACAAAACCCCCAAATCGAACGACGACGGCGGTGGTGGGTTTGATGTTCTTCATCTCCGCACCACCTCCACCCCCACATCTCTGCCACCACCTCCACAGACCTGCATAAGAAGGAAAGAAGAGAGAGAGAGTGAAAGAAGAGAGAGAGAGTGAAAGAAGAGAGAGATCGGCGGTGGTGGGTTTGATGTTCTTCATCTTCAAACAAAACCCCCAAATCGAACGACGACGGCGGTGGTGGGTTTGATGTTCTTCATCTCCGCCACCACCTCCACCCCCACATCTCCGCCACCACCTCCATAGACCTGCATAAGAGGGAAAGAAGAGAGAAAGAGTGAAAGAAGAGAGAGATCGGCGGTGGTGGGTTTGATGTTCTACATCTTCAAACAAAACCCCCAAATCGAACGACGACGGCGGTGGTGGGTTTTGATGTTCTTGGCGGTGGTGGAACAACAAAGGCGGTGGTGGTGGTTGCGACGGGGGTGGGTTCTTGGAGTGGGAGCTAGGGTTTGCGGTGATGCTTGGCTTCGCGGCAGGAGACAGGGGGCGGTGGTGCTTGACGGTGGTTGTTGGTTGTGGTGGTGGCAGGTGGACGATGGTAGATGAGTGTGGTGGCGGTGTGTGGTGGTGGTAGATGAAGGCAAGAGAGAGAGATGAATGGTTTGTGTGTGAGTAGAGAAGAGAAGGGTTTTTGTAGAAAAAAAACAAACCTAAAATGACAAATATACCCTCACATGTTAGGCATGTGAGGGAATTAAACTAGGATAATTAACTTGCTTAGTCAGAAAGGACTGAACCAGCAACAAAAATAAACGTAAAGGTTGTTTTTGGAAAGTTTTAAACATTAAGGCTGGAACCTGCAAGTTTGAGGAAACATAAAGGATGTTTTGTGCCATTTACTCTATTAATAACCATATTGGATGTAAACATTGGATATGACAATCAATCACCTAATCAAGCTAGTGTGAATAACATCACAACTCTTAGGCTTATTATATCTATTTTTGGCCTAGGTCTCAAAAGGACCATCAAAGGCAAATTATAATTTGGACATAGTCCATATATTATTAGATAGTGGATCGTAATATCACAATTGTCATTCCCATAATTGACAATGTAGCTCATAGGCTTATCACTTAATGGACATAATAATTGGACACTTTGGCCTGTCACTAAGGACATAAATTATGGCACATTGGTCTGTCACTAATGGACATAAATCTGGCACATTGGCCTGTCAAGAATGGACATAAAATATGGCACATTAGCCTGTCACTAATAGACATAAATGGCACATTGGCCTGTCACTAATGGACATAAAATATGGCACATTGGTCTGTCACTAATGGACAAAAAATATGGCACATTGGCCTGTCATAATGGACATAAAATATGGCACATTGGCCTGTCACTAATGGACATAAAATATGGCACATTGGCCTGTATCTCTATTGGACATAAAATATGGAATATTGGCCTGTCACTAATGGACATAAAATATGGCACATGGGTCTGTCACTAATGGACATAAAATATGGCACAATGGCCTGTCACTAATGGACATAAAATATGGCACATGGGTCTGTCACTAATGGACATAAAATATGGCACATTGGCCTGTCACGAATGGACATAAAATATGGTACATTGGCATGTCACTAATGGAAATAAAATATGGCACATTGGTCTGTCACTAATGGACATAAAATATGGCACATTGGCCTGCATCTCTAATGGATGTCAATTATTATCATCATATTGATGATATTAGCCGGGATCATATTGATCACATAGGCTATAAATAGGTTTTAGTAGTCCATTTACCTAGATAGCTAGTGTGGTTCCTCAAGCCACACCACCAGGAGTATGAACATTCCTGAATGTTAACATAAGAGTACCTTAATGGTCGATTAATAGTCCCGGTCACTTTCGACATTAACGACTTGGAGGCTTGAACTTAGTCCACCACCTCTGGATAGAAGGATAACTCCCTTAACTATCATGATAGAAGGCCCTTTCATCCTTAACTTTCATTTATAAGCTGGCCAAATATGTGGCCTGTGCCACTTGGCTAATCAAAACCATTAAGATCTTTTTGGAATTATTTAGTAGAGCAAAAATTTTAAATAAAATCGAGACACTCGCTTTGGAAAGGATGAATACATAAATATAATTCCAAAATACTTCATTAAATTTCAATAGAAGATACAATACTAGAAACAACGAAATAAATTGTCCATGCAAGGACTAAGAAATAAAAATGTCCACGCGGAAACTAAGGAAATAACAATGTCCTCACAGGGACTAAATATATTTAGAAAAGGAATTCACTCGTCCTTATTTCCCTTAACCAACTTGGAGAGGTTCTTGAAGAACTTGTTCGTCTTCTTCTTCGTTTTCTCCGCTTGTTGTTGCATTTCTTTCATTCGTTCTAAGGCCTCGTTAATGGCCTCTAGTGGCGGCGGAGGTTGTGGTTGTGGTTATGGAATAATAGGATACTGGTACCCATAACTTGGATATCCAGTAGGTGGATAAGCAGGTGGGAAAGGAGACGGGTAAAGTGCGTTATGCATGATCGCTTGCATGTAAGGGTCTTGCGACAATGCTTGATAATCAATAGGTGTAGTTGGGTTAAAAGGATCATATCCAGATGTATCTGGATATGTTGGGATAGGGTTATTATAACCCGATGGTGGTGGTTGAACCATTGGTGGTGGTGTTGGTTCCACCACAGGTGACGCACTAGAGGGTCCACCCATTTGTGGGTCCTTTTGAATGGTGGGATAGGGTTTAGGCAATGGTGGTAATGAACCCGACCATTGACCTGCACGTACTGACATACATGCTCCACGTTTCCTCCTCGGCGGCTCAGGTGGCGGCTGATGATGTTCCACTGGTTCCATGTGAACATCTTCTTGTATAGGAGGTGGTTGAGAGTGATGGGAAGGAGTGTTGGCAAAGGTGAATTGGTTCCAATATTGATCCCACTCATTAGGACCTTGGTATGGCGATTCGATATAAGAGTTTGAATCGCTTGATATCTCAATGGGATGCGCATTTGAACCTGATGGCAGCATCTCCGGATCGGAGTCCTCGTCCATTGGGTTTGGCTGATCCAACTGATTCTGATCAGCTGGGGTGTGTTAAAGTATTGGTTGGGGTTAAATTCATCCTAAAAGGAATGGTGAGTGGTGTGAATGATACGAGTGATAAGAATTTTGGGTATGGGAAGGTGAATGTTGTGGTAGTGGCTATGAATCACCCGAATCTTCATAGGGGTTCGGGTGATGTGAATGTGGAGGGTTATGTCCTGAAGGTCCTCCCCTCATTGGTCCTTTGCCTCTTCCGCGTACACGTGGTGGCATTTTCCTTTCGAAAATCAATTCAAAAACAATACTAATAACTTAATAATGAAATGAGTAATCCTAGGTTAATGCCTAGACTCGGAAGTCTAAGGAATGTGCTTGTGTAAGTTTGATTTTAAACACAAAAGGTTAGTGTTTAATTCTCTCAAACATTGGCTCTGATACCAACCTGTCCAACCCCGTATTTTCAACGAAACACGGTGGGCCCGGGTAGGGAATATTGTGATGTAAAGTTGGTATCATTATAGTCAATTAAACACAGCACAGCGAAAGTCTTGGATTTAAATTACTATTACAAACCAAATGTTCAAAGTACGAAAATAATAATATATTGACGGTTCGTAATAGAAGATCCACAGGCGGATCGCAAATTGTACAAAAGAATATAAAACAGACTTTGGGCAGATCTAAGGATTTGCAAGATCCTCTTATATCACTATCGAGCAGCTTCCAGCCTATTTCGTATTGTGCCTGCAGCTTAGTATTTTGAAAATACGTCAGCTTTCGCTGGTAAATACACCTAACCGACTCATTTTGAAAACATTTGAAAATGATTTTAAGTGCACAAAGGCACAAAACCTTTTATAACTTGGGAAAGTTGACCTTGCAACCTTGTTAACAGATTTACATGTTTGTCCATACATACAATGCCTGGTACAAAAACCGAGACATGATTAACGTACACACCACTTATGAACTCACGAAGGAGTTATCCCCAACAAGTGTGGGTAGTTGCATTTGAGCGTCTGTCAGGTGTATGCCTACACCCCGCGCTAAGGTCGTGGCCATTATCTAATGTAATGAGCCGAGGATATCCAGGACACGGTAGTTAACCCCCGATGTTTAAGTTATCAAACAAAACTGATTAAAACGGAATATGCAGAATTAACAGCCCCTAATCGACATTGATTGATCTCATTTCAGACCAAGCGGTAAATAAGTTGAGAGTATTTACGTGAGCTAGTCTTGATTTAAAAATGCAAGATTTAATATCTCAGCCGTATCCAAAATGAACTAAGTGCAGATAGCATTTACCGGAAGGCTCTTGTCTAGATTATAGCATAAGCTAACCAATTAAATACTAACGGTCTTATTTAAGTCATAGACTTAGACCGAGTAGTGTACAGGATCAAAACGTATAACGCTTGATTAAACGATGATCGGATAGAATGTAATTTAAACCCGACAAGTACTTTGACTTGCATAATATGGGTAAACTATAAACATTTTTGATTTTGAAACTTAAATGACAAGGTTAGACCCGTTTCGGTTAATTTTCGTAAACTAGTTACATATACTTAATCGTACGCATATTAGCAATATCAGGTAACCGAATAAGTCATGGACAATTTCTATATGCCATTATACTTTAGTTAAGTTGTAATATCAGTAGGATATCAACTTATATGCCCGTTAAGGTTTTAAAATGAAACTATGCCTCATAAGAGCATTTCGGTAATTTCATATCGTATAAAAGGAACTTGAATATAATTAAATGTTATAATTATAAGTATCCTGGAAAAATAATTTGTTTATGATATAATATCAGTAGGATATTAATTATATGTGTAATTTATCTTTTATGGCCAAACTATGCACCGAAAGGACATTTTGGTCATTTTACACATAGTTTACAAATTATTTAGGATTCTAAGTTCATATCAAATACCTACTATATAAATATTTAAATAAGTTTTAAAATCAGTAGTTAACAAGTCTTGGTTGATAATTATGGTATAATCCATACTATGCGCCGAAACGACGCTTATGTCGTAAAATGATGATTTATGCGATGTTTAACGAAAACTGATGATAAGGTCAGATTAAAATGTCTCTGATATGTTATTTAATATAACATATTATTAGGTAAAATATTTACTTTGAAAAGATATGATTAAAACCATTTTATAAGCCATAAGGGCTTTACCGTCATTTATCGACATATTACAAGGACTTGTTCATAAACTATGTTTATAATCTGATTTAACCTCCCAAATAATCCTACTTATAATATTACATTAGTAGGAAACTTATTTTCAAGTTCATTATCTTTTAAACCTTATTTTATGCAAAAAGACCATTTTAGTCAAAATGGCATAATTACGAAACTTGTGCATAAACTTAGATTCTGATTATGATCATGTAATATAATCTTAGAGGGTTATAATACATTATATTATGATCAAAATGCAACTTTAGATCAGTAGCTAACTAATATAAATCGGGTCTGAATCGAAAGTCAAAGCAGAAGTCAAACTTCGCAACTTTCGGTTGCGAACCGACCCTAGAACTGAAATTGACGAGCCGAACATATTATTTACATGTTCTAATAATTATTACCAACTTGTTTAAGTGTCAAAACAGGTTTCATATCGTATATGGGATCAATTTATGATTTTTCCGAAAATAGCATGTTTGACTTTTTAATATTATAACTTTGACCCGTCAATTGGTCTAGCAAACGTGATCTTCAGGAGGTGCCCTTTATAGGGACTAACACCTATCTTATTACGATCACTTAGACATGTTCATTACAAACAACGGCTGGACCATAATGGTCTTAGCGGAAAGTCAAGGCGTTTTCCGTAAAACGCTTGACTTTTGGTTATAAAAGCCTATAAACTAAAATGCACAAAGAAGGAACACTTAGCAGTGATTCCTAGAATGCAAGAGAACTAAGTTGGATGCTCCTTTCAGTTAGGAACTTCCAGAGGGGGAGATAGAGTTGTTAATGATAAATGTGCAAGTTAAAATGGTGAACCTTGGCACCTATTTATAGTTGGAGAGCTTGAAGGAGGTAATGCCAAGTGCTAATGGTTGTAAGATGAAGCTTACATGTGTCCTAAAACGTGGCATAGCAGTTTGGAATACCATGGTTTCGATTTCAATGGTTTTTGGCAATTTGTGTGGAGGCCAAGCAAATTTTCTGCAGATACAGTCCTCTCGCGCCCCGCGAGCGCTCGATAGGCAGATTTGAAGTTTGCCACTTTTAGCCCCTCAACTTATTAAAACCTCCTAGAACCTCCTAAAACACCTTTTTAGCATATTTAGCCCTCTGTAGCCAATATTTGGTGTACCCGGGATTATCCCGGACATTTTCAAGCTCTCGGATCGTTAAAAGGTCACTCAGAGTTATAAATTAACCTGTTGACACTTTTAACCCCTCCATTATCCAACTTCCACATATTTATAGAATTGAACCCTCTCGTCCAACGAATGGGACATATGAGAGTTAGGACTTTATAAAGGATCACTCAGAGGCTCGTTATAAGCGTGTTGATTCCAATGTCACTTAGAGGCTGGGCATGTTGACACAACGGTCACTCAGAGGCCAAGTTTTAGCATGTTGACACTAATGGTCACTCAGAGGCTGTGTTTTAAGCATGTTGACACTAATGGTCTCTTAGAGGCTTGGTTTATGCATGTTGACATCAGAAGATCACTCAGAGACTTAGTTTGAGCATGTTGACGCTTTTAGTCCATGTTAGTCTTTAATAGACTTTAAAATAAAAATATAACACGTGTCGCTATATTATTGGACACGATTTTACAGGGTGTTACATCCTCACCCCCTTAAAAGACATCTCAACCTCGGGATTTTATTCAAAAAGATGGGGGTACTTTTATCGCATAGTGGACTCAACCTCCCATGTAAACTCGGGACCTTCAAGGGCATCCCGTTTAACCTTTACTATAGGTATCATTTTCCTTCGGAGCTTCTTAACCTGTCGATCCTCAATCAAAATTGGTTTCTCAACGAACCTCGGGTTTTCATCTATTTGCACATCCTTGTGCGACATTGCTAGCGACTCATCGGCTAGACATTTCTTAAGGTTACTGATGTGGAACACATCATGAATTCCACTAAGCTCCTCGGGTAGCCTAAGCTTATAGGCCACAGAACCGACACATTCGATTACCTCGAATGGCCCAATATATCTTGGGCTTAACTTGCCCTTCTTTCCGAAGCGCATCACACCTTTCCACGGTGATACCTTTAATAATACTTTGTTCCCTATTTGGAACTTAAGAGGTTTTCGCTCTTGTCTGCATAACTCTTCTGCCTATCACGGGCAGCCTTGAGACGATCACGGATTTGCACAATCTTTTTCGTGGTCTCTAGGACGATCTCAGGTCCTGATAGTTGGTCTTCCCCAACTTCTGCCCAGCACACGGGCGTTCGGCAAACTAGCTGCTACAAGCTTTAGACACCTCGCGCGATAAGTGCGCATCGAGGTGCTCAAGAACCCTTCCGTTCTGTTGCGTCTAGTAAACATCATAAAAATGGGAAATCATTCCTGGATGTCTCCCATCATCATGTTCTTGCAGTCCGGGACCCACCCTGAAAACAAGGCGGAAGCCAGAAAGGTCCAGAACAAGGCACTCAACTACGAAATGGTAGACTGTATCCTTTACCGGAAGTCATACCTTGGACCACTCCTCCGCTGCGTTGACCGACAATGCGCAATACTTGATTCGCGAAATACACGAAGGGTTATATGGAATTCATGCCAGTCCGTGCATGATTGTCGCAAAGATCATGAACGCCGGCTACTACTTGCCTTGCATGCACTTATATGCAGTTGAAATGCTGCGGAAATGTGCATCATGCCAGCGACAGGCATCGAAGACATGCACCCAAAGAATCCCTTGATCCTAGTTACAACAGCATGGCCCTTCCAACAATGGGCAATCGATATGGTGGGACCTTTCCCAGATGCCCCAGGCGCGGTGAAGTTCATAATCGTAGTCGTCGATTACTTCACCAAATGGGTAGAAGCAAAGCCCCTTGCATCCACCATTGCAACTGTAGCTCAAATTCATTTGGGAGCACATCATTTGCCGCTTTGGGTTACCCTGCGCATAGGCAGTGATAACGACCCCAATTTTGTTGCCTAAGAACTACAACGGTGGATGGAGGAAACGCATATCGAACATGTGTTCACTTTGGTTGCGCATCCCCAAAATGACCAAGTGGAAAGCATAAACAAGAGTATCGTTGAAGGGATCAAGACGAGATTGGGAATGACGCAGAGAGGTGTAGATGAGTTACCAAGTAACCTTTTGGCACATCGAACCATGCCAAAAATCAACACTAGCGAAACACCATTCAGCCTGGTGTGTGGAACGGAGGCAGTGATTCCCGCGGAATTAGGCCTCCCATCACCGTGCATGCTGGTTGTGCAAAACCAGAATAATGAAGAAGAGCGCAGACTCGACTTGGACCTCCTAGAAGAAAGGCGTGAAAACGCCGCAATCAACGAAGCAAAGTACAAGTCCAAGCTCAAGAAATACTACAATGCGTGAGTCCGCATATGTACCTTCCTACCTAGCGATTTCGTTTTGAGAGACAACGAAGCGTCAAACGTTGAAAGTCCAGGAAAACTCGCGCCCAAGTGGGAAGGCCCTTACATAATCCATGAAGTCCTAGGAAAGGGTGCATACACCCTCAAAAGTTTGGACGACACAAACATTCCTAGGACCTGGAATGCGCAACAGCTAAGGGGTGCTACATGTAAACTAGCAAAAATTATGATCTAATTGTCTATTTTGTACATGGCTCTTACGCCTTATTTTTAATAAAGACAGTGGATACATGATTTTCTTTATCTAGATGTTTTGTTACAAATGCGCGAAACCACTTTGGGTATACGCGAAAACACCATGGAACAACATGACTCATGAACAAAATTCACAACCTACTACATGCGCATGGGTGTGTGACATTCATACACGAGTTCATTACCAGTTTTATTCGCTCTATATACACAAAGTTGTTATCTTCACGCAAATATTGTAATTTCAAATAAAATATTCATTTCATGCGAAGATAAAGAGTACAAGCAAGTGCAAGCCCAATTACATTCAAGATATTACATTCAGAATCCAACAAACACATACAAGCATTCAGCACTAGCCTATCTCTCACTCTCTTCAACCTCCGCAACATCTTGAAATATATCTTTTAAGCGATCCACGTAATCGTCGTGCTGGAGTGCCTCGCTCACTAGATCCATCGCCGGAAGTTGAAGACGACCATACTCGCACTTCGCCTAGGAAAAGGCAGCTTCAGTATCAACCGCACGAGTGGTAGTGCGGCTTGTATCCCATTGAATGTCCAGCGCTCGAGTCACATGGTTTGCGCACTCGGCGTAGCCTTACGCATATCCATCGTGGCACGCCGTGACCATCTGCTTGGCCCCGACGCTATCCAACTCTACCGAGTCCAGGATAGAGTTTGTAATCTGCACAATACAAGGAAAACAGGATAAGAATCAAGACAAAGTGATCAAAATAACAATGGAGAACTTACATTGACAACTCCAGGCTGTTGCATCCACGGCATGTTGTTCGTCAGCGACTCCACCAGACTTTCCAAGATGGCGCGGGCAGCTTCAGAATCTTCTAATTTTTTCTCGCCCGCGCCCACCTTGGCTTCTACCACCCGGAGCTTCTCCACATCCTCCAGGTGCCTGCGCTGTAGTTCGGCCTTTTCAACCAAGGCCACCTAGAGATCTTTCTTCACACCCTCAAGCGTTGCACAAGCCTCCACCTGGTTACATACAACAAGGTTAGTCTGGAAATCTTTGATCGTGTAAAATAAAGAGGGGCAAATTTTTTTACCTCCTTCTGCTCGCTGCGCTCATGGTGCGCTTTGGCCTCCTCGGCCACAGCAGAAGCTGCCTCCTAATCTTTCTTCATGCGCTCTACCTCTCCGCGCATCTTCCCCAACTCATTCCTTAATGATTTTTTCTCGTGATTGTCCCTCTCACAAGCCTCCCTCCACAACTTGTGCTCATCCGCAAGTGTGGCAGTAGAGCCTTCAACTTTCTTCCTCCACCCCAGCACCGACCATTCTTCGGTCCGCTGGGCTTCGCAGACTTCGCCCTCTCAGCCTCCAGCTCAGATTTTTGCGCAGCCACTTGAGCTCGCTCTTGAACCAGACTCTTCTAGCAGCTTCAAATTTCTCTTGATCCTTATGCATGCTCCGCCATTCCCTTATGATCTTATGTGTGTTAGAGGCGGGGCTAGCAGCTGCTTGGAGGTACGCGCGGTAAATCTGCTTGAGCTCTGTTCTGCGCACGCGCATCTCCACTGGGGGAAAGCACCCTTGAACCACTCACGGCACGTTTGCCAGTGAGTGAACTTGTCACACTGCCTCAGCTTCCACACAGGGTGTGGACCTCATCAGCGCGGCCGTTGGAATATGACCTGTAATAGTAATCACTCGAGGTTTCATCCGGGCAGATTGGGGACCCTTCATTAGAAGGGCGCTCCCCAGATCCCCCGGCTTCACCCCCGGGTGTCGGCTCTGCTACATGAGCACCCCGAGGCATCTCAACCGGTTCAACCACAACCTCCTCAACCGGTTCACTACCCACCACCTCCTCAACCGTTTCACCACCAACAACTACCTCTTCCGCCACTTCCTTCTCAGGCCTAACGGCCTCCACTTCTGCCTGAACCTCCGCCGCCCCGACACCTGGCTCCTCACCCTGTACACTCTACGTTTGCGCCGTCTGAACCACAGGTGGGGGCATAGGAATATCAACGGGCGCGGTCGGAGCAGTTGGGGCAACAAAAACTGTTTCACCTCCCCCTGCATGATGACAAACAGTTAGACAAGTTGAAGCAGGAAGGAAAATCACAGTGAAAAGGTGTTTACCTAGGGAAAGTTTAGTAGCGAGCGCGTCTAGACTCCCGCGCTTCCCTATGATTTTCCGTCCAGCCATTTTAGGAAGCTGCACGGAGATATCACTCTTGGGAGCCCTCCTTCTTCTTAAGAGGCTCGGGGCTTGACTCCACGTCAATGGGGTTATCCGGGTTGGCAACCGGAATATCCGCCATCTTGCGCGGCTCCGACTTTGGTTTCTTTAAACCTACAGGTGCGAGACCCTCCAAGGAATCAGAGACTACTAGATAGTCATTCCAAGTGTCTGGCACAAAACACATACCTTTGGGCGGGTCTGCCCTGGGTTGGGCCATTTTCTTCTCTACCATGCGCTTGGCCCCGCGCGCCTCCTTTTCTTAGAATCTGGGCCAATGCCCAAGTTCTTCAGCGTCTGCATCAACGCGCAACACAATAAGCAATCTGGAAAAGATGTAAAAACAATCAAACTATGAAGACTTACCACTCTCAGGCGCGGGGGCCGCCAGGTCTGCGCTCTTGGGCAGTTCAAAATTCCCCAGAATCTGGGCGTACCAAGTCGGCTCCGTCGGGCCGAGGTAGATGTTCTCCATACGCCCATTTTCGTGCTGGAAAGCCACAACATACAGCGCCACCCCTACAAAAGTGCACATATCGTTAGTTTGCGCATAAGAAGAAATAAGGAAATAATGGAAAAATGAAAGAACACTTACTCTTCTCCCCTTCCAAATAAACCGGCTACTCCCGTCGGTTGGGCTTCCATACAAGGCTCATGCGCGTCGCTACCAGCGCCCTCTCCGACAACTGAACCACCGGGATATCTTTCATCTCCAAATACCACAGCTCCTCCACAAGTATAGGAGATGTCTCCACAGCAATGTCCTTCGCCCCCCGGAAGTGCACCCGGAGGGGAATCACGCCTGCCTTAATGTAAAAAAAATTTGCCTTCCAATCGTGGTAGGACTTCGGTGGCGCGTGCAGGATCTTATTCGCCTGGATTTGATGCTGGAAAGAGTAGAATCCCAAGGAGCAGTGCAAGTGGTAAAACACCCTAAACCGGTTAACGGTTGGGAGAATACCCATAGATCTGCACAAAAATTCAAAATGTTTGATTCTCACCATCCCCATCGATTGAGTTGGGAGATGTGGAATCGGTAGTAGTCCAAAATATCAAGAAAAAATTTAGTTTCCGATAACCGGAAGTTGCCATCGACGAAAAAATTAAAAAATAAGGTGATGTAGCCGTCTGGAACGTCGGTGGCGGTCTCTCCATCAGAAGGATACCGGGCATCCCAGTCCTTAGGGAACCGGAAGCCGGACACCATTTTCTGGAAATTGGCTGGAGACCACTTAAGCACCGGCAAAGACGTGGATGCCTCACTGGCGGAAACACTCTCTGGACCCCTGGTCGCCATATTGATCGCCGGAGAAAGGAAGATTTTAGAAAGAAGAGAACAAGAACTCAGAGAAGAATTCAGAGAGAAAGCAAAGAAGAAATTTTTAAGATGTGCTTTAAACCATATACGGTTCCTCTATTTATACCCATCGCATTTAATGCGTTGGGGAAACGTGACGCACGAGCAGACCCAACAACCAATCTGCGCATGACGCGTGTAAGGCAAGTGGCAACTGACAGTCGACACGCACGCGTGGCTGGTATTTTCTCTGTCAATTCATTAATGAAAGAGAGGCTGCAATGTTGACAGCACGCCGCAGCTGTCAAAAGTCACTTCCACCTCACCTTTTTTCTCACCAACTCGCCTACAACATCAGCATGACAAAGATTAAATTTCAAAGACCTCATCATGAGCAAAGGTTTCCCCCACACAAAGCTTTTCTTCATCACTTCGCATACATGAATTCTTATAGTCCAGCACTCCACCTACTTGCAAACATGCGAATAGGAACACCACCGGACTGGGGGGACTTGGAGGGGTATAGCACCAAAAACTCTGCGCCTGCACAAGGAACCATACCCTCAATGACAACATACCACAAGAATAACCTTGCGCGCAATGCGCAACTGTGCGCCATTCTTGAAACCACCAGGTTGCCCAACAAACCTTGTGCGCAACGCGCAACGGTATTGCAACCTCAATACTAGCAGGTTGCATAACAAACCTTGCACACACTGCGCAATGGCAAGTTAAACCTGGAAGGGCAGAACCTTGACCCTGCGCGGATCAAACAACCCTCTAGCCGCGAAGCCCTAAAACTTGGCAAAAGGCCAAGACCAACATGAGAGCAACTCATAGTCTTGAGAAAAAGACTTAATCCCTACAACTCTGCGTTTGTCAGAAAGCACTGATAAAGCCACGCAGAAGGTAGAAGCGCAAAGAGGCGTTGACCAAATACAAGGGTACAGAGTGGCAGAGCTGTGGCCCAATAGCCGCTTTATGCCAGACCTCGTCGCATGATGAACAGTTATGCACAGGGCAGACTGTACGCAAGGACAAACACGTGGCATCAACCAAACTCACACCAGCGACTGTCACACGATCTCCACTATCGGCTGATGACAGGTCTGACACCAAAGACAACTGCCATGACACGTGGCTCCATTCACCATGCGCCAAGCGCGCCTCCTGCCAAAGACCATTAATGGTCGATGCAGAGGAAACATAATGGATATTCTTGGTCGTCAGGTCCTGGCCCAAGGCCCATCAGCCCATCTCCTACACACTTCACTTCGGCTATAAAATAAGGATCATACCTCAAGGTAAAATCATCTACATCCACATCACAATACAATTGCATACTACTTTAAGCTTACTTGCTTATTACTTGCAATACCTGATACTTTCTCTCACGCCGGAGTATGGTCACGGAGAAAACCCTCCCACTTTCTCTCATGACGAGGCTAATGGTGTTTCTAGTTTTGCAGAAAGCTTGAGGTGAGATCACCCCGAAGAGCAAATGACAGATAACCTTTTATGCAGAAGCGTTGAGCTGTAACTAAGATATCCACGGATACCTCTCGGTTCAGCCAGAGTTTCTTCACCCCCTAACTATTTTTCGTTAAAACTTTTAGTCTAAAGGCCACTAACTCATTTAATCCATTAACATATTTAACTAATAAATCTAAAGCCCAATACACCACCTAATCCATTAATTTAGTCCAAACCCAATAGCCTATGTTTTAGAAAAAAATAACACCCTCCCCTGCGCGCGCGTAATAGACCATGCTATTTTGTGTGGGATTGCAGTTAGAGATTTAGGTAGATGTCGATTTGGGAGGTCGTCGGGTCGATTTGGGCAATCGGGCGGGATTGCAATTTTGGGCGATTTCGATTAAGAGTAGCAAGTGGAGCAATAACAACGTTAGCAGGCGATTGTGGACGGTTGTAACTGTTTTGTCGACTTTCTATTTTGGACCAGGTTAGTTGAATTAGTTATGTGATTAGTTTAATTTATGAGTTAACTTGTGTGATTTACGATTATTTGATGTGTTAGGTTAGTTGATTACATGATTAGGTGATTAGGTTAAATGAATAAATGATGAGTTATATGATATGATTTTTTATTATTGATATGTGTATTAAGTTTACATGTAAAAATGTTAATTTGAAGATTGAAGTCCTAAAGATAAATAGATATTTAGCATTTTTAGTTGACCCAAACCAGATCGTCAACCCGAAATTTAACAATAGAAAAAAAAATTTGGGTCCCATGACTTCCGCCCCTTTGCTTGCTTGTTTGTCCTTTTTACTAAGACTTTTCAAGGATCATTTGTGTTATCCATGAGTAAACAATGATGACTAACCTTGTGATTTTTTAAACCAAGTTTCTACGCATGAATCACCAGCACCATTCATGCAATTAACTCTAAACATTAATATTTGACCGCAGGGTTAACATATTATAAGCGTGAGCCGTGAGGCACACTTTGCTTGCTTGTTTGATAACCTTTATTGTATGTTAATGAGTCCTCTTCTGACATTGAGTTTTCACAATGTATTTGGGTTTATATATTACTTAAAAAAGTATATCTTTGTTATGAATGTATCCATTATGTAGTGACTTTCCACATGTATAACCCCTATCTATGAATGCATCCATTATATAGTGACTTTCCATATGTATAACCCCTTTCTCTTATTTACTATTGTACTAATGTGAGTGCCTACATATAATAGCATTTGTATATGATGTTAGATGAATGAATAAGAATTCTCCATGTTACGTTCTCTAGATGATTTCATAGTCTAGCTCTCATGTTTATACATATATATTAGTTGCTAATAGACTGTTGTTTCACAATACGTTATCAGCACGAATGTGCTCAATGTGTTTTGCCACCCTTGGTATCCCTTTTTCCTTGCCTTTGATGTGCATTATTTTCCATCCTAACTTAATCTCGCACGTTGAGAAAGCAACCCACTAATTATGCAACTATCTCTACTAATAAATGTATGATTCTTCGTATGATTATTCATATTATATTTGATGATGATACATCAATCTTACTGGTGACACTTATTAATATACATATATAAACTTAAACTGATCGTTACTATAAATTCTAGGATGTAGTCTCATGATTGAACTCTTATCTATATATTTTTTTTCATTTGCTTTTAGAAGTTATTATATATATATATATATATATATATATATATATATATATATATATATATTAGCATGTTGGTATTCATCAGGATTTAGATGTTATATCATAAATTATGACGTTACAATTGACTAATTCATCTTTTCTAATACTCATTATTAATTGAATAACTATAGTTTTCGTTGACGACGACGATATTACGAATATTTATTTTATTTTTCTCTTTTACAAATGATCCCTTCTATTATTCTAAATTGGCTGGATTATCATTTAATTAGTTAATTTAATATATGTTGTTTGGGACTCTTACAATCTAGTGATGCTCATCTACATATTCTTTGAGCCACCATAATCATATATTTATGCTTCTTTATTAACCTTGTTAATTTGTAAATAAAATTGTTAAATTATTTTGATTTGAGGAAGTTAATTTGCAATCTAGAGAATGTTATATGTGCTTTTAGAATCCATGAAAAACAATTAAATTCAATATTCAAAGTATGGAACTCAATATTTATAGACTAAACAATGCAATTGTATTAGGTATATATGCTTGTATTGGTGGTAATATATACATAATGTATGTACTAGATTTTCATTTTGTATAGTTTATAATTTAAATGGATATGAATTCTGTAATTAATTGTTTTTATTAGTCATTGTTAATACATAACATGCCAAAAGACTTTTACATAATTAGATATAAATAAGTTATATGAGTAGTGCTCATTGGATATTAATCCTCTATTTATATACATCAATTGATTTAGTTTTAAATAACCTATACAACTTATAATGCAATATATTATTATTATTGTTGTTGTTGTTGTTGTTGTTGTTGTTGTTATAACATGATTATGCAAATATCGTTTGGTACTTATACTAAGGTTAATGCTATAACAAATTTTGCATATAAGAAATCATATAATACATTAATATTGCTAGATATCATTAGCTGTTTTTAGAGAAACATGTTCTAGCGATGTCGGTACCTTTTATGCATTCATTATGCCGTGTCATAATGTTTAACAATTTATTTGCATATTAACTATTACTATTGCTAGTATAAAATGGTGACTATTGCTATTGCTTCATATGTATAATGTATAGATTGCTTATATGATGTCATCAGTTGTTTAAATAACAATATTTGAGAAAAAAAAAAATGAGTATGTTATGTAATTCATCAGTATTACAGTTTTCAAATAAAATTTTCAAATACAAGTAATAAATGATCTGAGAACTTGAAAGAGATATATGTTTAAGTTTTAAAGTAAATGTTCAAAATATATAAGATATTATGTTTGGTTATACCATAATAAGTTATTACATAAATTATATGCGTTTGCTTATTAGTGATAAAAATGTTTCTTATTTTATAAAGGCCCATTATAAGTTGTTTTTATATGATGACATGCTATAAGGTCATGTATTGTATGATTTTTTGCTATCTATACCTTGTATTCTATACGCTATCACTTCTTTGCATCGATAATACCGAATAGAATGACTAAACCAAAGTTGTGGTTTATTGTCATTCTCATGAAAAAGTAGAAATATGTTTCGATTTGACACCCAAAGTGTTATACTCCTTTTATCTCATTATCAAGTAAAAGAAATATTATATGACTCGGACATATAATTACTTCTCAATTGACGTTATACGAAGAGAAGTTTATTTATAAGGGAAATCGGATGAAACATATTTTGTTTGTCAAACCTCAAATATACTCCTGAAGTAGCAATATCATTTAAAGGGTATAAACGGTTTGAAACGACTGTATATCTATATGTTCTAGAAAATAATGGAAAACCGTAAAAATTGTATGGTTTTACTCTGATTCATGAAGTGAATATATGTTGATCATTGTAATCATGGGCATCATTGAGAAAATTGTAATGATGATCATATTAATAATAAGATTGACCATCAGAAGTGCAACAACAATCATGTTAATAAGAGATCAAACTATCAGAAATTATAAGATAGTCAAGCTAATAATGAGATCTAATATCAGTATTATAATGATAGTCATGATGAGATCCACCACCAAAAGTAGTAAACTAGTGATTACATAACACGATGGTTTAAACTTTGAAGTTATAATACATTCTTTCATATCTTCTGCTTTGTATTACATACGTGCAAGTAATACATATACAATATCATAAACCATAAGTTTTTGGATCTGTGAGTCCCAAAACAGACGGATCAAAGTGGTTGATTGTTTTCATCCAAACAACTATGGATTAGTTGTTTGAATGTGCAAATACTAAGAAAAACCAAGCAAAGGAGATGAAGAATCTTGTTCGAATCAAACAACTAGTGTTGCATATGAAATTCCAATAACAGCACTTGGATATTCGGATGAAAGCACAATAGCAAAAATCACAACACAAGAAGATCACCAAAATCTGTCCAAGAAACTTCGACATACATTCATTGTTCATAGTATTATACAAACTGATCACCCAGCATAATTAACAATTACGCTGGACTATTAAATGCGCCGCCTACTACAAGATTCACACAATTACACTTTTGACCCTTCAAAATTGACTAACTAATACAAACTAGCTCAAACTATTCATAATCAAGCATCAACGGTCTCAAAAGTTCTAACAGGATCTTAATTATATGTTGGCGTGACCGGTTAGACCACACCGAGTCAATGATGATGTGAAATATAATGAAGAGCTTGAAGATTCTTCTAGTTGATAGCATATTATGTTTGCTCTTAAGGGAAATTATTTATTTGCCAATTAATGGTATAAATCCCTAAAATATTATGGAATGAATGAAGGATGTATATATCCAAACATGATAACGTTTACTGTTTTTAAATCGATGCATCGTCTAAATGGTCATCAAATTTACAACTTGAAGTTGTGTGTAGCTTAGCTAATGATAGCAAGCATATTATTTCATATTATCATATTTATGATGGTTATTACATTGAATTTAGTATCCATGTTACTAATGATTATTGGAATAAGTATTGAACTTTCTAAATGCTTAAGACACAAATTGCTTTTGTTGAAGACGATGATCAAACGTCTACAAATTGATTGCAAAGCCAATAATCAAGAGAGCAAAAGTTCATATTTGAGCACATATGATTGTACATGCGGTAACATTATTTCACATCAAGCCAACATGTTGTAATAGTTTCTCCCCATTATAGTTAGTTTTCGTCAGGAACCAAATATTTCCTATCAAACCTTTTATTGTGCGGTATACATTGGAATTGATCCACCACAATGCATAAAGATTGAAACTCAAATAATGTTGGGAATATATGTTGGATGAAAATACTAATTATGATTACTTACTTAGAGCAATTAACGAGAGATTTATTTATGGCCCGTTAAATCTTACTTTAAGTAAATTAACATTTTCAACATTAGGGGGAGATTAATGGCAGTTGAAAAGGAATGGGTATGCCTGAATTATCATTGATCCTCAAACTAAATTGTGTGAACAAGAAGTTCAAAAGATAATTTGTTACCTAGATTAAAGATTCAATCACCAGACATGTTAACTGACCTAAATACAGTGGACTAAGTAAGTCACGTAGTCAACTGCTAATGCTCCAATTAAGTTAATTGTCCTAGTAGGGCAAACCATATATTAATGAGTCTATTGCACGCCTGAAGCGTGGTAGACTAGTCGATTCCAAGAAAATAAAAATTCCTCGAAAAATTGGAGCAAGTAATGAAGAAGATGGTCAAGTCGAGGTTATAGTAAAAAAAGGGTTTCTTGAAGAGACATTAGACATGATGGTTCTGGAAGAACCTCAGGTATCTGAAAATAAAGAGCTCTTAGTAAATTATATCATGTCTAAAAGTGTATGGAATCGAAAAAAAAATCGGCGTCATTATACTTTTGTATATATAGCATTTGAAAAGATGAAATGATGAGGATCAAGATTTTTAAAATCTGCCTATGAATAAATACAAAGAAATGATTGGCCAAAATGGAACGACGCAAATGAGGCAGAGTTGAATTCTCTATTGAAATTGAAAGCTTACGGGCCAGTAGTCCATAAAAAAGTTGTAAAATATATTTAATATAATTAGGTCTTTTATGTGGATCAACAATTGATGGCACAAGGATTTCGTAAAGACCTATGATTAATTATGAGGAGACGTATTCTCCAGTGGTGGATGCAATAGCTTTCCAGTATTTAATTAGTCCGGTAATATAAAGAGAGAATTGATATGCGTCTTATAAATGTTATGTATCATTTAGATACTAAAGTTTACATGCAAGTCCTTGAAGGATATAAATTATGTAATTCATGTAAAGTAAGTTCTCGAGAACAATATGATCGTTGTATACAGATTCATTTTTGAATACGATTGAACTCCTGATGAGTTTCTTAAAGCAATTGAGTTCTTTAAAGGTGAATCAAAACATCTTGACAATGTGATTCTTGTGGGCACCAATAAACATACATTGAAAACTTGTACCAAGTGATTGTGATATCTCAATAAATAGTGTACACGCATGGTACAATATGGATTTTGAAGATAAAAGCAAGTGTTCATGACACTTTTACATGATATAGATATCTATGTGTTAAATGGGCAAATTTATATAGCAAAACTCTTGAAGAGTGAAAGCATATGCGTATATGGATAAGATGGAACGAATTCCCTCATGGATTGATAATGCTAGAAGCATTAATGTCAAAACCTCAAGAACATACTATATAAATGTCACACCCGGATTTCCAACCCCGAAATCCAAACACCGGTGGGCCCGGGTGGGGAGTATCATGACAACAGTTGATAACCTCATAGTCAATTAAACATGGCACAGCGGAAGTTTTGGAGTAAAATTACTATTACAAACCGAAATGTTCGAAATCTAAAATAATATACAGGCTCGTAATAGAAGATCCATAGGCGGATCGTAAAATGTACAAGAAAGAATACAAAACAGACTTTAGGCAGATCTAAGGATTTACAAGATCCTCTTATTCTCTACCGAGCAGCTTCCGGCCTATTTCGTATCATACCTGCAGATTAGCCTTTGGAAGATACGTCAGCTTACGCTGGTAAATACACCCAACTGACTCATTTTGAAAACATTAAAAATGATTTTAAGTGCAAACGGCACAACATCTTTTATTAACTTAGGAAGGTTAACCTTGCAATGGACCATGCAATAATAATTTACCGTATCCCAAGCCCTTATAGGAGAAATAAGTCGAGAGTATTTACCTGAGCTTGTCTTCTTCTTTTATTTTTAAATAACTCAGCCGTATACAAAAGTACCAAGTGCAGATAGCATTTACCAAAAAGGCTCTAGTCTGGATTATGGCATAAGCTAGCCAATTAAATACTAACGGTCTTATAAACCGAATAGTGTACATGATCATTACGTATAATGCTTGATTAAACGATGATCGGTAGAACATAGTTGAAACCCGGCAAGTACCTTGACTTGTATAAAATGGGTAAACTATAAACATTCTGGATTTTGAACTTAAAATGATAAGGTTAAACCCGTTTCGATTAATTTCCGAAAAATGCTTACATATACGTAACCGGGCGCATAATAGCGATATCGGGTAACCGGATAAGTTATGGACAAGTTCTATATGCCATTATATTAAGATATCAGTAGGATATCAACTTAGATGCCCGTTAAGGTTTTAAAACGAAATTATGCCCCATAAGGGCAATTTGGTAATTTTACACATAGTTTATAAATTATTTGAGATTCTGAGTTTATAACATGTACCTACTGTAAATATGTTTAAAATAAGTTTTAAAATCAGTAGGTATCAAGCTTTGGTCAATAATATGGTTTAAAACCATACTATGCGTCGAAATGGCGCTTATGTCGTAAGATGACGTTGTTAAGCGATGTTTAATGAAAACTGACCTTAGGGTCAGACTTAAAATGTTTAAAATAAATATTTAATATAACATATCAGTAGGTAAATGATTTACCTTGAAAAGATTTATTAAAACTACTTTATAAGCCACAGGAGCTAAAACCGTCATTTATCGACATAGTTTGAGGACCTGCTTGAAAACTCAGTTTATTACTTGGTTTAACCTTCCAAATAATCCTACTTATAATGTTACATCAATAAGAAACTCATTTTTAAGTCCATTATCATTTAAAACCTTGTTTTATGCAAAAAGGACATTTTGATCAAATATGGCATAATTATGGAACTTGTGCATAAACTTGGATGCTGATTATGATCATGTAATATAACCTCAGAGGGTTATACTACATAACATTATGATTGTAATGCAACTTTAGATCAGTAGGTAACTAATCTAAATCGGGTCAGAATCGAAAGTCAAAGCAAAAGTCAACTTTCGATTGCGAACCGACCCTAGAACTGAAATTGACGAGCCTAACATGTTCATACATGTTCTAATAACTATTACCAACTTGTTTAAGTTTCAAAACAGGTTTCATAACATATATAAGATCAATTTGTGATTTTTCCGAAAATGGCCTGTTTAACTTTTTAATATCATAACTTTGACCCGTCAATTGGTCTAGCAAACGTGATCTTCAGGAGGTGCCATTTAAAGGGATTAACACCTACCTTATTAGGATCACTTAGCCAGTTTATTTTGAACAATGGCTGGACTATAATGGTCTTAACCGAAAGTCAAAGCGTTTTACAAAAACGCTTGACTTTTGGCTATAAAAGCCTATAAACGAAAATGCACAAAGAAGGAACACTTACCAGTGATTCCTAGATGCAAAAGAACTATGTTGGATTGTTCCTTTTAGTTAGGAACTTCCAGAGCAGGGAGAAGAGTGAATAAGAAATGTGCAAGTTGAAATGGTGAACTTAAGCACCTATTTATAGTTGGAGAGCTCAAAAGAGGTGAAGCCAGGTGTTTAGGAGTGCAAGAAGAAGCTTACAAGTGTCCCAAAACGTGGCATAGCAGTTTAGAGAAGCCATAGTTTCGAATTAATGGTTTTGGAGTTTTGCTTGGAGACCAAACAAAACTTTCTGCTGCAGAGGCCTTCTCACGCTCCACGAGAGACCCAGGCTGGTCTCTCGCGGCCCGCGACCGCCCCACGGCCAGTTTCAAAAATTGACACTTTAACCCCTTTAACTTATAAAAGCTTATAAAAACCTATTTAAACACCATTTTGGCACTTTTAGCCCTCCGCGGCCAAAACTTTGGCATACCCGGGATTATGCCCGGACATTGTCGAGCTCTCGGTTCGTTAAAAGGTCACTCAGAAGTATAAATTAACATGTTGACACTTTTAATCCCTCCATTATCCAATTTTTACATATTTACAAAATTGAACTCTCTCGTCCAACAAACGACACGTATAAGAGTTAGGACTTCACAAAGGATCACTCAGAGGCTTATTAAAAGCATGTTGATTCCGATGTCACTCAGAGGATGGGCATGTTGACATATCAGTCACTCAGAGGCCAAGTTTCAAGCATGTTGACGTATTAGTCACTCAGAGGCTATTATTTATGCATGTTGACATCGGTGCGTCACTCAGACGCTCAACTTGAGCATGTTGACGCCTTTAGTCCTTATTGGTCTTTAATAGACTATATTAAAAATACAACACGTGTCACTATACTAGTGGACACGATTTTACAGGGTGTTACATCCTCACCCCCTTAAAAGAAATCTCGACCTCGAGATTTTATTCAAAAAGATGGGGGTATTTTCGTCGCATAGTGGACTCAACCTCCCATGTATACTCAGGACCTGTAAAAGCGTCCCACTTAACCTTTACTATAGGTATCATCTTTCTTCGGAGCTTCTTAACCTGTCGATCCTCGATCGAAATTGGTTTCTCAATGAACCTCAGGTTTTTATCAATTTGTACCTTATTGTGCGACATTGCTTGTGACTCATCGGCTATACATTTCTTAAGATTAGATATGTGGAATACATCATGGATTCCATTAAGCTCCTCTGGCAACCTGAGCTTATAAGCTACATTGTCGACACATTCGATTATCTCGAAGGGTCCTATATATCTAGGGCTTAACTTGCCTTTCTTTCCAAAACGCATCACACCTTTCCAGGGTGATACTTTTAGCATGACCTTGTCCCCTAGTTGGAACTTAAGAGGTTTACGCCTCTTGTCATCATAGCTCTTCTGCCTATCCCTGGCAGCTTTGAGACGATCACGGATTTGCATAATCTTTTCCGTGGTCTCCAGGACAATCTCAGGTCCTGACAGTTGGGCCTCCCCAACTTCTGCCCAACATACGGGCGTTCTACATCTTCTCCCATACAAGGCCTCAAAAGGAGCAGCCTTGATGCTAGTATGAAAACTGTTATTGTAGGGGAATTCTATTAGGGGTAAGTGGTCATCCCAACTTCCACCTAGATCAATCACACATGCCCTAAGCATGTCTTCCAGAGTTTGAATAGTACGCTCACTTTGACCATCAGTCTGCGGATGGTAAGCCGTACTAAAATTTAATCGTGTGCCTAATGATTGTTGGAAACTTTTCCAAAAGTGAGATGTGTATCTAGTATCTCTATTGGATACAATAGATACTGGAACACCATGTAGGGACACTATTTTGTCCACATACAACTTAGTCAATTTATCTGAATTATACGTCTCTTTAATTGGCAAGAAGTGAGCTGACTTAGTCAGCCTATCCACTATGACCCAAATAGTGTCATTACCACTTTTGGTCTTAGGTAACTTGGTAATCAAATCCAACGTTACCATTTCCCATTTCCAAGTGGGAATTTCAAGTTGTTGTAAAAGTCCTAACGGTTTCTGATGTTCGGCTTTAACTTGCGAACACGTCAGACACTTAGCTACATAAGTGGCTATGGATTTCTTCAAACCCATCCACCAATAATTCTTCTTCAAATCTTGATACATCTTGTCACCACCCGGGTGAACAGAGTATCTTGAATTATGCGCTTCCTGGAGGATCAGATTCCTAAGTCCTCCAAAGATCGGAACCCAAATTCTATCATTAATTCTCAGGATTCCATCTTTTCCAGGCGCTAACTAATCAGCAGTTCCACCTAATCCCTCATTAGGGATATTAGCCTCTAATAAGGCCTGCTTTTTCACATCTAGTAGCTTCTCACTCAAGCTATTTCTGACCTCAATGCTCTTAGCGTTAATCCTAATAGGTTTAACCTTTTCCTTGCGATTTAAGGCATTGGCAACTATATATGTCTTGCCTGGATGGTAGCGAATTTCACATTCATAATCATTAAGAGTTTCCATCCAACGACGTTGTCGCATATTCAATTCTTTATGATTGAATAGATGCTGGAGACTTTTATGGTCTGTGTATATAATACACTTTGTGCCATACAAGTAATGTCTCCACAGTTTTAGTGCAAATACAACGGCACCCAGTTCCAAATCATGGGTGGTGTAATTCCTTTCGTGCACCTTTAGTTGTCGTGATGCATAGACAATTTCCTTACCATTTTGCATTAGCACACAACCCATGCCAGTGTGTAAAGCATCACAATAGACAACAAAGTTCTCAATACCCTCAGGTAGAGATAACACAGGAGCGTTGCTTAGCTTGTGTTTAAGAATCTCAAAAGATTCTTGTTGCTTTGGACCCCAATTATACTTAATATTCTTACGGGTCAAAGAAGTTAAAGGATTGGCTATTCTTGAAAAGTTCTCAATGAACCTCCTATAGTAACCAGCCAATCCTAAGAAACTACGAACTTCCGTTGGGGTCTTGGGCACTTTCCAATTCATTATGGCCTCAATTTTGGCGGGATCCACTTGGATACCATGCTCACTTACTATATGTCCGAGAAATTGGACTTCTCTAAGCCAAAATTCGCATTTTGAGAACTTTGCATAAAGTTTCTCCTGCCTTAATAATTCTAGGATGCACCGAAGATGTTTCTCGTGATCATTTTGATTACGAGAATAGATAAGTATGTCGTATGTGAAGACAATGACAAACTTATCCAAATATGGTTTGCAGACTCTATTCATGAGATCCATGAATGCTGCTGGTGCATTTGTGAGCCCAAAAGGCATCACTAAGAATTCAAAATGACCATAGCGGGTACTGAAGGCTGTCTTAGGAACATCTTCACTCCTAACCTTCAGTTGATGATATCCTGATCTTAAATCTATTTTAGAAAAGTAACTAGCCCCTTGAAGCTGGTCGAATAAATCATCGATCCTGGGGAGATGATATCTATTTTTAATTGTTAGCTTGTTCAACTCCCGGTAATCGATACACATTCGCTTCAAACCGTCTTTCTTTTTTACAAACAGAATAGGAGCTCCCCAAGGTGAGGAACTAGGCTAAATAAAGCCTTTCTCTAAGAGTTCATCCAATTGAACCCTTAACTCATTCATTTCGGTTGGTACTAGCCTATATGGAGCTCTAGCTACGGGTGCTGCTCCTGGTATGATATCTATTCTGAACTCCACTTGCCTATCTGGGGGTAGGCCTGGTAATTCTTCAGGGAAAACATCAGGATACTCCGAGATAACTGGTAAGTCTTCAATTCTTGGTTTAGGCTCATTGATGGTTACTTGTGCCATGTAGACGACACAGCCTCTTGTCAAACACTTGGATGCCTTAAATAATGACACTTTGTCTGGCAGTCCATAGTGTGAGTCTCCAAAGATGGTGATCATTTCACCAGATGGGGTCTTAATCTCGATAAGCTTTTTATCGCAGGCAATGCGGGCTTGGTCATGAGATAACCAATCCATGCCTAAGACAACATCAAACCCCACCAATTTCATTGGCAAAAGAGAGATATGGATGGAATGATTCTTAATGGATATGGAACATCCATCAAGAATAGAAGAAGCAGTTTCTAAGGTTCCATCGGCAAGTTCTATCTCATAAGTCTTATCTAGAGTTCTTACTGGCAGATTTAATAGTTTACTAAACTTATGATCAACAAATGATTTATCTGCACCCGAATCAAATAACACTCTAGCAAAAATATCATTAATGGGGAAAGTACCTGTTATGACGTTATTGTCATTAACAGCTTTCCTTAGCAGTCAGCCGAAAAGCGCATGCAACCCTTCTTGGCCTCTCCAGGCTTCGGATTATTATTCCTTGAATTCTTAGGGCAGCTAGTTGCAATGTGCCCTTTTTCATTTCAAATATAACATACAGCATCCTTAAGATCTTTACAATCTAGGGTCTTATGCCCCCTTCTTTTACATATGCCACAAGGTCTAGCTTGTGGGTCAGGATTACACTCTCCCCAGTGTCTTCGGTTGCAAGTCTTACAGAATGGCATCACAGCCGACTTGCTTTAGTTCCCTTTGAACCCGAACCTCCCTTTATTTTTCTTATTAAATCTATGGGAGTTGTCTTCCTCTCTCTTTCTTTTCCAGTCAAGTTCAGGCTTGACTGACTTCTGCCTCACTATATCAAGGGTGAGGGAGAGAGATAGGTCAACAGTAGACCTATAGGTACTAGGCTGAGTAGCCTTTACCATGCCCTTAATCTCGGGCGCTAATCCATTTATAAAACGCGCAATGCGTTTGGATTCAGGCGTGATAAGATAGGAAACTAACCTAGATAAGGAATTAAATCGGAAACGTACTTCCGACAGTCTAAGTTATTCATGGAAAGAGACAAGAAGTCTGTCTCTATTTTCTCCACCTCATGTGTTGGGCAGTAAGTTTCCTTTATCAAATCAACAAACTTGGACCATCCCAAGTTGTACAGGTGTACCTTACCTGTTGACTGAATCATGGCCTTCCACCATGTTAGGGCATCGCCCTTGAAGGATTGTGATACATACTTGACCACATCCTTTTCAGCAGTTATGCTGATGTCAACGATAGTCTCCATTTCGTCTAGCCACTTTAGAGCATCTACGGCTCCTTTTTCCCCATTAAAGTCTCGGGGCTTACAGGAGACAAAATATTTGTAGGTGCATCCGTCCTTGGAAGAACGGGACCTATCAGCATAGTCTATCCTCTTAGGTTCACTCTTCGCATTTGATGATTGAACAGAGCTTTTCTTATGAGCTGAGGATGGTGGAATTGATAATGGCTTAGAGCGAGTAGCACTCGACTCTCTTAATTTCTCTATGGCCTTACCCATGGCCTTTTCTACAGCCGCATTAATGCGAGCTTGGAAATCATTATTATCTATGGCTATATTTTCGGCGTCTTTGACGTTCCGATGGCTACTTTGTGCCTCGTTAGAATTAGCCATTCTTCAAAGCTTTGGTTCTATATACCAAATAAAATTTCTCTTATCCATGGTGTAGCAACCATATCGGCCTTTAAACATTGGATATAAAAATCCATTGCCTAGTCTAGTGTGAATATTATCACAACTCTTAGGCCTAATATAACTATATTTTGGCCTAGGTCTTAATAGGACCATTATAGGAAAATTAAAATCTGGACGGACTCCATTTATTATTAGACAGGGGATTGCAGTGTCACAACTGTCATAACAATTATATAGCACATAGGCTTGTCACCAAGGACATCTTAATATATGGCACATAGGCCTGTCACTAATGGACATAGGATATGGCTCTTAGGCCTGTCACTAATGGACATATAATAGGGCACATAGGCACAATATTGCTAATGGATGTTTAATTATCATCGCACTAATGATAGTAGCTGGGATCAAATAGATCACATAGGCTTTATAGAATAGATCATAACCCAAAAGGGTAAAATATCACTAATGGATGTTTAATCACCGCACTGGTGATACTAGCCGGGATTACACAGATCACAAAGGCTATGTAACCGGGATCAAATAGATCACCAGGGTTATATAAAATACATCTCTAATGGATGTTCAATCACCGCACTGGTGATATTAGCCGGGATCACACAGATCACAAGGGCTTTTTAGCCGGGATCACATAGATCACAAAGGCCATATAACCGGGATCAAATAGATCACAAGGGTTATATAAAATACATCTCTAATGGATGTTCAATCACCGCACTGGTTATATTAGCCGGGATCACATAGATCACAAGGGATTTTTAGCCGGGATCAAAGAGATCACAAAGGCTATATAACTGGGATCAAATAGATCACAAGGGTTATATAAAATACATCTCTAATGGATGTTCAATCACCGCACTGGTGATATTAGCCGGGATCACACAGATCACAAGGGCTTTTTAGCCAGGATCAAATAGATCACAAAGGCTATATAACCGGGATCAAATAGATCACAAGGGTTATATATAATACATATTTAATGGATGTTCAATCATCGCACTGGTGATATTAGCCGGGATCAAACAGATCACAAAGGCTATATAACCGGGATCAAATAGATCACAAAGGTTATATAAAATACATCTCTAATGGATGTTTAATCACCGCACTGGTGATATTAGCCGGGATCAAACAGATCACAAAGGTTATATAACCGGGATCAAATAGATCACAAGGGTTATATATAATACATCTATAATGGATGTTCAATCACCGAACTGGTGATATTAGCCAGGATACACAGATCACAAGGGCTTTTTAGCCGGGATCAAATAGATCACAAAGGCTATATAACCGGGATCAAATAGATCACAGGGGTTATATATAATACATCTCTAATGGATGTTCAATCACCGCACTGGTGATATTAGCCGGGATCAAACAGATCACAAAGGCTTTTTAGCTGAGATCACACAGATCACAAAGGCTTTTTAGCTGAGATCACACAGATCACAAAGGCTATATATCCGGGATCAAATAGATCACAAGGGTTATATAAAATACATCTCTAATGGATGTTTAATCACCGCACTGGTGATATTAGCCGGGATCAAACAGATCACAAAGGCTATATAACCGGGATCAAATAAATCACAAAGGTTATATAAAATACATCTCTAATGGATGTTTAATCACCGCACTAGTGATATTAGCCGGGATCAAACAGATCACAAAGGCTATATAACCGGGATCAAATAGATCACAAGGGTTATATATAATACATCTCTATGGATGTTCAATCACCGCACTGGTGATATTAGCCGGGATCACACAAATCACAAAGGCTATATAAGGTTAGGACATAGTCCATTACCTTGAAGGCTAGCGTGATTCCTCAAGTCACACTACCAAGAGTATGCACATTACTTGAATGTTAACATAAGAGGATCTTAATGGTGGATTATAAGTCCCGGTCACATTGACCTTAATGACTTGGAGGCTTGAACTTAGTCCACCACCTCTAGATAGAAGGATAACTTCCCTTAACTATCATATATATATATATATATATATATATATATATTTGGCCAAATATGTGGTCTGCGCCACTTGGCAAATCAAAACCATTAAGATCTTTTTGGAATTATATTGCAGAGCATAAATTCGAGTAAAATCGAGACGCTCGTTTCAAGAGGATGAATATATATATATATATATATATATATATATATATATATATATATAATTCCAAAGTACATCATTAAATTTGCATAAGAAATTACAATACTTGAAACAAATAAACGAAACTGATTGTCCATGCAAGGACTAAAAGAAACAAAATGTCCACGCAGGGACTACATATAATAGAAGTGACTTCACTCGTCCTTCTTTCCTTTCACCAGTTTGGAGAGTCTCTTGAAAAATTTGTTCGTTTTCTTCTCCGTTTTCTCTGCCTGCTACTGCATTTCTTTCATTCTTTCTAAGGCCTCATTAATGGCCTCTAGTGGTGGCGGAGGTTGTGGTTGAGGTTGTGGCAGTGACACGACCGGATACTGGTACCCATAAGTTGGATATCCAGTCGGTGGAAAGGAGTATTTGCAAAAGTAAATTGACCCCAGTATTGGTCCCACTCATTAGGACCTTGATAAGGTGATCCAGCATAAGAGCTGGAATTACTAGAAATTTCAATAGGATGCGCGTTCAATCCTGATGGCGGCATCTCCGGCTCGGAGTCCTCATCTATAGGGTTAGGCTGATTCAACTGGTTCTGATCAGCTGGAGGGGTATTTAGGTATTGGTTTGGGTTGAACTTATCATGGTAAGAATGATAAGAACTTTGAGTATGTGTAGGTGAGTGTTGGGCAAATGGCCATGAATATCCCGAATCTTCATAAGGGTTCGGGTGATGTGGATGTGAAGGGATATGGCCGGATGGTCCTCCCCTCATGGGTCCTTTTACGCGTCCTCGAACTCTTGGCGGCATTTCTTGTTAAAATCAATTCAAAAACATACTATAACTTAATAATGAGATGAGTAATCCTAGGTCAATGCCTAGACTCGGAAGTCTAAAGAATGTGCTCGTGTAAGTTTGAGACTAAACACAAAAAGCTAGTGTTTAATTCTCTCAAATGTTGGCTCTGATACCAACCCTGTCACACCCCGGATTTCCAAGCCCGAAATCCAAACACCGGTGGGTCTGGGTGGGGAGTATCGTGACAACAGTTGATAACCTCATAGTCAATTAAACATGGCACATCGGAAGTTTTGGAGTAAAATTACCATTACAAACCGATGTTCGAAATCTAAAATAATATACAGGCTCGTAATAGAAGATCCACATGCGGATCGTAAAATGTACAAGAAAGAATACAAAATAGACTTTAAGCAGATCTAAGGATTTACAAGATCCTCTTATTCTCTACCGAGCAGCTTCCGGCCTATTTCGTATTATACCTGCATATTAGCCTTTGGAAGATACGTTAGCTTACGCTGGTAAATACACCCAACTGACTCATTTTGAAAACATTAAAATGATTTTAAGTGCAAACGGCACAAAATCTTTTATTAACTTAGGAAGGTTAACCTTGCAATGGACCATGCAATAATAATTTACCGTATCCCAAGCCCTTATAGGGGAAATAAGTCGAGAGTATTTACCTGAGCTTGTCTTCTTCTTTTATTTTTAAATAACTCAGCCGTATACAAAAGTACCAAGTGCAGATAACATTTACCGAGAAGGCACTAGTCTTGATTATGGCATAAGCTAGCCAATTAAATACTAACGGTCTTATAAACCGAATAGTGTACATGAGCATTACGTATAACGCTTGATTAAACGATGATCGGATAGAATGTAGTATAAACCCGACAAGTACCTTGACTTGTATAAAACGGGTAAACTATAAACATTCTGGATTTTGAACTTAAAATGATAAGGTTAAACCCGTTTCGATTAATTTCTGAAAAATGGTTACATATACGTAACTGTGCGCATAATAGCGATATCGGGTAACTAGATAAGTTATAGACAAGTTCTATATGCCATTATATTAAGATATCAGCAGGATATCAACTTAGATGCCCGTTAAGGTTTTAAAATAAAATTATACCCCATAAGGGCAATTTGGTAATTTTACACATAGTCTATAAATTATTTGGGATTCTGAGTTTATAACATGTACCTACTGTAAATATGTTTAAAATAAGTTTTAAAATCAGTAGGTATCAAGCTTTGGTCAATAATATGGTTTAAAACCATACTATGCGCCGAAATGGCGCTTATTCTTACCGTTGTTAAGCGATGACCTTAGGGTCAGACTTAAAATGTTTAAAATATGTTATTTAATATACCATATCATTAGGTAAATAATTTACCTTGAAAAGATTGATTAAAACTATTTTATAAGCCACAGGGGCTAAAACCGTCATTTATCGACATAGTTTGAGGACCTACTTGAAAACTCAGTTTATAACTTGGTTTAACCTTCCAAATAATCCTAATTATAATATTACATCATTAAGAAACTCATTTTTAAGTTCATTATCATTTAAAACCTTGTTTTATGCAAAAAGGACATTTTGGTCAAATATGGCATAATTATGGAACTTGTGCATAAACTTGGATTCTGATTATGATCATGTAATATAACCTCAGATGGTTATGCTACATAACATTATGATCATAATGCAACTTTAGATCAGTAGGTAACTAATCTAAATCGGGTCAGAATCGAAAGTCAAAGCAAAAGTCAAACATTGCGACTTTCGATTGCGAACCGACCCTAGAACTGAAATTGACGAGCCGAACATGTTCATACATGTTCTAATAACTATTACCAACTTGTTTAAGTTTCAAAACAGGTTTCATAACATATATATGATCAATTTGTGATTTTTCCGAAAATGGCCTGTTTAACTTTTTAATATCATAACTTTGACCCGTCAATTGGTCTAGCAAACGTGATCTTCAGGAGGTGCCCTTTAAAGGGATTAACACCTACCTTATTACGATCACTTAGCCAGTTCATTTTGAACAATGGCTGGACTATAATGGTCTTAACCGAAAGTCAAAGCGTTTTACAAAAACGCTTGACTTTTGGCTATAAAAGCCTATAAACGAAAATGCACAAAGAAGGAACACTTACCAGTGATTCCTAGATGCAAAAGAACTATGTTGGATTGCTCCTTTTAGTTAGGAACTTCCAGAGGAGGGAGAAGAGTGAATAAAAAAGGTGCAAGTTGAAATGGTGAACTTAAGCACCTATTTATAGTTGGAGAGCTCAAAGGAGGTGAAGCCAGGTGTTTAGGGGTGTAAGAAGAAGCTTACAAGTGTCCCAAAACGTGGCATAACAGTTTAGAGAAGCCATAGTTTCGAATTAATTTTGGAGTTTTGCTTGGAGACCAAACAAAACTTTCTGCTGCAGAGGCCTTCTCGCGCCCCGCGAGAGACCCAGGCCTGGTCTCTCGTGGCCCGCGACCGCCCCACGGCCAGTTTCAAAAATTAACACTTTAACCCCTTAACTTATAAAAGCTTATAAAAACCTATTTAAACACCATTTTGGCACTTTTAGCCCTCCGTAACCAAAACTTTGGCATACCCGGGATTATGCCCGGACATTGTCGAGCTCTCGGCTCGTTAAAAGGTCACTCAGAGGTATAAATTAACATGTTGACACTTTTAATCCCTCCATTATCCAATTTTTACATATTTACAAAATTGAACTCTCTCGTCCAACAAAAGACACGTATGAGAGTTAGGACTTCACAAAGGATCACTCAGAGGCTTATTACAAGCATGTTGATTCCGATGTCACTCAGAGGCTGGGCATGTTGACATATGAGTCACTCAGAGGCCAAGTTTCAAGCATGTTGACGTATTAGTCACTCAGAGGCTATTATTTATGCATGTTGACACCGGTTCGTCACTCAGAGGCTCAACTTGAGCATGTTGACGCCTTTAGTCCTTATTGGTCTTTAATAGACTATATTAAAAATACAACACGTGTCACTATACTAGTGGACACGATTTTACAGAGTGTTACAATAAAGTTGACAAATATGTGTGGACTAAAATAGTCGAGTCAAATATGATATAATTGACTCACCAGTGAGCTCGAAAACGAGAAATATATATGGTGAAGTTGGTCCATTTGTTTTCATTAAAAGAACGATATGAGGTTTACAGGTATTGCAATATATGTTGATGATGTCATTGAATCTCCCGGAGAGAAAAAAAAAGAGCTCAAACATTTAAGCAAGAATTTGCAACTGAAATACAATATTGCAAATTTATGGCTCGATACGTAGGACATACATTTAAATTATAATCCATCAATCATAATACATCTAGAAAATGTTGGACATTTTCATATGGACAAAGCTTTTGGTGTATGTACATTTAATGATGTTCAAATATTTGATATAGATAAAAATGACTTTTATCATCTTCTATCAAAGAAGCAAAGATCATTGGTCATGAAGTACCATAATTCAATACTAATTGTATTACTATATCTTGCTAGCTATACACGAACATATACCATTAAATTCATTGGCAAGATTTAACTCGTGTACGACGAGGAGATAGTGAAATGAGTAAAACATTTATTTTCTATACCCTTAAGGTACGAAAGGTATGGGTTCATATTTTACTAACCCATCAACAAGTTTGGTTAGTTTTGTAAATGCAAGGATTATAACAAAACACATTCATGGATCTTATGGTATCTACTTACAAGAGGAGGTAATTAAACTTTTACATGAAGATCATACATCAAGTTCATTAATAGATTGCACATCAAGCGACAATCACTCACTACAAAAATTTTTCAACAACTTTCATAGAAGATTGGCACTTGTTACTTGAAATGATACATATTATATTGAGGGAGAGACAATACGCGTTGCACTCTTTTCCCTTAGTTAAGGTTTTGTCCTATTGGGTTTTCCTAGCAATGTTTTTAATGAGGCACCATCATTAAGCGTATTAAAGAATAGTATTCCATCATGTGAATAGTTAAGGGGGAGTGTTATGAATGTATCCATTATGTAGTGACTTTCCACATGTATAACATCTTTCTCTTATTTACTAGTACTAATGTGAGTGCCTATATATAATGGCATTTGTATATCATGTTAGATGAATGAATAAGAATTTACATTCTTTACATGATTTCATAGTCTAGCTCTCATGTTTATGCATATATATTAGTTGTTAATAGACCATTCGTTTCACAACAATCTTAGCTTAATTTCACTTTTTCATGTTTATGTCAAAACTCCACTTTATTGTTATATAAAATTCTTTATAATGCAATCATGGTAAGTAATTTGACACCTTCACTCTTCATAACATCTTTTGCTATAAATGACATCCAATTTAACTTATCTAGCATTTCAACAAGTGATAAGTGATAACATATGATTCACAACATGTATAACGTGATTTACACACCCGTTTAGCCTCGATCTTCTTCCTTCCACCAGGGTCGTCCCCGATAATCCCAAAAATCCGGGGCCTAAAAACAGCCCCTAAAAAATAATTTCTTAAATATATATAAAAGAAATTTAAAATACATAATTAAAAAAAATAATTTCAGCCCCCAGGAGAGCAGGCCCTAGCCCACCCTGCCCGAGCTCCGGACCAACTACCAACTACCGGTTCTATGGGTAATGTTTAAAAGCTGGACTAATAATGAAACATGTCATTGTGTATTTTAAATTATGTCAAATGTGTTTTCAAAATCTCCCTAAATAACTCCTTGGCTGCTGCAGTTGAATACTTCTGTATTAATTCCACATCATGATTTTGCATTTAAACCTTCAACAGGTAATCCTGTAAATCTCTCATATTATTCATAAGCTTGCCCTATAAAAATCTCCACCCCTGTACAATCAAAGCTCCACATTCTCTTGCTTCATTAAGTAATCTGGTAATTTTGCATTAAACATATGTAACCACTAAGTAACAGACATTTTAAATCATCCTCCACGTTTTGTACTTTTTTCTTCTTTTTTAAAACTTAATACAGAGATGACTTACTTGTTCCCTCCTCGCCAACTTTTATCGCAAGTTGGCTAACGCTAAAACTTTTTCCATCATAAACAACCATCTCCAACGTCCCTTTCTTAGATTCCAATGCTTGTACACATGCTTTCACAATATATGACGATATATGTTAAAAACTTGATCCATCATAATACCCATCTATTAAAACAATATATAAGGATATATGTTAGATAATAATTTGTTACATAAAAGTTAAATCACTTACATGTTGTCGCTTCAACCTTACTACCAATTATCTCCAACCCTTCACCATGACACTTATCTGACTCTTCATCATGCATCGCCTTGTCTTCTAAAATATAAATAATTTTCAAACCAGACTTCCACACGGTTAGTTCAGTCACTTTTTTAAAACTTGTAACCGTGTAACATATGTTACCGTACATTTGTAACATATGTTACGTGTGTAAATTATGTGTAAAAAATAAGCTACATCACATTTGTACCTGCTACTGTAGTTTTCTCTATCGCCTCAGTCTTTCCACCTTCCTTCCTTCCTTTCTTCAACCACTTCCTTTCGGAATTGACTTAACTCAAGGATAAAGTTAGCTATTGTTGTAGTTTCGTTACCACCTGCATTTCCGTTTTTTATTAAAACAACACTAATAATTACAACCTTTCTTTTGTGACATTTACGAACTAATTCATTCCAAAATCACATGTAAAATTAATTAGCTACCTGGAACAGCTACTTCATCAGTTGGTTTTTCACCCGATTCAGTTGCTGCATAGTATTCTCTTTCAGTGGTTTCATGCAATTTCATTCCTAAATCACATGTAAAGTTTATATATGTTAATATTTTAGGAATACGTAACAGTATTTGGTTTCCAAAATAATATAAATTGTTACCCTTTTAAACTTACCGCCATCCGCTATGGTAATCTCTTTAGTCGGTTTTGTGGGCCACCGTGGTTTCTCATCCAGAATACTCTCGTACCTTGATATTAAACTCAATACTTCTTCATTTTCAGGATATTCTTGGTACAGCTTACCTAAAGCGTTTTCCGTTTTCTTCTTATTCATTGTGATGATATCCAGCAGCTTTTCCACCTCTAATCTCTTTTCCTATTACAAAATATTTTTTCATAGTTGTCAATAGCGAATAGCAGAGATAGCGACACGCCACCTATACGCTATGTAGCGATGAAATTGCAGGCGCTATTTTATGTTTAGCAATACACTAGAAGACAATTCTAGAAATATTTTATAGGTATATTTTTTTTTCTTTTTTAATCAAAATACGCTGTATATTTCATCTAAATACACAATTTATATTAAGTAGTTATATTAGAAAGAAAAAAAAAGCCTAAAATCCTTTATATTAAGACAATAAAAAGAAGAAACAGACCCGAAATCCAGCTATATTCACGCTATGGAACCGCTAATCAACATATTGCGAGATATGGGTGATACGCTATGAAGCGCGTGATAGCGAACCCTATCTTCGCTATTGACAACCATGAGCCGAATAATTATAAAATATCAAAAACCCAAATATGTTATTCATCATACCAATAGATGAGCAACGGAAAGCAGCGATCTATCTTTTCGAGTTCGATTATCAGTGCATGACGACAACCCCTTCATCGTTCCGGTACCAAAACCACCATTCTTAATTTCCAAGTTCTCTCTTACTTTCAGCCGTTCCATGTTCCAGAACGTTATTGGATTCGTCCTATGATCAACTTCCATCCCCTCGCACTCTGTGTAGTCCACATATAGCAACTGTGATCGTGTTTAAAAATACGAAAAGGTCATATCATTTAAGCCAAGTTACAATTTTCTTGACAGTTACATACGTAACTGAACTTTTAGGACGTAACTGAACTTTTAGGACTATGTACCAGGTTTCTCATTAGCACAAACAATGTAATGTTACATATGTTTCAGACTGTTACACATATTAAAGGGTTGTTATAAATTATAATGGTACCAAAATAGTAACAAAACAGTTTTAGTTGATCAGTTTGAAAATATTCACACTGTTACGTATCTTTTACATACATATTAAAGAGGTTTTATTTTATTCAAACTTTAATGAATTGTCATATTAATGCATTTTATCACATACAAATACGATCTCTGTATATTTGCATATAAAAACAATACACGGATTGTCCCGGTGGTTTTCCAAAATTTTGGATTTGGTCCCTAGCTTTCCAAAAGTACACGGATGGTCCCTGTGGTTTGCACTTTGTAATGCATTTAATCTCTAACTTGGACCTCTTGAAACCTAAAGATTTGTTGGCCGGGGACTAAATGCGTCACAAAGTGCAAACCACCGGGACCATCCGTGTACTTTATGAAAGCTAGGGACCAAATCTAAATTTTGAAAAACCATAGGAACTATCCGTGTACTTTACTCTAAAAACAACTATTATACCGTCAAGATGGTAAGCGGGCCAACAAACGGAGAGCCTCTATCACATCGCCTCCACCCGTCTTTACAGTCTCTCAATTTCTCCACCACGTAACCACACCAGTCCAGTTCACCAAAATCCGTTTCTTCGGTAACGTAATTCAAAATCCACTCCCTCATCCTCCCTTGCTTATGGCAATCAATCATAACCGTAAGGAAACACATCAAAAAGTCCATGCGGAAGTCGAAACCGTCTCCGTCCTCCGATTGCTCAATGTTGTCCACTATTTTCGTCGAGAGAAACAAACCGACCTGCATACCTGCTTCTCCATTTTTTAACACTTTCATCCTTTGCTTCTAATTTTGAAGAGAACTGAACGACACACCACCGCGTGGTATTCCAAGCAACCGATGAATTACGTCACTATCTATCTTTATTTTACCACATGGAATCGCTATCTCTAATTTCCGAGGCCTAAAATTGTCTACCACAAAGTGAGCAAATTTGGCTGGTATCCCATCCACCTTGAAGTTTAACAGTTTCCCGAAGCCCATTTGTTTAACGGCAGCTCGTTGCTTTTCCTTTAAAACACCAATGCATCTAAAAAACTGATATGGTGAAGACCTTGTTCTAATCCCGAACCAGTCGTTCCGTTTTCTCTCTTTACGCGACGATTCCAACACCTGTGTATCATCATTTGCATGCTTATCCTCCGTTTTTTCAATGGTCCCCCCTTCTCACTTGCTTCCGATTTCCGTTTATTGGACCCATCTGATAGCTTCTTACCTGTATATAATAGTTCCACTTATCATGCTACCTAAGTATTTTAGCGAGTTACATAGCTACAAATAATCTTCTTATCTCACCTTTTTCTTTACTTGACATTACTATAGACCTCTCCCCAACAGATTCCTTTTAATCTGTCACAGTTTGTTAATTATTCAATGCCAACTAAAAGGTTACATAAGTAACATAAGCACATTAAGTTTCAAATGCTTATGTCTAAACTGTTTCTGCCCGTTACATAAGTAACAACAACTTTTTGAGCTTACATTGTTCTTTCCTTGACTTCCCTCTCCCCCACAGATGCCTTCTTATCTGTCCCAAATTCAAATAGATAACATAACAATTTTTAATAGACAAGTTACATTGCTGTAAATAAACATTCAGTTTTACATTTATCCCTTTATTTAAGAAACAATTATGCTACGGAAAATAAAAAATTGATTGATTGAAAGGTTATCCAACCGTTTTCACAACTCAAGTGGGTTTTCAAATTATCGTTATTCGATACGCATAACACGCATATAGAACTACTTTTTAAACAAACAAGCTGTTTACGGATAAGTAATCCAATCGCTCTTGAAATCCATCAAATTTTGGGCGATTGTAGAAACCCTAACTCTATATGGTTATAATCAAAATTGTGACATAAGACTAGAAATTAAAAAAAGCCCATTTGCTTACCAGAGGATGGAGTTGCAGAAATCCTGTTAATATTACATTACAAATAAATTGTTAAATTTACATTCTTGTTACCAAAATTGATAAAATTAAAGGCATGAACTGAATTTTGAAAAGAGGAGAAAGGTCACAGATGTTCACCGGATGAGATGGGGCAAGAAATTGGGGACGGAGTGGAGCTTTGAGGGGAGTAATGAAAATTTGGAATAACTATGGGATAATTAAGTGAAAATTAAGGGTGTAATTGTGTGTAAACCAACCAATCTTTGACTTAGAGCTTTTACCTCTGAGATAGAGTAGATGTGATCGATACAGTATTTGTGCCGGTATCAAAAACATCTATTGAATATGAGCAAAATTGGGTATGGAATACCGTACCGAATATTTTGATACGGTATGAATATTGATATCGATATTTCAGTACACACAAGCTTTGATGACATTGCTTTTTTATAATCTTATGAGGACTTGTATGTATACCAAATAAGTAAAAGCGATACCAATAGTAATACAAGTACCATAATACAAAAATAAAGCATGGTATCAAATTTGTGACAACCGGTACTTTTCGATCATGATTACGGGCATAACAAACATTAAGATAATAATACATAGCGTAATATGACATAAACTAACGTAATTTGGCTTTGGGAAAGCCTAGGAGCGTCTACTTGATTCACGTTACGCGATTTGGCGATATTCGAGAATTTTAGCGCGTGTTTGAACTTTAAGCGAACTGACACCGAACAAATACTGAAAACGCTTAAAAATACATATTTTGCGATTATATTTATCATATATTATAATTATGCAAATTATTCGGAGTGCTGAACATTATGGAGCACCAAGGCGGAAATCACACGGTTGCAATAACGCGCCGACAATCGACAGCGAAACGGGAGCACCAGACTCGAGTTACGTCTCGATACTAATATGTTATGACATATTTAGCTTTGTCTTCGAATTTTTATATTCACGCTCGAACCGGATCGAAAAAACGGGAAGAAACGACGACCGTAGTGATTTACGTGATTCTTCCGTAACCGACAAACGAACACGTTAAACACCGACCTCCAATATAATTTTAAGCATTTTCGACTCTAAATAATATATTACGATATATTATGACATTCGGGTTCAAAAACGAGCCGTAGAGATGTTTGGGCTTGGACACTTTAACGGGCTTTAGCCCAACACACTTAAAACCCTACCTGTAAATTCACCTCTTCCCCTCATCTCTTACATTAAAAAAAAAACCTTGCCCACCCCAAAGACATCCCGTGCTCTCTCACTAAATCCGGTCACCAGATTCCGGCGACCTCCGGCGTCCGTCTTTCCGGCGACACACACACCTCTTCCCTTGTACCACCTTATACACTCACGCATACATCTGGTAGAGAGAGAGAGATGACAAAGAGAGAGAGAGAGGCGGCAGTGGTCGGGTGGCGAAGCCGCTTTTCCAGCGGCTAGTGATTCCGGCTACTGTGGTTCTGGCACGGTGGTGGCGGCAGAGAGAGAGGAAGGCGAGAGAGAGATAGGACGACAGAGAGAGAGAAAGCGGGGAAAGGAGGGTCGGCCACCCCGGCGGCGGTAGTGGTAATGTTGGCTCGGATCTGGTTCGGTTCAAGTCAGATTTCGGGCTCACTTCGGTTCAATATCAAAATAGCTTCGGGTGTTTCAGGTTCGACTCAGCTCAGTTTTGGTTCACACTCGGTTTGGGTTTTGGTTCACAATCGGGTCTCAGTTCGGTTCAACAAGTTAGGTTACGGGTCAAACTTAGTCAACCTCAGGTCATAGTTCGGCTCGGGTTCAGTCAACATCACACTCGGTTCAGTACGGTTCACTCGGTTCAGATTTTCGGTTCAAGATTGAGTTTAGTTCGGGTTCATCTAAGTTGGGTTCGGATTACAAGACAACAGAGTGCTGGCTCGGGTCTCGTTTCATGTTCGGGTCAACCCAGTCAACGCAGCAGCGGGTTGATTGGTCAAAGGTGGGCAGCGGTCGTCAACTGAATCAACCCGGGTCAAACCCAGTCGACTCAGTCAACGCCGAGTCAACTCGGTTAACTATTGTCAACTCAGTCAACCGCGGTCAACACAGGTCAAAATCGGTCAACAACGGCTCTTGGTAAAACAATATTAACGCAAGTTATTAAATAATTACTTAAGGTTTCGTTTTAACGCGACATCGAGCTCTAACCCGAACCGACCAATAAAATCATATTATAACAACCGAACTAACGTATATGACTTGCGTAGGTGATCGTTAAAAACTGAACCGACACATCCCGACATAACATATATATATATATATACATATACATATATATGTATATATATATATATATATAGGGGAAAGTTTATTTGAGAAGAAATTTAATGTGAGAAGAAAAAGAAGAAATGAAATAATCGTAAAACATTAAATAGTTTAGAACTTCTCTCATTAATTATGTTATCTTTCATTAATAAAGCAAAAACATTTTATCGTACACATTTCAAAATTTATCCTACATATGTCTTACCCTACACACATGTAAATTTACCCTACACATTTCAAAATTTATCCTACACATACTAATATTTATCTTACACATGTCGAAAATTGTCTTACACCATAAATTATTTTATCTTGAAAAGGGTATATGAAAAAAATGAGTTACAAGTTTAATTAATTAGCTAATTAATGATAATTATAGAATACACACGTTAAATGAAGTAAATGGAGAATTTCTAATTGTTTAAAGGTTGTTCTTTTTATTCTTACAAAATTTTTCTTCTCATTTGAACTCTCCAATATATATATATATATATATATATATATATATATATATATATATATATATATTAGACTTGTACTCGACGAAAATTATTCTTTAAATGTATGACAAAAAGTTATATATGTTATTGTTCATGAGTTGTTGCGTTTTGACAAAAATTGATGGTCCAAATACAGAGGAAACTCTGCCCGTTTTTCATAAAAATTCGTAATACTAAACGTGTTTTATTATAATAACAAAATCAGTCGGAATCCAAAGTATTTATTAAAATAAATGTGAATATATATTTACTTTCGACGACCCTTTATAATCCGCAAAACAAGCTTACGACGTTTCAACAAACAGGGTTTACAAGGTAACCAAACTCGGAGATTTTGATAAAATAAACATAATTGACTATATTTATTTCGTGTCGGAATTCGGAAATTATTTTTCAAACGTTTAGTATTCGAAAATCATACAAAATAAATATGATCATTGTATCCATTTCAAGTGTCGAGGTTTCGAATACTTATATACAATAGATATACTAGTTTATATTCACTTCAAACATCGCAAATCCGAATATTTATTTCATCAGTCGACTTCGCACACTTTTATAACATAAATATAAGTATTTCAAACGTTTGAAAATTGACGATTATATGAATCACACATAATCATATATATTTATTTCAAACATCCACAACTTGAAAAGTTTATAAAATAAATATAACTACTTATATTTATTTTCAACGTCTAAGCGAGATATGATACGGGATTATATTCGGCTATGCAACGTTTACACATACATACATATAGGTAACTACCATTATATATACATTTACGTGTACGTATATGTGTGTGTGTATATATATACCCACATCTTACGAACAACTACGACGAGTCGCGAAATGATTCATCAACGTACGTGACTACTACTCGGAAACCGTACAAACACATTATACGAGTCTATAACGTATATTATTTTTATACAAATACTTCTTATGTACATGTACGACCATCCGAGACGACTAACACGATCTTATAAATATTTATAGTTTTTCATATAAATATATACCCTAAACCTCTTGGAAACTAAGTGTATCGAAACTTAGTATTATCACCGACATTAAATGGAACCTAACAAGTATAATTCATTCTTTCCATTACGTTAACAACTTATCGTCGAATCGTTTGGTTAGCGATTCGGTAGAGCTCGGTGACACGTAGTTTAACTACGTCATTTTAGTAGAATCTCATAAGCTTATTCCTTGATAGGAATTTTTGCATGTAGCGAGTCACATTTTGGAAACAACATTTTGGAATCACATTAAACTAGTTTTGCACTGGATATCAAGGTGAGTTCATAACCCCCACTTTCTATTGTTTTACATTTTTATAAATGTTTCCGGGGTGGAAAGACATGCAAGTTTTGCAAAAGTACACAAGATTTTGATGAATGAAAAACTATACGTTTCTAAACCATGATAGGAATGAATTTCAACAAACTTAAATGGTTTTACAAAAGGTTATTGCTAAATATACCGGTTTACGAAACACATGCGTATTTACGAAACGTGCATGAGTTACGTACATTTTAAGAACGAGATTGTCCTAGTTACAACGGAAACAAGAGGGCTAGGCCTGTACATACAACAAGCGAGATGCAAGGATATATATATATTTGACGGAATATATATATGGACATCATACATCGAAAATGCATCTCGGTGGACATAATACATCGAAAATACATCTCAGCTCATGAGTTCATGTCCCCCTTTTCATCTTAATGTTTTACAGTTTTATAACTACCGGGGTGAAATACATGTCTATGGTATGATAAGCTAGGGAATGAAATAACTAGATCATGTGCGAATAGGGTGAACTTAAGCACCATTAATCTTGTTTAAGACCACGGTACAAAGGTTAGATCTAGCGGGTGTTGGCGAGCCCCACTCTTGGTTATGGACCCACACGGAAGAGTGCATTTGTTGTCCCAGTCGAGGTTAATCGACATAAATCGTCTAGGTTTGGATGCTTCCTATGTCGTCACACATATTAATGTCCTTGCAAAACATTAGTGATCACAATTTCATAGACGCTTTACATACCGATTTTGATACAAATACATCTTACAGTTACAGAACTTGTGCATACCAGAGTTCATACAAATACAAAGTTTTCAATCGATATGCTGAGAAAAATGATTTTAGTACGTTTTCTCAACAATATTTAAACCGGTTATCAAAAAGATTTATTTAAAAATCTTTTCAAACAAACTATGAACTCGCCAACTTTATGTTGATTTTTCGCATGTTTCATTCTCAGGTTACAATTACAAATTATGGCATGGTTGGAATAAGAGAACCCATGGGGATTCGAGTACTTAGCTAGCGTTCACTTTTTAGAAGTCTTAGCATTTCAAACACTTCCGTTGTGGAATGAAGATATCAATCAGATCATGCCCAACTCTGATGGCTAATTCGGGGTGTGACAAAATTCATTCGTAATCAAATTCGGTACCAGTATCGTTTTTTACCCATACAGAAACCGAAAGTATCGAATACAGGAATCAATAAAACTGGGTACCGATACATGTATCGAATAGCCAAAATCGATAGGGGTACAAGTAAAGGTATGGGTACAGTACTGGTATGGGTACGAATACGAGTATCTAGAGGAAAAATCTTCATCCCTAACTTAAATATTACATCTTAATTGGCCAGACCTCTTAATGGCTCAGCATAAGGTTGTCAAACAGTCCCTACAACCGAGTTTAGTGAGTAAGTAGTTTTCATGCTCCAACTTAGCTCGTTTATTGTTTACTAGGGTTAGAATTCTATGTATTGCAAATAAACCTAATGTTATATATTTGAGTAAACTGCCATTAGCTCGTTTATTGTTTACTAGGGTTAGAATTCTATGTATTGCAAATAAACCTAATGTTATATATTTGAGTAAACTGTCAAAATGGTCTCTGAGGTTTGGTTGCTTTTGCTACTTTAGTCCAAGACTCAAACCTTTTGAATCTGGGTCCCTGTGGTTTTAATTTTGTTGCCATCTTCATCTAAAAGCAAAATCTGGTTAGATTTTTCAATTAATATCCAGCTTTTTTTTTTGTCTTTTTCCTCCTTTTTAATGAAGGGCAAAATTGTCATATATTTTAATTTGTTATAATAAAACGTTAAAAGACCATTTTGCCCTTCTTCAAAAGAGAGGAAAAAGACAAAAAAAAAACTAGATGCTAACTGAAAAATATGACTATATTTTGATTTTGGATGAAAATGGCAACAAAATTGAAACCACAAGAACCCAAATACAAAAGAGTTGAGTTTTGAACCAAAGTGGCAAAAGTAACCAAATCTCAGGTACCATTTTGGCAATTTACTCTATATGTTTAGTAGTAAAAAAGTTGTCTTAAAAAAAACTTTGAATAAAATATGTATTACAAAAGTTGAAAATAAAGATAATATAATTTGTTACTAGGTTTACTCGTCAAGATATCTTAAAAATTTGAACTTTTATGTGACATGAATAAATAATGTCAAGTTTAACTTTCAAACTTAGTTTCATTTGTGTTTTAACGAGCCAATATCGAGTAAATCACGAGTGTCTTGATTTGTTTACACCGTGTGAAAACTATGAGATAGTTACATATTTATATACTTTCTATCAATAAATGAGTTCACGTATTTTTAAAAGTATTGTTTATTCAAAAATTGTTTTAGAGAATGATTTACGTGTTATTATGTGATATGTAACTAAAAACACGAACATAGTACTGTGGCAATTTACAACTGGGTTGAACAATTAACTCGTGGCTTGACGGCTTACAACTCGCTCATAATTAGCTTAGTGAAAACTTGTTTATAATATAGCTCAAGCTAGTTGACTTGCGTAAACATACAAGTAGACTTCAAGGTACAGGGTAGCTCGCTCAAATAATAGTTTGGTATTGTGCTGTCTTAAACTTATATATTTTAAGATGATCGTTAATTTATTATTTAAGACCTGTATAAAAAACATATAAAATAATCAAAGTTTAAAAGATGATCGTTAATTTATTATTCAAGACCTGTATAAAAAACATATAAAATAATCAAAGTTTAAAAGGTATTCAATTCACCTAGAAACGAGTTGACTCGACCCCAAACCCCGAATATGAGCTTCGCTGCCAGCTCAGACTGAAGATTCGGCTCAGCTTAAATTAAAATAAGCTTGAGCGCAAATCAACTCGTTAAACAACTTTAGTGAATGAAGTTCAGAACTGAGGGAAAGCCCGCTTTATCCAAAATATATAACTACTTGGGGCCCCTTAGTTTTAAAATATTTATGAGTGTTACAAAGTTACAGTTGCTTAATATCCAAGACTATTTTACCAAAAGAAAAAAAAACATAAAACATTAATCAAATTTAGCATAAGAAAAACTGAAAAAAAAAATACAGATGATGCTAAACAAAAATTGGAATTACTACCTCCCTGCTTCCTGGCTGCTTTGAAACCTTCAGTTTCTGTACACAACAAAAAGATATCAAAGCATTTCATTGTGAAAACTAGAGCTAAAACGGGTCAAACTTGGAACTAAAGCTTGACTGACATTATAATGAAACACGTCAAATGTCAGCCGAAAGTGTATAAAAATCTTACAATTTCCTAATCATGCAATTCAAAAAATTTAGATTATTATTTTGATAGTATATGAAGCAAGTTGGGCGGGTCGAACAACTTGGGTAGCATATCAAAACTGGTAACTTTCTCTAAAGGTAGGGTATCGGGTCAGGTTGACCTCAAAACACTTTTTGAATAAGAGTTATGAGGTTATGTGCATTAATACAACTTGGTAGACTTTCGTTTCCTTTTTAACTATTTTTGGTTTTTACTCAGACTGACACGCTAGATATAGCACATAAATCGACTCGACCAACCCAATTAGTAAACGGGTCGAAATTACTATACCAATTGTCAAGTCTTTTTGGCCGACATAGATCAAAATGTCACCATACTTTAAACAACACTCTTCATTTATACACAGGAAGAACATCATGACAAAAACAATACTGTTCATATTAATTTATTATTAAAGGTTAATGTTAGCGTAACTTGATGAGGATTAAAAATAACAAGACAATCAATATAAACCAAGATGAGATAAAAAGAGGTGCATACCATGAATAAACCCGACACGATCAATAATTTGCCATAATCTCTCTAAATAATTCCTTAGGTGCTGCAGTTAAAATTATTATAAAACTTATAACAAACGCGATACGGTGATATTAATTCCACATCATGATTTTGCATTTAAACCTTACCAGGTAATCCTGTGTATCTTTCATATTGTCCATAAGCCTGGCCTATAAACATCTCCAACCCTGTAACAATCAAGGCTCCACATTCTCCTGCTTCCCGAAGTAATCTGGTGATTTTTGGTGTGTAAACAGCATCAAATACTAGTGCATATGACTTCAAAGCTTCCTGCCCAAAAACAGGAAAATGAAGATGATATGTGTGTATATTAAACTCAGATCATCATTAATTCCCATTGTAAATATCATAGTTGCAGAAATCGCTAGGCGCTCCCAAGTCGGTCGACTGGGGAGTTACGAGTGCTCGGCCTAGGCGGGGGTACTCGGTCATGATAAATTATAAAGACATAATTTTTGAGAAATTATATATATTTCAAATATCATAGTTCTGCTAATATTTATAAGAAAATACGCGAATGTCAATATAAATAAAAATAAATGTTTAAATACAAAGTATTTCAAAAATTGATATTCATTCACTTATATTATAGACAGAGAAATTAAGTTTTATTTTTTACTTAAATCAAACTCGTCCCGAGCTGACCGACTAAGCAGAGGTTGACTGTCTTTGATTGATACTGTGTAATTAGGCGAATTTGAAGAAAATAGCCTCGGCACCATACCTTCTAGAGATTACTCGGCGAATGTTCTAGACCTCGTTTTACAACATTGGTAAATGTAAGTTATATAACAGATGATCAGAATATGGTGGGTATCCAACCTCGGAAACAGGAGTTTCATCAATGTTTGGCTGCATACCAATTGAAGTAGTGTTTGCAAGTATCATGCCGTCTTCTGGGTTGTAAGTGTTTAAGTCAGCAAGAGACAGAGCCTTTCCGCCGATTATCTCAGCAAGTTCTCTAGCACGCTCTATACGGTATTAAAAAAAGGAACAACTTTTAAACAATTGCTGTATAACTTTTGCATCTTAAGGTGTGTTTGGATTTGTTCTTTTTCTTTTTTATAACTGTTTCACATTTAGTAATCTCTCTTTTTTCATAAATTGTTTTTACGGTCATTTTATATAAAGAATTTGCCAAACACTCACCAGTCTGGTTATGACTTATTTAAACAACACACATTTGGTTGTAGAATGCTTATGATTCCGATTATTTAATAAATTAATATCACATAATCACTTTCGAAACTCACATCCAAGCACTGCCTGTATATGATGAGAGTCACATAGTTGACTTTCACAGTTTTACCTAAACCGACTAGAGAACTGAGAACGCAATTAAAAATAGCACGATGTTCAATATGCAATTAGGTCGGGTATCGAGAGTCTAACCATAAGCCCGATTGGCTATCACAATTCTTGCACCCTTCACTTTTGCTCCATAAGCAACTGCTTATCCAGCACCGCCCGCACCAATAACCACAAGTAGTCTACCAGCCAAAGGTTACCCATTTGAACCGTCTTGAACACCCGAAGCTGAAACGGTATGGGTGGCAATTTCAATGCGTCAATTTAGGTTGTGTAATATCTCAAACGGGTTAAATAAAACAATCAGCTAAAGGGGGAACATGTCAAATGCGTCAAACGGTTTAAAAGTCCCCGGGAGTATATTCTTAACGCATACAAAGTCTCATTTTTATTATAAAAATTGACTATCATTGCAACATATTGTTGTTGTAGGCATACTAAAGCATTGTTTATTTAGAAACTTCAAAAATCGAGAAAAAAGTGTTTGCAGGTCAACCCAACCCGACCCACCCATAATGCCACATCTTATAGGAAGTAGAGAAGAAAACCTCGTAGACCATCCTCAATAGCAGTGTAGCTCCTACATAATCTGTATTACAACCATATAGCTTCCCATCATTTTGTCTCCTGATAACACAATTGACTGCTCCTATCGACTGTTATAGACAACCAGTAACACGATAAATAAACAATACCACACTAATCATTTGTAATCTTTCTATCTTATTAACAATCTTGGTTTTAAAATGCGTGCATAATGTGTGATGTGCCCGATGCAGTAATGAGAGCGCATCGCCACAGCTGATGCGTTGCGTATACGTGATGCGAGAGTATTGCACCGATTTCGCATAATGCGCTCCGATGCACGCAACATTGTTTGTTATGTTTTTTTTTACCACATTTTATGAAATGGCTTGGGTTTTTTTTAAGCTAATATGTTAGTATGCTTGATATGGACCATTATGGTTCCTAAACACTTTTTGTGGTTCTAGAAACATTTTAGTATGCTTGATATGAACCAAAAAGCACAACTCTTATCTTCTTATCACGTCAGTTGTATTAGTTTAACTACGCATCAGATTTTAGGACCAAACGCATCGGAGCACATCACGCAATTTAAAACCAAGTTAACTATATAATTTACCTTTGCAACCGGATCAACCTCATCACAGCATTGAACTACAGCTTCTTTGTGAGGAATGGTACAAGTGAACCCAGCATAATCTGTGGACGAGTAGGTCTCAAGAAAATTCTTTACGTTATCCACCAACAAATGTACAAAAACTGCATTGAAGCCAATTGATCTAAAAGCTTTAATGTATAACATAGGCGATTTACTATGCCCAACCGGCTTCCCGATAATACCGAATACTTTCGTGTCAGGCGCTATTTCCCTGAAATTGAACACATCCAAAAGATCCTGGATTGTCGGCTGCCCGGGTGCAGACTCCTTTCCACGTCCAAGGGTAGCAAATGTCAAATATCCACCGAATTTCGGGCTCAGTAATCGAGATATCAAACCCCTCTCACCCATTGCCATAGAGAACCTGTAAGATTAACCAGTTATATCATGTTCTCGACTCTTTCGTTATCTCTTTGAACATTTTGTTTGTTTTTATTTTAGGTTTTTTGTTGGGTTTCAAGCTTCAATCTCACAAAATAACTTAGGAACTGAGAATTAATTTACTGCTTAAAACCCACGCTTTATTCATTCTCCAAGTTTCATATATATACAACTCATGTAAACGTAAATAAAGGAAAATAACTAACCACTACCTCCTACAAATTAGTAACACTAACCATGACTCAAGACCCCAAATAAAAACATAAAAAACATGTGACTAAATAACTTTTCTGCTGATTCATTTGATTCATATCCGATTACGAAGCTCAGTTTATCGTACCCGCTGACCCGGATTAAAATCCCGTCAAGATTAATCCTACACTCACCCCCTTAATCTTGACCCGTTTCTTGCTGAAAATCCTTCCTTTTTTGCTTTGCTTGCTTGCTCTCCGATGGATAACATCTTCCGATATTCCGTAGCGTTAACCGGCTTACCATTCTCATCTTTTGTCAACTTCAGTTTGGACTCCGTAGGGTATTTTGCTGGATTGCAATTCAACATTCCTGCGGCTTTCAATATTTTCTTGGCATATGTAGTTTGTTTCATGGTAATATGTTGATCCTTTTGGCCTACTTCTATCTCAAGGTAGAAGGACAATGGACCCAAGTCACTCATTTCAAAACCTTCCTTCATTTGTGACTTAAATTTCGTTATTTCATCATTGCTGTTACCCGTTACAATCAGGTCATCCACATATACGCCCACAATGAGCAACGAATTCTTTGTACACCTTTTATAAACTGCTTGTTCTTGATGAAACCTTTCAAAACCGAGTTGTTTCAACGTGTTGTGTAGCTTCATGTTCCAGGCCCTCGGTGCTTGTTGAAGACCATACAATGCCTTGGATAGTTTATAAACCTTATCTTCTCAGCCCTACTCCCTAGCAATTTAAAGGGGCTGCCACCCTCTTCTTGATCACGACTCTTGCTTCTTCATGCATCGATCAGTTGTACAGTACAACTAAGTTTTAATTTTTTCTTTATATTTCTTCAGTAGTACTTGCTTCAACATCCACTATTTCTTTCTAACTAAAAACATAAATAAGACTCTTGCTTCAACATCCACATACTCGATAAATTCCACTCTATATTACAATCGGTTAAGAAGACGATGACAAAGATAGAGGTGTTGTGGCGGTGATTACCGTCAACATAAAGAAAGAAGAGCAGGTTCTTAGTGAGCCGGAGAAGACGAGGAAGGAGAAGATCTGTGTGATCAATGTTTATCTGTGTGAAGCGAGATGTACCGAGATCTGTGTGATCGGAAAAGGAGATAAAGATGAAGATGATCTGTGTGATCCATAAAGAAGTTCTGTGTGAATGGTGCAACGGTTCTGAGGGAATCGGTTGAGAGGTGTACGTGAACGATTTCTGTGTGAAAAAAAAGTAAAAGAGAGAAGAATCTAAGTGATTCATGGTGGTGATTCTTTGTGAATCTAGTCAAGAGTGAAATCTGTGTGATTTTATGGTTCAGCCGAAAAATGTGTGGAGACATATGGCGAAAAGAACCTGTGTGGTTCAGCGATTCGAGTCGAGAAAGACCTGTGTGGTGCGGTTGCGGAAAAGACAACTGTTCGAGAAGCGTGTGGCCTAGAAGCAAACCTGCTGCGTGTGGGTTGTTTGTGTTTATTTTTTTGGTTAAAGGAACAAGTGGAATCCGTGTGATTTATTGGTATCAAAGCCTAGGGCTCGAGAAGCGGGTTTGAAGATCGGAGGAAGCCTCCGCCGCCGCTGGGTGTGACAGTCGGTTGGTGGAGGGCAGTCGTAAAAGAAGGGTTCGGGATCGTTTAACAGCGGAAGACGAAGACGCTATGGTTCGTGTCAGTCGTCATCGTGCGGAGAGTACCGGTTAGGATGACGAGGGTGACGGGGGAACACCGGTGTGTCTAGTGGCTGTTAGTTGTGATCAAAGTGGAAGAAAAGGACTGCAGCGATCGAAGGTTACCGGTGTGCAGTGATCGAAGGTGATAGATCAGTAGTGATCGGAGAGAAACCTAGGTGATCGCAGGTCAGCGGTTTCGAGGAAGAAAAGACGTAGGCGTGACGTCTTGGCTTTTTAAACCGAAAATGAAGAAATCCGGCAGTAGGTTGTGGGTATGTCACCGGAAAATGGAGAGATTAACCGGGTCGCAGAAAAAACGAGCAGAAAGATTTCCAAGCAGGTGGCGTTGAATCAGTTCGTTTGGCGGGTGAAAGAAAACGGTACAAGCGGGTGGCTTTGTTTTCTTGATCAGTAGAATAAGGCTCTCGAGTCACAGAAGTGTTATGCGCAAACGGGTTCTGTGTGGTGACAAACAATAGCCGGTGGAGGACGACTTTGGACGTGGTCGAGGCGAAGACGGAGTGTCCGGGATAGGTCGAGAACAAAAAGACTTTGGTCGTGACCGAGGTTGAGGTCGGGTGTCTGGTAGAAGTCGAGATGGTTTGAGAGGAGATGGTGGTGCGGGTGTGGTAAACGAGTGGTGTGAACAAACCGATTAAGGGGGTGATTGTTGGATTAATCGGTTCGTTAATGTGTCACCGGTCGACACGTTATTGGGTCACGGGTAGCGTGTGTTGTTTGATTTATACCATTGATTCCACCATTCTTCACTTAACAATGTCACACCGATATAAATAATAAGGACCGTTGAAACGTACCTGACAATGAGCGGTTACTTGAAAATCCGTGCTACATCAATTATGTCTACAGCCATTGTTGCAATCTTCACAATGTCAGCTCCTGTTGATTGTATTCTGGCGACAAGGCTCTCGAGGTCTTCTACTGATGGGGTATTTTGATAATTGTGAGATGAAACAATGAGTTTGCACTTTGTAGACGTATCTCCACGCATTAAGTTTTTGAACTCATCAACAGCCTGCAAGTGAGTAACTGAAATGAGAAATCTGATTGAAACATTATGTTTGATAGAGATTACAAATACAAACACATATATTTATAAGAAAGATTTACGGTTTCTAACTTATTCGACAAGAAATAATAAACGGGCTAAAACTAATTAAAACGGGTCAACCCTACCCAATACAATTAAACCCAACAATAAGCAATAATCTAAGATACTAGTATTTTGTATATCTACTATATCAAATGAGTTCACAAAGCAAATATTTTTCATTTCAGATAAAAAGGTTACTTAAAACCTGAAGCTCAACATCAATGTGATCAGCTCCAAACTCCATAGCAACCCGAATCGCCTCCAAACGACTCGGTTCATCCCCAGCATACTGACCACCTTCCCACTTTGGTCTACAAAACAACACACAATCAGGAACCATTTTGTGACAATTCGACTATCAAAACCGCATTCATTAGCACCTGTAAGTGAAAAGTGTGGGGAGAGGACAAGATCCAATTAGAGTTTTAATATCCTCATGGGTACCAGACCCTTTCAAGCTATCAAACCGGATTTCAACAAGATCTGCACCACTAGATTTTGCTGAATTCATGTGAACCAACATCTGATCCACCGTGTCCGCCATTATGGGTGCACAGATTTGTAAGAATGGTAAAAGACTTGATTGATATTATTGATATGTTTGGTTACAATATATAGAGATCACAAGGACCCCTAGAAACCTAATCGAGCCCGTGGGCTTACACTAATAAACCCTAGTCTAATAATACAGTCCAATAAGATTAAGGTTGACTTTGTTCTAACCCCTTCAGTTTCTGCCATTGCAGGTGTGGTTGATGGAGAGTTCAGACAGTTTGGAAGACAGTGGGAAGAAGGGGAACCCAGTTTTGAACGTTTTAATGTTTGTAAAACTGGCAGTGTCAAACGTTAGATTGATCAAACAAACATTCCGAGTGTCACAGACACGTAGGATTTGGATAAGGGATTTGGTTTAGAAAATGTTAAATTATACCAAGTTAAATTATGTATTTTATATTTTATATTCTAGAGGGTAATCTAATTGTAATATCCTCCTCTTTAAACAGAGCTTTGTAATTCACAGCTCAATCAAAAACTCTCAGTGGCGTTTGGAGTAACATTGCAAAGGTTTTTATTTATACCTTGGTAGATGGGGCTCCGTTACGAAACAGTTTTTAAGGAATCGTTAGAAATAGTTGGCTCGATCCTTGGATCATTAACGAACCGCTTAGGCAAAAATTCCCAGGTCTTTTTAGACTCGAAACGGCCAAAAAACTGCAGAGTCGCTGACAGAGTGGTGAGACATGGGGACGATTTCACGTTGGATTGGGACTGGAGTGCCCAACCGGCGTCTTCGGTTGAGACCAGCAGCCTGCAGCAATTGTGCGAGCTGCTGGATGGCCTGGTGCTTACGACTCGTCGGACAGTTGGAAATGGATTGCTGGATCGATAGGAGACTTTACCGTTAAGGCTATTAAAAAGATCTTGTCAGCCAATTATGATGTGAGGAACAGATTTGTGCTGAACTGGAGTAGGTGGATCCCACTTAAATGTAACATCTTTGCTTGGCGGTTGGAAATGGAGAAAATTCCTACGGGGTTGGCTCTTAGGAGAAGAAACATTCCGATTGAGGATGTTTCATGTCCTCTTTGTAATTTGGGTGAAGAGTCAGTGGAGCATCTTTTCACCTCCTGTTACGTTACCTCGATTCTTTGGCATAACGTGAGCAAGTGGTGCAAGATCCCTAACATCTTTTCCTTCTCTATAAGGGATCTCTTGGATTTTCGGTCGAGCCTTGGTATCTCGGACATAAAGAAAGAGGTGGTTCATGGGATCATTATCATTGGTTGTTGGAGCTTATGGCAGGCAAGGAACAACTTGAAGTTCTCTAACAAACCGGTTAGTCTGGAAAGAATAATGAGCAAGATCAAGTCGTTGAGTTTTCTTTGGTATTCGAATAAGTCGAAAAACAAGGGGATAACATGGGATAAATGGTGTAAACTTTGATTATGTATTGTGTTTGTTGTTTTCGCTGGCCTGTTTTGGGTCGGTGGGTTTCTAATGAAGATCACTTTTCAAAAAAAAAACCTCAATCAAAAATCAATAAAAGATTTCAGCTAGAACCCTAGCTGGCGCAATAACTCTGGCCTGCCAACATTAGTTATCACCACCACTGCTGCCAATCTCTTCTGGTTATCACCAACAAGTTGTTACCCTCTTCAGGCTATAACTGACTTCAACCAGGTTTTCTCATGTTGTAGAAACCGGGCTTACACTTCTTACCCGCTCCAATCTTCCACAACGCTTTTGGCAAATCGCTTTTGAAACTGCCGGCCCTCTCGCAATTCATCGAATAAATCACCCTTTCATCGTTTTCAATCGTAAACCGACTTCTCCTTTCTTCGTGTGTGTGGATGCCGATGTTCTCCATACCTTCTTCCCTATAACTGTCATAAAATGGACTTTCATTCTACACCATGTTCTTTCTTGGCTATAGCCCTGTTCATCATGGATACTGTTGTTTTGACCCCACCACCGAACGCATCTACATAGCAAGACATGCCTGTTTCGACAAACATGTCTTTCCATTTCGGTTACCGCCACCATCACTTCCATATGTATCCATCTTTCCAACTCCACCTCCGAATCTATACTCCCATACCGAACTCCACTCCACTGCCGAAACCACACCCACACATGTCCACCTTAACACCGACTGCTCCCATTCTTCTTCATGACAAACTGAGCCTACTTCCCACACCGAACCAACTCCCCAAACCGAGCCTACTCCTCAAACGATCCCTACTCCCCAACTTACTCCAGCAAATGTTGCTCCTCATCCCCAGCCTTGACCTCCTAATCTTCGTCCTAACCCTAAATGTACCGTCCCATACGATCCCTCAGCTTATACTGCCACTAAATCTTCGGCCTTACTTACCAAGCCCACCTCATTTACCGCTAACAATCCTTTGGACTAACGTCAAGCCATGACTGAAGAGTGATGCACTTCATAAGAATGGAACATGGTCATTGGTCCCTTATGTCAAGATGCTAATCTTATTGACTATAAGTGGGTGTACATGTTGAAGAAAGATTCAAGAGGCAATGTTACCCATTACAAAGCCCACCTTGTTGCAAAAAAGGTTTCATCAACAACTTGGAATTGATTATCATGAGATATTTAGCTAGTTTTTCAAGTATACTACAATTCGGGTAGTTTTCTCTCTTGCTGTCACAAGCAAGTGGTCTCTTCAATAGTTAGACGTCCAAAATGCATTCTTACATGGTGATCTCAAGGAAACTGTCGACATGAAACAACCTCTGGGTTTTGTGAACCCTAGTAAATGGATCATGTATGTCTTCTTCACAAATCCTTGCACAGTGTTAAGCAAGTTTCTAGAGCAGCTTGGTTCAGTCGTCTATCCACAGCTTTTCAACAACTTGGTTTTCATGGGTCCAAAGCGGATCTGTCTCTGTTTATACTAACTTCCGGTGGTAAACTTGTTTACGTAGACGACATTATCATCACCGGTAACAACAACCAGGTCATTGATCGTATCATTAACAATTTGAGCTCGACGTTTGCAATTACTGATCTTGGCCAACTTCATTACATCTTGGGCATTAAGGCTGTTCATCATGGGCTTAATCTTGTTCTCTCCCAACGAAAGTATATAATTGATATTCTTCAATGGTCTGGTCTCTCTTATTGCAAACCGGTATGTTCTCCTATAAGCACATCTCACATTTTAACCATTGATGATAGTCCATTACTCTTGGGCCCGACAAAGTATCGACAAACTGTGGGTGCGCTTCAATATGCCACATTATCTCACCCGGACATTGCCTTTGCTATGAACAAGGTTTGTTAATTTATGCACACTTCAACTGAAAACCATTGAGTTGTTGTTAAACGTATCTTACGCTATTTGAAACGTACCACAAATTTAGGCCTTCTATTTAATCATAACTTTGGCTCCTATTGCAATATTTTATAGATGTGCACCGGGGGAACAATGTTTCTTCCTCCCTTTAGGCCTTTTCGGACTCTGACTGGGGCATATATCCGGTAAACCGTCGATCCACGGGAGGATTTGTCATTTATTTGGGATAGAATCTTGTCTTGTGGAAGGCTCGTAAACAATGAACAATGTCAAGGTCTTCAACTGAGTCGAAGTACAAGGCCCTTATCGATACTGTAGCAGAATTAATTTGGTTGAAGGCACTTCTTCATGAGCTTAGAGTTGTAACGAATCACCACCCCACTCTTTGGTGTGATAATTAGGAGCTACCTATCTATAAGCAAATCCGGTGTTCCATGCTCGTACGAAACATGTTGAAGTCAATTTTCACTTTCTTCGGAAACAGGTAGCTCAAGGTCATCTAAATATTAAGTTCATTACCACTAGTGATCAGATTGCTAGATTGCTAATATATCCACAAAGCCGATGCCCTAAGAGAAATTCCTATGGTCCAAGTTGCAGGTCGTTCCCCTCCCTCAACTTGACAGGGAATGTTAGACTAAGTTAAATTATATATTTTACATTCTAGAGGGTATCTAATTATAATATCATGCTCTTTATATAGAGCTCATACTGTAATTCATAACTCAATCAAAATGAATAAAAGATCTCACGTACGTATAGATAATAGATTTTACACGATTAAAGTATTGCACATCGGTATTGTTTTGGGTTTCGGTTTTCTTGATTTGAATATGGAAACTGAACGGGTTCAGAAGTTAGCGAACTGAAAACTGAATTCTAATTTTGTGTGTTTTCGAATTCAAAAAAACTTGAAATTTAACAAAATGAGTGTTTATTGGTTTGGGTTAAGGTATCTCTGTGTTGTAGTGGGGCTAAATGCTTAATGAGTTGTAAATAAGGAAAAAATCATTGCTCAATATATCTAATTTGGGATCCTCGTTTTTGAACAAATTGAGTATTCTAGAATCGCAAATAAATTATGTAATTCCATTTCGGTTTAAACTGAAATGGAAAGTTAATATGTATTTCGTTTTGGTTCTATTGTCGATTTAGTTTGTTTGAAATCGAATATTGAACACACCTCCACTTTTTTGGTTCTTGTACGTGACTTAAAATGCATCTTATGTCCTATTTTAATTACCTTGATGAAAAAACATAGGCGAAACAATAATCGTGTATCGATTACACTCACTTGTTACTTAGTCTTGCCCACTTTGACTCCGATAAACAACAATAACAACCACATCCAATAAAACCTTACAAATAGAAAAATTATTGGTAAGATCTGGGGATGGTGAGATGTAGGCAAACATTACTTCTAGCCCTAAGGATAGATAGACTGCTTCTAGAAAAACCCTTATCACCAATAAAAACAGTATACAAACAACCAGATTTAAAAAATATAGAAATAAAGAGTTACCAAATAACAAAAGAAGTGAAGAGGTCCCATAGTAGAACAAAACATATATATAGAATCAGAAGACAACATATAGGCATATATGTAGAAAGACAATCCCATACAAAATCCATCTTATGTCTTTACAACTAAACTTAAACCCAAATCTATCATCACCTAAAAGTCCTTGACCTTAATCTTGTAACTCTAAAAATCTTCCCTCCTTTATATTTTCTGATATATTAGCTACTCATAACATTTCCTTAAAAACCCCATTTCTTATCCAGACTAATCTTGTGTGCCTACACATCCACTTTAACATCTTTATATTTTCTACCTCCATCTTACGTGCTTGTGCCTTCTTGATGGTCTAGCAATCTGTCCCATATAACATAGTAGATCTATCTATAACCCTATAAAATTGCCCCTTTAATTTAATTGGGAACCTCTAATTGTGCAATGCTACAGTGGTTGCCCTCCATCTACACCAACCAACCTGGATGTGATATGCTACATCACTATTTATCTCACCATCCCCTTCTTACAAATGATCCTAAATAGTTGAACTTAGTTCCGCGCGGAAACCTTGACTTGACCACTAATGGTATTTTCGGTATTGTCTTCGTCGCTTACACCACTGAAATCACAATAAAGGTATTCAGTTTTAGAGCGACTAATTCTTAAACCTTTACCCTCTAAAGCTGCTCGTCACTCCTCTAACCCATATTTAGGCTTTATTTAGTCTCCATCACTAACACAATATCATCTTAGAAAAATATGCACCATGGAAGTGTTTCTTCAAACGACCTAGACTACCCATCCAACACCACCACAAATATAAATAGACTAAATGGAGACCCTTGATGGAGTCCTACATCTAGATGGAAGAAATCGGTATCCCTATATGTGCATGAACACTAGTTTGAGTCCTAACATACATATCCCTAATTATGTCTATATATTTCCTATCAACCCCTCTACACTCCAAACAATTCCAAATTAGTATATGTGGCAAACTGTCGTATGTTTTTTCAAGGTCAATGAACAGCATACGTGAATCACGCTTCTTCTCCCGATATTTTTCCAGCATCTTCTTAGGATTTATATTGCTTCTATAGTTTACTGCCCTAGCATGAAACCAAATTGGTTTACCATAACCTGAGTTTCTCTTCTAATTCTAGTTTTAATCACCCTCTCCCATAATTTCATAGTATGACCTAGCAGCTTAATATCTCTGTAATGCTCACAACAGTAGGTATCTCCTTTTTTTTCTTGTATAAAAGCACTACAACACGACTCCACTAATCAGACATATTTCCAGCTTCGGAATAATGATGGGGTAGTTAAGTAATTAAGGGTGTAATTGTGTAAACTAATCAATATTGACTTTGAGGTTTTACCTCCAAGTTATCAAATCTGAACAAAATCGAGCACTGAAAATCGTATCGGAATATTATGGTATGGTACATGTACGGGTATAGGTATCAGTATTGATATTATGGTATGGTACCTTTTTGTTTTTTTAATCTTTTGAGCACTTGAACGGGTACTTAATAGGTAAAATCAATACGAGTACCTATACAATAACGGGTACCAAATAAAGTAAAATATGCAGGAGTAGTAATACAATATAGGCACCAAATAGGTAAAATCGATACGAGTACCATAATACCATAATAAAGCATACTATCAAATTAATTCGTAATCAAATTCGGTACCAGTACCATTTTTTATCCATATTGATATCGAAAGTACCAATACCGAAATCAATAAAATTGGGTACCAATACATGTACCGAATCACCAAAATCGGTACGAGTACCGGTATCGATATGCAGCGGGTACGATTATTTGAGAAAAAAAATTCTTACCTCTAAAACCAACCAACCGATCAAGCTTGAGACTTGAGTTACAACTTTTAGCCTTTTACCTCTAAAACTAGGGACGAAAAAAATAATCCGAGCCCAATGAGTATACCCGAAACCTGAAGCATCCGAGATAGTTATACGCAATACCTGACAAGCATGAGACTGGGTATGGGATTGGAAAAGAGATATATCACTGGTAGAGGTGTGCAAAAAACTGAATTAAACCGACTCATAACCGAATTAACCGACAAAATTGAACTGAAAAAATCGAACCAAATAAAAAACCAGTGGGTCGGTTAATTGTTTTTTCGAAAACCAAAAGTAGCGGGTCGGTTATTGTTACCAATGTTTCCATACCCACCATAACCGAACCGAACCAACAGTAGTAAAATCTTTGTCGGGTTTTGGACTTTTCACCATTTTTTAACATTTGATTCCTTTTGTTAAAGGTTTGTTAGAATTTATGAGTTATATCATATAGTTTTGCTTTAATTTGTTTGAATTTATTATTTATATCTTAATTTTTTGTTTGAATATTCAGTAATAATGGTATTAATATTATAGATTATAGTATTTTTAATACTATGTAATACATAAATATATACAAAAGTCTGATAACAATTTATTTCATGGTCAAAAGAAATTTTTAACTTATTTTTAGCTAGACGTAAATTCATGGTTAACCAACTCATAACCGATCGTTATAACCATGAAAACCGAATAACCATAACCACCATAACCGATCGATTATGGTTATTATTATTTGTTAATCGACATCATGGTTATGGTTTTTAGTCAAAACCGACCCATGCACACCCCTAGTCGCTGGTATGTGATGGGTATGAGATTAGATGATACCCGACCTGATTACCCGAAACAATGTACCCATTTACCCGAACCATATACCGAAAAACTTTCAACATTTATTTTTATTTTCACTTAACTATTGTTTAGTAATGTTACACCCTAGTAGTTTCATAATTACATTATTTAAAAAATATAATTTGCTATATATATATATATATATATATATATATATATATATATATATTGATGGCATTATTTTTATTGATATGATATGAAATACAAAACTATTATATTATATTATATTATATTATATTATATTATATTATATTATATTATATTATATTATATTATATTATATTATATTATATTATATTATATTATATTATATTATATTATATTATATTATATTATATTATATTATATGGTAAGATGTGATTATTTGATATACTGTATAGATTCTACAAATATAAAGTTACAAAAAGAAAGTAAGAAAATACATATACATGAAAATTCCAAGGGATTATTTTTTAGAGTACTAATGGGTATGCCTAATATTAGACGGGTAATGGTCCAGATGAGAAAATGTTTTACAACCGAGCATGGAACTTGGATTAGCCATACCCGGTCCATACCAACCCATTACCATCCCTATCTAAAACCCAAGAACTAGTAGTTTTTTAACTTCGAGCTTAGCTCGTTTATGATTTATATCAGTTTATCCACATTTATAACTAAAGTTCTTATATTGTTTCTGGCGGGGGTATTTTAACTTCCCTTTTTGTGTTACATCCAATAAGATAATTACACGTGTCTATTAACACTTCTCACCCTTCGCTAAACCATAACGCATCTTAGTGCTTGTGAAAGATGAAACCACTTTTGACTACATGATGATGACGTGACATCACTTTTTTACACATTTACTTGCATGTCTAGACTTCAAACTAAAAGTAGCTCGCTTAAATGAGTTAAATTGTAGTTTTATGTTGTGGTATCTGATACCTGAATAATTAATGTTTGTTAATTTATTTTTCAAGATTTGTATAAAAACATATAAAGCAATCAATGTTGAAAAACAAGTCAATTAACTGATAAACGAGCTAAGTTGAGCTGAATACGAGCTTAACTTCCAACTTAGATTAACGACTTGACTCAGCTTGAATTATCATAAGCTTGAGCCCAACTCAATTCGTTAAACACCTCTAGTTATCAAAAATCTCTATAATAACAAAAATCTTAAATCTGCTACTGCTAGCACTACACTTCAAATTAAAATTATATAGGAAAGTAAGTTAGGAACCATTAGTTTTCAAAGATTTATGAGTGTTACTTATAGCCAAGACTATTTTACAAAAATAACATATGACAACAATCAATTTTTACCAACAAAAAATCAAAAATACAAATGATACACAAACAATAGTTGAAATTACCACCTCCCTGCTCCCTAGCTGCTTTGAAACCTTCAGTTTTGTATACAGCATAAGATAACTTGGATCTTGAAAACTATAGCGCTCGTTTGACCCATTTTCCTAAGAATAGGTCAATATCAGTTAAATCCAATCCCAAACGGTCGGATGGGTAACGTTAATAAGCTTGACTAATAATGAAACATGACAAATGTCACTCAAAGTGTATAAAAATGCTTACAACTTACAATTTACTAAATCATGTGTCAGAACAAGTAGGGTAGGTTAGGTTGACCTAAAATGCCTTCTGAATGATACGAGCTATGAGGTTCTACGCATTGAAAGTATACCTTGGCGACTTTTGTTCCCTTTTGAAGACATTATGGATTTTACTCAACAGATCCGTTACTGACCCATTCATAAGTAAATGAGTCGAAATTGATGCCTAAATCTGGCATCTAGTAGTATAGTTTTGTTGATCATACTGGTTTGCAAAAGTTCCTTCGCTTTTATTCAGATATTAGTTATTACTAACGGTTAATGCTAATGTATGATGAAGATTAAACAAAAACAAGACAATCAAAGGAAGATGAAATAAAAAGAGGTGCATACCATGAATCACTGACACGATCAATACTTTGCCATAATCTCCCTAAATAACTCCTTAGGTGCTGCAGTTGAAAATTATTATAATACTTACAAGAAATGCGATACGGCGTTATTCATTCCACATCATGATTTTGCATTTAAACCTTACCAGATAATCCTGTAAATTTCTCATATTGTTCATAAGCCTGCCCTATAAACATCTCAACCCCTGTAACAATCAAGGCTCCACATTCTCCTGCTTCCCGAAGTAATCTGGTGATTTTTGGCGTGTAAACAGCATCAAATACCAGTGCATACGACTTCAAAGCTTCCTGCTGAAAATAAGAAAACAAAATAATACGCGTGAATTTCTTCAACTTTGATCATCATAAGTTTTCAAGAGCAAGGCGTTGTAAATATAATCGATGATCAGAGAATGGTGGATATGAAACCTTGGAAACGGAAGTTTCGTCAATATTTGGCTGCATACCAATTGAAGTAGTGTTTGCAAGTATCATGCCGTCTTCTGGGTTGTAAGTGTTTAAGTCAGCAAGAGACAGAGCCTTTCCGCCAATTAGCTCAGCAAGTTCTCTAGCACGCTCTATACGGTATAGAAATAGGAACAACTTTTAAGCAATTGATGTATAAATTTTGCGTCTTAATGTGTGTTTGGATTTGCTTTTTTCTTTTTGTATCGTTTCACATTTAATAATCTCTCTTTTTCACAAATTGTTTTTCCGCTCATTTTATCTAGGAATTTACGGAACACTAAAACGCGATGAGAAGAACTTAAGAATGCATATATAATTAACATGATGTTTTATTTTAACTTAAGCCTCGTAAAGACTAAAGAGAAGAGTCTAACCATAAGTCCGATTGGCAATGACAATCCTTGCACCCTTCGCCTTTGCTCCATAAGCAAGTGCTTTTCCAGCACCGCCAGCACCAATAACCACAAATAGTCTACCAGCCAAGGGTGACCCATTTGGACCATCTTGAACGCCTGAAGCTGAAACAGTATGGGTGGCAATTTCAATTCGTCAATTTAGGTTCTGTTTTATCTCAAACGGGTCGAAAGTTGAAAGTCCCCTGAATTATATTCTTAACGCATACATCCTCTCAAATTGTTTTTACTCAAAGAATTGATCATCATTGTAACACATTGTTGTCGTAGGTATGCTAAAGCATCATTTATTGAGAAATATTTAAAAAAATGAACAAAAAAGTGTTTGCAGGTCAACCCAACCAGCCAGCAGGACCTGTTTTGACCCACCCAACACGACCCACTCATAATGCCACCTCTAAAAGGAAGTACAGAAGGAAACCTCGTAGACCATCCTCAATAGCAGTAATAGCTCCTACATAATCTGTATTACAACCATATAGCTTCCCGTCATTTAGTCTCCTGATAACGCAATTGACTGCTCCTATTGACTGTTCTAGACAAAATAATAAATGTAAAACAATGCATCACTAATAAAAATTTAGCAATATAATTTACCTTTGCAACCGGATCAACCTCATCACAGCATTGAACCACAGCTTCTTTGTGAGGAATGGTACAACTGCATTCAACAAAGATCTTACATTTAGATTTTACTAATTCTAACAACCGGAAAGATTTTGAAACGATAAAATAACCTGAACCCAGCATAATCTGTGGACGAGTAAGTCTCGAGAAAATTCTTCACATTATCCACCAACAAATGTACATAAACTCCATTGAAGCCAATTGATCTAAAAGCTTTATTGTATAACATAGGCGATTTGCTATGCCCGACCGGCTTCCCGATAATACCATATACTTTTGTGTCAGTCGCTATTTGCCTAAAATTGAACACATCCAAAAGATCCTGGATTGTCGGCTGCCCGGGGGCAGATTCCTTTCCACGTCCAAGGGTAGCAAATGTCAAATATCCCCCGAATTTCGGGCTCAGTAATCGAGATATCAAACCTCTCTCACCCATTGCCATTGATATTATTGGAACCTGCAAGATTAACCAAGTTACTTACATAAATCAAAGAGTAAAATGCCATTTTTGTCCCTGAGGTTTGGCCAGTTTTGCGATTTTCGTCCAAAGGTTTGTTTTTCCGCATCCGGATCCAAAAGGTTTAAAATCTTGCCATTTTCATCCGGCTTGTTAACTCCATCCGTTTTCTCCATTATGTCAGGGGTATTTCCGTCATTTTTGTTACTTAAAGGGCAATTCGGTCTTTTCACTTTACGTAAACTCGCTAGCGATGTGTGAAAAAGACCGAATGGTCCTTTAAGTTAACAAAAGAACATAAATACCCCTGATTTAACGGAGAAATATGGATGGAGTTAACGAGCCTGATGAAATAGCAAGATTTCAAACCTTTTGGATCCAAATGCGGAAAAACAAACCTTTGGATGAAAGTCGCAAAACTGGCTAAACCTTAGGAACGAAAACGGCATTTTACTCTAAAACAAATAAAACAGGTAAATATTATGAGGTTTTTAGTTTTCTTACATGACAATTCAACAAGAATGTTTACTACCCGCTTTTATATCATTTTGTTTCTATCTTAGTTCTTCACTTAACAAATGTCACACCGATAGAAATAATAAGGTGCATTGAAACGGGCTGATGCTGCTAACCTGAGTATGCGCGGTTACGTGAAAAATTCGCGCTACATCCGTTATATCTACAGCCATTGTTGCAATCTTCACAATGTCAGCCCCTGCTGATTGTATTCTGGCGACAAGGTTCTCGAGGTCTTCTAGGGATGGAGTATTTTGATAATTGTGAGATGAAACAATGAGTTTGCATTTTGTAGGCTTATCTCCGCAGGTTAAGTTTTTGAACTCATCAACAGCCTGCAAGTGAGTAACTGCAATGAGAAATCTGATTGAAACATTTGTGGGACCCAAACCCACGACCATGAAGTTAAACGCAATAATTTAAGATACTAGAGAAGAACCCTGAACATAGTACTATGGATGTCTGTGTGTCTAAATATATCAAATGAGTTCATAAGACAGATAGTTTTCATTTCAGATAAAATGTTTGCTTAGTATAACTCCATATTCTTTTGTGAAGATAAAAAGGGAACCTGAAGCTCAACATCAATGTGATCAGCTCCCAACTCCATTGCTAATTTAAGAGCAGCCAATCGACTTTGTTCATCCCCATCATACAGACCACCTTCCCATGTTGGTCTACAAAACAAGACACAATCATACACCATTAGGTCTGTAAACGAACCGAACCAAACAGAGCCTTGTTCATGTTCGTTTGTTTAGCATTGAACTTGTTCACAAACATATATGGAACGAAGATTCTTGTTTGTGTTCGTTCATTAAGGAAGAGAACTCTTTCACAAACACAAAAGAACGTATACCAATTTTAATAAAAATTAAACACATTCTTAATCCCAAACATTATACATAATCACATATTCACCTTGTTAAGCCGTACTTGATATAATAATCATAAACATGATTATCCCAAAACAAAACAAAGCATAAACATAAGTATCCCAACATAAACTAAACTAAACAAAACAAACGACAATGAACAGACATAACATAAACGAACATATTACCAATCGTTCACGAATACAACTAACACGACCCTTGTTCATGTTCGTTCATTTAATTAATCGAATGAAAATTTCATTTCTCAAACAAACGAAAATAAACAAACTCCCCGCCAAACGGGTTCGCTTGATGTCCGGTTCATTTACAGCCCTACACACCATTTTAAGGCAGATTAAGTATCACCTGTAAGTGAAAAGTGTGGGGAGAGGACAAGATTCAATTAGGGTCTTAATATCCTCAAGGGTACCAGACCCTTTTAAGCTATCAAGCCGGATTTCAACAAGATCAGCACCAGTAGATTTAGCCGAATTCATGTGCACCAACATCTGATCCACAGTATCCGCCATTATGGGTGCACAGATTAAGGTTGACTTTGTTCTAATCCCTTGAGTTTCTCCCATGTTCTCCATTGCAGGTGTGGTGAGGGAGGAAGATGAAGGATTGGTGGCAGTGGTAAGTGAGGAGGATGAGTAGGGTGGTTGGTGGAGACTTCAGAAAGGGGGATAGGTAGGTAAGAACCCATTTTGAACGTTTTGATGTTTGTAAAACTAGGAATGTCCCACTTTAGATTGAACCAACCAAACGTTGTTTTAGATAAGAAATCCTATTTAGTTTTGAAGATGCATTTAGTTCAAGAGTGAGGTGTAATTTGGGTTTTTGTGATTTTAGGGCGGATCAACTTGTGTCTTTATTTTCAAGCTAAGATACTGTGTGATTTACGTTTCCTTTATGTAATTTGATAAAAGTACGAATTATGTTGGGAAACGTAAATCAAAGGGTTTTAGCATGCGAGATTTTGAAAACAGGGACTTAAATTGATATATCCCTCAAACCACAAGAACACAAATTGTTCTTTAATCTAGATTTAAAAAAAAAAATCACTATATCACGCAATGAAAGTCTCATAAATCAGTATCGGTTTGGGTTTGGGTTTGGGTTTCGGTTACTCTTATTTGAATATTTTTCGGTAGAAAGAGAAAGCTAAACTGAGTTTAATTGTTGGCCAAACCAAATTGAAAACTGGATTATGATTCAGTTCGGTTTCGGATTTATGTTGAGAAGATCTGAAATTTCACAAAATGAGTATTTGTTTGTTTGCGTTTGGGTTTCTCAGTTTTGTAGTGGGATAGATGTTTAGTGGACTATAAAAAAAGAAAAATTCATAGCCCGATATATGAAATTTGGGATCACTAATTAGTCCTATTAACGAATTAGTATTCTAAAACCAAAAACCGATTACCTAATTTGGTTTTTGGCTTAAAAGTGAAACGAAAACAAATATGCATTCCGGTTTGTTTCGATTTTGTCGGTTTAGTTGATTTGAAATCGAATATTGAACACCCCTATTCCAATTTGGTTTATGTGCATGACTTAATATTTTTCTTATGTGTTTACTATTTTAGTTACTTTGAAGAAAACCATTAGGGAAACGATATTCTTGTATTACTTACAATCTCCTATTACTTCGTCTACTTTGAACAAAATTATTGGCGAAACAATATTTTTGTATGACTTACAATCTCCTATTACTGTGTCTACTTTGAACAAAATTATTGGAAACAATATTTTTTATCACTTACAGTCTCCTATTATTTAGTCTTGTCCACTTTGACTCAGATGCATGATTTAAATCACGTTAAGCTATTATGTCGTGCTTGATTTTGTTGGAGAAATTCATATGTGTAACTATATATGCATAAGTCCTTATGTTCATGTATTATATTTTTTAGGTGATATTGTTGAATGTACAATAATTACAAATATAGCATTACATTTTTGTTGATAATACATTGTTGGATGTATGATAATACAAATCTTGGCTTAATGTGTGTTTTGTTGATGATACGCAAAAGTATTCGTAGGGTGATTTTTGGCCCGTGTCGATGAATGGACATGCTGAAGGGGTATGGTCCCAAATAGCATGCGTAGGCGTACACACAAGAGACCATACCACTCCAAGAACTTCGTCGTCCAGAAGAATCTAGAAGGTCGATAGACAAACCTGGAAACAAACGTGGGGCACCACTGATGACGATAGGGAGAACACTTGCGACAACTAAGGAAAAGGACATTACGTGGCACCAATAATTGGATGTCAGATCCTGTCGCAGAATCTCCAAAGGACAGCTATAGACAATCCGACAAGAAGTACTAGGGGACGCTGAAGTGGGATGAAAGACATCGTGCCAAGTCAGCCCTAGTACAGATTAACGGTCCTGTCATGTTAGAGGGGATAACATGGATATTCCCCACGATTTGGAAGCTGGCGAACGATCAGTTGGCTTCTCCCTCCTTCACAAACCTTCGGCTATAAATAGAGAACTTCACCATCAGGTTTAAGGGTCGTTTCTCTTACTCTCTCACTCTATACACACACTTATTTACTCAAAGCGGATACTTATTCTCACGCCAGAGGGTGGTTACAAGGAGAACCCCCAACCTCTCCTCCTTGTAACCAGTTCACCAGTGTTATTTCGTTCTGCAGGACCAACATAAGATAGTCAAAGCTGTTTGGTGATGAAAGAACAAAGATCTACCATTATTCACTATTCACGAGACAAACCAGCTAAACCCAACCTTGTGTTAATTTAGTGTTTCTTCATTGGCGACCACCGCACTTTTTGCACTCTTTTCATCTCTTTTTCTTTCCAACTTTGATCAATGGTTGATCCAAGCTAATCTTTTCCCACTTTCGGTGAACACTCTCCTTTTGGGCCGGCGGCGGACAACACGCACGTCCAAAACCACCAAACAGACGAGCATTCCAGAAGTGAATTTACTGAAGTAGGGGTTACGAATGTCCTAGGTAGTGCAACTCACACAAACCAACATACTAACCTTGCTGCTCAAAATGCTAGTGTGACGAACAACCTTTTCCATTCACTTCTTGAGGGAGAGACACCAGCGTCGGGGTATGGTAAATCTCAAGCAGTCTTGACCATGGCATATATGCACATGTGTACACAAGCCCAAATGATGGCACAACAAACACCAGCTCATCAATCCAACATGCAACACATCTCGCCTCAATCGGCACAACGTGTAAACTCAACTCACAGGGAGTTGGATTACAGCATAGAGTCACATCAAAGAACACCCTCGTGCGTCATCGCGAGGGCTACTAGCGAACAAAAACAATATCCAAGAGATGCCTATCGTATTGTCAGCAACACGTACAATAACACAGGGCGGTATGATGACACTTACTACAATTGTCCCCGAGGGCGTACTCATATGCGCGACTGTCTAGGTCCTCACAAAATATTAGATGATTTGGAAGACCAGTCAAATGAGTTTGATCCATCATATCATGAAGGTGACACAACAAGTGTGTTTAGCAGACTCCCCGCGGGACATGAGGTGTACAAACCCCGTGCCTTTGCAGGTTACAACCCAGCAACTGAGTACGACTTCACTTTAAGCTACAGACCGGCATGAGTAGCAGAAAAGTCCAAATTTATTAAGGAAATAACAATGGCCCTGTTAGAGAAGACAAAGTTACTACATAACGTGGGGAAATATAATGGCCTTACACACCATGGCGATCACATACATATATTTACAAGCCCCAGAGTAGTTGGAGGATGGCCACTCCCGGTATGGTGTCACTTGTTTGTTCAAACTCTTGTCGGCGCAGCACGCGCATGGTTCGATAGCCTACCTGTAGAAAAAATAAAATCTTCAGAAGTCCTTTCACACTTTAGTCAATAATGCAAATACACAAGAGATCCAGCCGACGTTTAAACATCTGGCGCTGAGATAATGAAGGTCTGGAGGACTTCATAACAAGATATAACAAAGAATGTTTAGAGATCGGTAGCGTAGGTGATGAGACCATGCGTGCACACTTCATGAGAGATGTGAAGTGTGATGACTTGATACGAAGACTGTCAGCAAGGGATGTTTGTCCGAAGGATTGGGGAACATTAATAGCCATAGTAAAAGTCATTGCACAAAACGAGAAGAACCTGATCAGCGATGAAGGTCGTTAGTGTAATCACAACCAACACAACAGTTATCAAGAAAGTAGTCGGTGTAACAAAAAAAGTAGAAACTCTAATTGGAAACCACTCAATTACAATGATAAACCCAACTTCGGTGAAGACGCTCATATAACCATTAACCAAATTGGGTACAAGAAAAAAGTAAAGCAAGAGAATCAAGAATGACAGTAGACTCCACTCACCAAAATGCCATTGGAAGTGTTGAACACAGAGAATCACCAATTTAAGGCAGCGCAATAGATGCGCAACAAGAAAGGGCAAGACCTAAACCTTTTTTTTGCGATTATCATAAAGACACTGGGCATCTAACTGATGATTACATAAGCCTGTGACAAAAGATTGAGAAAGAGCTGAAAAGCGGAAAGCTCACACATTTGATAAAGTATGCTAGGAAAGACACGCGCCAAATACAACGAAGATATGAAGGGCCCAGCAATAAAAAAATTCGCCAACTAGAAACTCACATGGTGCAAGGCGGTCCCAGGAATGGAAAAAAGTACTATAACACACGTGTGCAAGACGACACATGGCGTGAACAACAAGTAATCTTCCTAGTTGTCCGATGAGGGCCACGAGAAATGTGTCTAGTAGTTATTTCAGGTGTACTGGGTCATTATCAGACATATTTTATTTTCATCGACCCAGGTAGCACCGCCGATATTATCTATGAGCAATGTTTTAACCAGTTTGATCTAGAAGACAAGGCACGCCTAGAACCGGTAGATTACCCACTTACCGGATTCTACAATGAGGCCGTCTTTCCCCTTGGTCAGATATCTTTCCAAGTTATGCTTTCAGATGGTAAGCACTCGAGAAAAGATGACGTCACTTTTATGGTTTTACCCGCTACATCACAACAGGCATGCTTATCAGGTGAGAGTCTTAAGGTGATTTCAGCATGATCTGCTCTGGACCCCACTCGGCGATCGGTTTCCCAACTGAGACAGGCGCCGCGATCATATACGCAAGCAAAGAAGTGTTGGTAATCGAAGATGCACGCCCAACAAAAACAAGTAGATCTATGCCACACACTAAAGTAGATAAGTGGGTTCTTAACAGGAAGTATCTCGACAGACATCACTTTAGGCCCAACAGTTTCAGAGACATTCGCACTCTCTTAAAACAATTATTGTTCAGAAACATGGACATCTTCTCCTGGACTCCTATAAACATGGTGGGAGTCCCACGCGACATTGCTTAAACCAGTAATACAAACAAAACGTAATCTCGGCCCGGAGAAGAATCACGCTATGAAAGAACAAGTAACCGAGTTATTAAATGCTGGCATTTTGTGAGAAGTCAAATATCAGATGTGGGTGGCAAACCCGGTGATGGTTCCAAAGTCGAATGAGGGATGGCGCATGTGTGTTAATTATAAGGATTTGAACAAAGCTTGTCCACGAGATTGCTACTTTTTGCCCGAGATTGATGAAAAAATTGACTCCTTGGCATCGTTTAGGTGGAAATTCTTCTTAGAGTGTTATAAGGGCTATCACCAAGTGTAGATGGCCTTGAAAGACGAATATAACATTTACCCTGTAAAATCGTGTCCAATAATATAGTGACACGTGTTGTATTTTTTTAATGTAGTCAATTAAAGACTAATATGGACTAAAAGTGACAACATGCTCAAACTGAGCCTCTGGATGACTTTCTGATGTCAACATGCATAAACGTAGCCTCTGAACGACCATTAGTGTCGTTATGCTTAAAACGTAGCATCTGAATGACCATTAGTATCGTTATGCTTAAACTCAGCCTTTGAGTGACCGTTGTGTCAACATGCCTAGCCTTTGAGTGACATCGGAGTCAACATTCTTATACTGAGCCTCTGAGTGAACCTTTACGTAGTTCTAACTCTCATATGTCATGTTTGTTGGATAAGAGTAATTAAATCCAATAATATGTGAAAGTTGGATGATGGAGGGACTAAAAGTGTCAACATGTTAATTTATACCTCTGAGTGACCTTTTAACGATCCGAGAGCTCGATAATGTCCATGCATAATCCCGGGTATGCCAAGTATTGGCTACGGAGGGCTAAAAGTGCCAAAAAGATGTTTAAAAAGGTTTTTAGAAGCTTTAATAAGTTAAAGGGTTAAAAGTGTCAAACTTTGAAACTGGCCATGGGTCGGTCGCGGGCCGCGAGAGACATGGCCTGTGTCTCTCGCGGGGCGCGACAGGAGGTCTGCAGCAGAAAGTTTTGCTTGGTCTCCAAACAAAACTCCAAAACCATGTTTTCGAAACCATGGCTTCCCAAACTGCTATGCCATGTTTGGGACACTTGTAAGATTCCTCTTACACCCCTAAACACCTGGCCCTTTAAGCTCTCCAACTATAAATAGGTGCTTAAGTTCACCATTCCAACTTGCACCTTTCTCACTAAATCGCTCTTCTCCCTCCTCTGGAAGTTCCTAGCTGAAAGGAGCATCCAACTTAGTTCTCCTGTATTCTAGGAACCTCTTGTAAGTGTTCCTTGCTCTTGCATTTTTGTTTATAGGCTTTTATAGCCAAAAGTCAAGCGTTTTACGAAAAACGCTTTGACTTTCGGTTAAGACCATTATGGTCCAGCCATTGTTTGAAATGAACATGGCTAAGTGATCGTAATAAGGTACGTGTTAATCCCTATAAAGGGCACCTCCTGAAGATCACGTTTGCTAGACCAACTGACGGGTCAAAGTTATGATATTAAAAAGTCAAACAGCCCATTTTTCTGAAAAATCATAAATTGAACTTATATATGTTATGAAACCTGTTTTGACACTTAAACAAGTTGGTAATAATTATTAGAACATGTAAGAACATGTTTGGCTCGTCAATTTCAGTTCTAGGAACGATTCGCAACCGAAAGTCGCGAAGTTTGACTTCTGCTTTGACTTTTGATTCTGACTCGATTTAGATTAGTTACCTACTGATCTAAAGTTGCATTATGATCGTAATATAATGTAGCATAACCCTCTGAGGTTATATTAGATGATCATAATCAGAATCTAAGTATATGCGCAATTTCCATAAGTATGCCATTCTTGATCAAAATGCCCTTTTTGCATAAAACAAGGTTTTAAATAATAATGAACTTGAAAGTGAGTTTCCTACCGATTTAATATTATAAGTAGGATTATTTGGGATGTTAAACCAAGTTACAAACTGAGTTTTCAAGCAGGTCCTTAAACTATGTCGATAAATGACGATTTTAGCCCCTTTGGCTTATAAAATGGTTGGAATCAAATTTTTTCAAGATAAATCAATTACCTACTGATATGTTATATTAAATAACATATTTAAGACATTTTAATCTGACTCTAATGTCAGTTTTCATTAAACATCTCATAAAACGTCATTTTACGACATAAGCGCCCTTTCGGCGCATAGGTTTGGTTTTAAACCACATTAATGGACCAAGACTTGTTACTTACTGATTTTAAAACTTATTTAAACATAATTACAAAGGTACATGATATAAACTCTGAATCCCAAATAATTTATAAACTATGTGTAAAATGACCAAAATGCCCCTTCGGTGCATAGTTTGGTCATAAAAGATAATTTACACATATAATTGAAATACTATTGATATTATATCATAAATAAATTATTTTTCCAGAATACTCATGATCATAAACTTAAAATATATTCAAGTTCCTTTTATACGACATATAATTACCGAAATGCCCTTATGAGGCATGGTTTCATTTTAAAACCTTAACGGGCATACAAGCTGATATCCTACTGATATCTTAACTTATTTAAAGTATATTGGCATATAGAACTTATCCATGACTTATCCGGTTACCCATTATCGCTTATAAGCATACGGTTGATTATACATAACTAGTTTACGGAAATTAACCAAAACGGGTTTAACCTTGTCATTTAAACTTCAAAATCCAGAATGTTAATTGTTTACCCATATTATGCAAGTCAAAGTACTTGTCGGGTTTAAACTACATTCTATTCGATCATCGTTTAATCAAGCGTTATACGTAATGATCATGTACACTATTCAGTTTATAAGACCGTTAGTATTTAATTGGCTAGCTTATGCCATAATCAAGACTAGAGCCTTGCCGGTAAATGTTATCTGCACCTTGGTACTTTTGTATACGGCTGAGTTATTAAAAAATTAAAAGAAGAAGACTAGCTTAGGTAAATACTCTCGACTTATTTTCCCTATACCGGCTTGGGATACGGTAAATTATTACCGCTTGGTCCGAAATGAGGTCAATCGAATGCCCGCTTGTGGCTAGTAAACCCGCATATTATGTTTTAATCAGTTTTTTTTGATAACTTAAACATCGGGGGTTAAATTACCGTGTCCTGGATATCCTCGGCTCAATACAATAGTTATTGGCCACGACCTTTGCGTGGGGTGTAGGCATACACCTGACAGACGCTCATATGCAATATTCCCAAGACGTTGGGGATGACTCATTCGTGAGTCCTGAGTGGTGTGTATTTAATCATGTCTCGGTTTCTGTACTGGGCCCTGTATGTATTGACAAACATGTGAATCTGATACAAGGTTGCAAGGTCAACTTTCCCAAGTTAACAAAAGATTTTGTGCCGTTTTGCACTTAAAAACCATTTTAAAGTTTTCAAAATGAGTCAGTTGGGTGTATTTACCAGCGTAAGCTGACGTATTGTCCAAAGACTAATCTTCAGGTACAATACAAAATAGGCCGGAAGCTGCTCGGTGGTGAATAAGAGGATCTTGCAAATCCTTAGATCTGCCCTAAAGTCTGTTTTATATTCTTTCTTATACATTTTAATGATCCGCCTGTGGATCTTCTATTACGAGCATGTATATTATTTTATTTTGAACTTTCTGTTTGTAATAGTAATTTTACTCCAAGACTTCCACTGTGCTATGTTTATTTGACAATGATGTTATCAACTTACGTCACGATACTCCCACCCGGGCCCACCGGTGTATGGATTTTGGGTTGGAAATCCGGGGTGTGACAGGTTGGTATCAGAGCCAACGTTTGAGAGAATTAAACACTAGCCTTTTGTGTTTAATCTCAAACTTACACGAGCACATTCCTTAGACTTTCGAGTCTAGGCATTGACCTGGGATTACTCATTTCATTATTTAGTTATTAGTATGTTTTGAAATTGATTTTTAACAGGAAAATGCCGCCACGTGTACGAAGACAAAGTGGGAGAGGAAAAGGCCCAATGAGGGGAGGAACATCAGGGCGCATTCCCCCTCAACCTCATAACCCAGACGCTTACCAAGAATCAGGAGATTCATCCCTTTGGCAACTAGCGAGACGTTCAGTCTCTAATAGACACTCGCCCTCACATTTCCAAAATTCTTACCACTCTCACCACTCCTATCATTCACACCATTCCCATTCTCATCACTCTTACCATGAAGAATTCAACCCTAATCATTATTTTAACATGCCTCCAACCGATCAAAATCAGTTGGACCAGCCACACCCTATGGACGAGGACTCCGACCCGGAGATGCCACCGTTGGGATCAAATATGCATCCCATTGAAATTTCGAGCGATTCGAACTCTTATGCTGGATTGCCCTACCAAGGTCCTAATGAGTGGGACCAATATTGGAATCAATTCACCTTCGCCCACACTCCTTCTCATTACTCTCAACCACCCCCAGTACAAGAAGATGTCCACATGGAACAAGTGGACCAACCTCAACCACCACCTGAACCACCAAGAAGGAAGCATGGTGCACGTATGTCGGTACGTGCAGGACAAAGGTCGGGATCGCTGCCACCTTTGCCCAACTCTTACCCCACAATACAAGAGGACCCACAAATGGGTGGACCCTCTAATGTTTCACCTATAGTGGAACCAACACCAACACCTGCTGTTCAGCCACCATCGGGTTATACTAACCCAATTCCCACATATCCAAACATGTCTGGATATGATTCTTTTAACCCGTCCACACCGGTAGACTATCAAGCATGGTCGCAAGACCCCTATATGCAAGCAGTTATGCACAACGCTCTTTACCCGTCTCCTTTCCCACCTACTTATCCACCGACTGGATATCCAACTTATGGATACCAGTATCCGGTTATGCCACAACCTCAACCACAACCTCCGCCACCACTTGAGGCCGTTAATGAGGCCTTAGAAAGAATGAAAGAAATGCAGCAACAAGCGGAGAAAATGGAGAAGAAGACAAACAAGTTTTTCAAGAAACTCTCCAAGTTGGTCAAAGGAAAGAAGGACGAGTGAAGTCTCTTCTAATTATATGTAGTCCCTGCGAGGACACTGTTATTTCTTTAGTCCCTGCGTGGACATGTTTATTTCTTTAAAGTCCTTGCATGGACAAGTTATTTCATTTTCTAGTATTGTAATTTCTAATTTGAAATTTAATGAAGTACTTTTGGAATTTTATATATATGTAAATCATCCTCTTGAAAACGAGCGTCTCGATTTTACTCGAAATTTATGCTCTGCGATATAATTCCAAAAAGATCTTAATGGTTTTGATTTGCCGAGGGGCACAGACCACATATTTGGCCAAATATATAAATGATAGTTAAGAACGTAAGGGTCTTCTATCATGATAGTTAAGGGAAGTTATCCTTCTATCTAGAAGTGGTGGACTAAGTTCAAGCTTCCAAGTCATAAAGGTCAATGCGACCGGGACTATTAATCAACCATTAAGATCCTCTTATGTTAACATTCAAGTAATGTTCATACTCTTGGTAGTGTGACTTGAGGAATCATGCTAGCCTTCAAGGTATTGGACTATGTCCTAACCTTATATAGCCCTTGTGATCTATTTGATCCCGGCTAAATCATCAGTGCGATGGTAAATAAAACATCCATTAGAGATGTATTTTATATAGCCCTTGTGATCTATTTGATCCCGGCTGATATCATCAGTGCGATGGTAAATAAAACATCCATTAGAGATGTATTTTTATAGCCCTTGTGATCTATTTGATCCCGACTAATATCATCAGTGCGATGGTAAATAAAACATCCATTAGAGATGTATTTCCTATAGCCCTTGTGATCTGTTTGATCCTGGCTAAATATCACCAGTGCGGTGATTAATAAGACATCCATTAGAGATGTATTTTATATAGCCCTTGTGATCTGTTTGATCCCGGCTAAATATCACCAGTGCGGTGATGAATAAAACATCCATTAGAGATGTATTTTATATAGCCCATGTGATCTATTTGATCCCGGCTAATATCACCAGTACGGTGACTAAAGATCCAATAGTGATGTATTGCCCTTATGGCTATGATTCATTTTATATAGCCTATGTCATCTATGATCCCGGCTAATATCACCAGTGCGGTGACTAAACATCCATTAGTAATGTATTACCCTTTCGGGTTATAATTTATTTTATATAAGCCTATGTGATCTATCCTGATCCCGGCTAATATCACCAGTACGGTGACTAAACATCCAATAGTGGTGTAGTGCCTATGTTCCATATCTTATGTCCATTAGTGACAGGCCTGTGTGCCCCAATTGTGACAGGCCTGTGTGCCCCAATTGTGACAGGCCTATGTGCCATATTTGATGTCCTTTGTGACAAGCCTATGCGCTATAAAATTGTCAATTTTAACAATGACAGTTGTGACATTGCGATCCCCTGTCTAGTAATAAATGGGCTATGTCCAAATTGTAATATGCCTATGATGGTCCTATTAAGACCTAGGCCAAATATAGTTATATTAAGCCTAAGAGTTGTGATGTTATTCACACTAGTATAGGCAATGGATTTTTCTTATATCCAATGTTTAAAAGCCGATATGGTTATTATACCATGGCTAAGATAAATTTTATTTGGTATATAGAACCAAAGCTTTGAAGAATGGCTAATTCTAATGAGGCACAGAGTAGTCATCGGAACGTCAACTCTAAGTACACCAAAAATGCAGCCATAAATGATAATGATTTCCAAGCTCGCATTGATACGGCTGTGGAAAAGGCCATGGGTAAGGCCATCGAAAAGCTTAGAGAGCCGAGTTCTACTCGCTCTCGACCTTTATCTATTCCACCATCTTCAGCTCATAAGGAGAGCTCCGTTCACTCTCCAAATGCGAAGAGTGAACCAAAGAAAATAGATTTCGCTGAAAGGTCCTGTTCTATTAAAGACGGATGTACCTATAAGTATCCCGTCTCCTGCAAACCCTGAGACTTTAATGGGGAAAAAGGAGCGGTGGAAGCCCTAAAATGGCTAGATGAGATGGAAACAATTGTAGACATCAGCAACTGTGCTGATAAGGATGTGGTCAAGTATGTATCACAATCCTTTAAGGGCGATGCCCTAATCTGGTGGAAAGCCATGATCCAGTCAACAGGTAAAGTATACCTGTATAATCTGGGATGGTCCAAATTTGTGGATCTTATTAAGGAAACTTACTGCCCACCTCATGAGGTGGAGAAGTTAGAAACAAACTTCTTGTCTCTTTCAATGAAAAACCTAGTCTGTCGGAAGTATGTTTCCGATTTCAATTCCCTATCTAGGTTAGTTTCCTATCTAATTACCCTGGAATCCAAACGCATTGCGCGTTTTATTAATGGGTTAGCACCCGAGATTAAGGGTATGGTAAAGGCTGCTCAGCCTAATACCTATAGGTCTGCTGTAGACCTATCTCTCTCTCTCTCACCCTTGATTTGGTGAGGCAAAAGTCAGTTAAGTCTGAAACTGACGGAAAAAGGAAGAGGGAAGATGACAATTCCCATAGATTTAACAAGAAAAATAAAGGGAGATTTAGGTTCAAAGGGAACCAAAGCAAATCGGCTGTAATGCCATTTTACAAGACTTGCAACCGCAGACACTGGGGACAGTGTAATTCTGATTCACAAGCTAGACCTTGTGGTATTTGTAAAAGGAGAGGGCATAAGACCCTAGATTGTAAAGATCTTAAGGATGCCGTTTGCTACATATGCAACAAAAAAGGGCATATAAAGACTAACTGCCCTAAGCTTCTTAAGAATAATAACGCAAAGCCTGGAGAAACCAAGAAGGGGAATGCTCGTGCCTTTCAAATAACTGCAAGAGAGGTTGTTAATGACGACAATGTCATAACAGGTACATTCCTCATTAACAATATCTATGCTAGAGTTCTTTTCGATTCGGATGCGGATAAATCATTTGTTGATCATAAGTTTAGTAAACTATTAAATTTTCCCATAAGAACTCTAGATAAAATTTATGAGATAGAACTTTTCGATGGAACCTTAGAAACTGCTTCTTCCGTTCTTGATGGATTCTCTATATCCATTAAGAATCATTCCATCCCTATCTCTCTTCTGCCAATGAAATTGGCGGGGTTTGATGTAGTCTTAGGCATGGATTGGTTGTCCGATAACCAGGCCTGCATTGCCTACGATAAAAAGCTCATCAAAATTAAAACCCCATCTGGTGAAATTATCACCATACCGGAGACTCACACTATGGATTGCCAGACAAGGTGTCATTATTTGAGGCATCCAAGTGTTTGAGAAAAGGTTGTGTCATCTACATGGCACAAGTCACCATAAATGAACCTAAGCCGAACCTTGAAGATCAACCAGTTATCTCGGAGTATCCCGATGTTTTCCCTGAAGAATTACCAGACCTACCTCCGGATAGGCAAGTGGAGTTTAGAATTGACATCATACCAGGATCAGCACCCATAGCTAGAGCTCCATATAGACTAGCTCCAACCGAAATGAATGAGTTAAGAGTTCAATTGGATGAACTCTTGGAAAAAGGATTTATTCAACCTAGTTCCTCGCCTTGGGGAGCTCCAATCCTCTTTGTTAAGAAGAAAGACGGATCAATGCGAATGTGCATCGACTACCGGGAGCTGAATAAGCTAACAATTAAGAATAGATATCCTCTACCCAGGATCGATGATTTATTCAACCAACTTCAAGGGGCTAGTTACTTTTCTAAGATCGATTTGAGATCAGGATATCATCAACTGAAGGTTAGAAGTGAAGATGTTCCTAAGACAGCCTTCAGGACCCGCTATGGTCATTTTGAGTTCTTAGTGATGCTTTTTGGGCTCACAAATGCACCAGCAGCATTCATGGATCACATGAATAGAGTCTGTAAACCGTATTTGGATAAATTTGTCATTGTCTTCATAGACGACATACTTATCTATTCCCGTAATCAAGCCGATCACGAGAAACATCTTCGGTGCATCCTAGAACTGCTAAGGCAAGAAAAGCTTTATGCTAAATTCTCTAAGTGGGAATTTTGGCTTAAAAAGGTCCAATTTCTTGGACACATGGTAAGTGAGCCGGGTATCTAAGTGGATCCCGCAAAAATTGAGGCCATAATGAATTGGGAAGTGCCCAAGACCCCATCAGAAATTCATAGTTTCTTAGGATTGGCTGGATACTATAGGAGGTTTATTGAGAACTTTTCAAGGATAGCCACTCCTCTAAGTACCTTGACCCGTAAGAATGTTAAGTATAATTGGGGTCCAAAGCAACAAGAATCTTTTGAGATTCTAAAACACAAGTTGAGCAACGCTATTGTGTTATCTCTACCCGAGGGTATTGAGAACTTTGTTGTCTATTGTGATGCTTTGCACACCGGCATAGGCTGTGTGCTAATGCAAAACGGCAAGGTAATTGCCTATGCATCACGACAACTAAAGGTGCTGAAAGGAATTACACCACCCACGGTTTGGAGTTGGGTGCCATTGTATTTGCACTAAAACTATGGAGACATTACTTGTATGGCACAAAGTGTGTTATATACACTGACCATAAAAGTCTCCACCATCTGTTCAATCAAAAAGAATTGAACATGCGACAACGCCGATGGATGGAAACACTTAATGACTATGATTGCGAGATTCGCTACCATCCAGGCAAGGCAAGTGTAGTTGCCGACGCCTTAAGTCGCAAAGAAAGAGTTAAACCTATTAGGATTAACACCAAGAGCATTGAGCTCAGAAATAGCTTAAGTGAAAAGCTATTAGATGCGCAAAAACAAGCCTTATTAAAGGCTAATATTCCTAATGAGGGATTACACGGAACTATTAATCAATTAATGCCTGGAAAGGATGGAATCCTAAGATTTAATGATAGAATTTGGGTTTCGATCTTTGGAGGACTTAGTGATCTAATCCTCCAAGAAGCGCAAAATTCAAGATACTCGGTTCACCTGGGAGGTCACAAGATGTATCAAGACTTGAAGAAGAATTATTGGTGGATGGGTTTGAAGAAATCCATAGCCACTTATGTAGCTAACTGTCTGACGTGTTCGCAAGTTAAGGCCGAACATCAGAAACCGTCAGGACTTCTACAACACTTGAGATTCCCACTTGGAAATGGGAAATGGTAACTATGGATTTGATTACCAAGTTACCTAAGACCAAATGTGGAAATGAAACTATTTGGGTCATTGTAGACAGACTGACTAAGTCAGCTCATTTCTTGCCAATCAAAGAGACGTATAATTCAGATAAATTGGCTAAGCTGTATGTGGACAAGATTGTGTCCCTACATGGTGTGCCGGTATCTATTGTATCTGACAGAGATACTAGATACACATATCACTTTTGGAAAAGTTTCCAACAATTGTTAGGCACACGATTAAACTTTAGTACGGCTTACCATCCGCTGACTGATGGTCAAAATGAGCGTACCATCCAGACACTGGAAGACATGCTTAGAGCATGTGTGATTGATTTAGGTGGAAGTTGGGATGACCACTTACCCCTTATAGAATTCTCCTATAATAACAGCTATCATACTAGCATCAAGGCTGCTCCTTTTGAGGCCTTATATGGGAGAATGTGTTGAACGCCCGTATGCTGGGCAGAAGTTGGGGAAGCCCAACTATCAGGACCAGAGATTGTCCTGGAGACCACGGAAAATATTGTGCAAATCCGTGATCGTCTGAAAGCTGCCAGGGATAGGCAGAAGAACTATACTGACAAGAGGCGTAAACCTCTTCAGTTCCAAATAGGGGACAAAGTCATGCTGAAAGTGTCACCCTGGAAAGGTGAGATGCGTTTTGGAAAGAAGGGCAAGTTAAGCCCAAGATATATAGACCCTTCGAGATAATCGAATGTGTCGGCACTGTAGCTTATAAGCTCAGGTTGCAAGAGGAGCTTAGTGGAATTCATATTTATTCCACATATCTAATCTTACGAGATGTCTAGCCGATGAGTCACTAGCAATGTCGCACGAAGATGTGCAAATTGATGATAACCTAAGGTTCGTTGAGAAACCAATTTCGATCGAGGATCTACAGGTTAAGAAGCTCCGAAGAAAAATGATACCTATAGTAAAGGTTAAGTGGGACGCCTTTGGAGGTCCCGAGTATACATGGGAGGTTGAGTCCACTATGCGACGAAAGTACCCCCATCTTTTTGAATAAAATCTCGAGGTCGAGATTTCTTTTAAGGGGGTGAGGATGTAACACCCTGTAAAATCTTGTCCAATAATATAGTGACAAATGTTGTATTTTTTTAATATAGTCAATTAAAGACTAATATGGACTAAAAGTGACAACATGCTCAAACTGAGCCTCTAGATGACTTTCTGATGTTAACATGCATAAACGTAGCCTCTGAACGACCATTAGTGTCGTTATGCTAAAACGTAGCCTCTGAACAACCATTAGTGACGTTATGCTTAAACTCGGCCTCTAAGTGACCGTTGTGTCAACATGCCTAGTCTCCAAGTGACATCAGAGTAAACATGCTTATACTGAGCCTCTGAGTGATCCTTTACGTAGTCCTAACTCTCATATGTCCTGTTTGTTGGATGAGAGTAATTAAATCCAATAATATGTGAAAGTTGGATGATGGAGGGATTAAAAGTGTCAACATGTTAATTTATACCTCTGAGTGACCTTTTAACGAACCTAGAGCTCGACAATGTCCGGGCATAATCCCGGGTATGCCAAGTATTGGCTACGGAGGGCTAAAAGTGCCAAAACGATGTTTAAAAAGGTTTTTCGAAGCTTTAATAAGTTAAGGGGTTCAAAGTGTCAAAATTTGAAACTGGCCATGAGTCGGTCGCGGGCCGCGAGTGACTTGGCCTGTGTCTCTCGCGGGGCGCGACAGGAGGTCTGCAGCAGAAAGTTTTGCTCGGTTTCCAAACAAAACTCCAAAACCATGTTTTCGAAACCATGGCTTCCCAAAATGCTATGCCACGTTTTGGGACACTTGTAAGCTTCCTCTTACACCCCTAAACACCTGGCTTCACCTCCTTTGAGCTCGCCAACTATAAATAGGTGCTTAAGTTCACCATTCTAACTTGCACCTTTCTCATTAAATCACTCTTCTCCCTCCTCTGGAAGTTCCTAGCTGAAAGGAGCATCCAACTTAGTTCTCTTGCATTCTAGGAACCTCTTGTAAGTGTTCCTTGCTCTTTCATTTTCGTTTATAGGCTTTTATAGCCAAAAGTCAAGCGTTTTACGGAAAACGCTTTGACTTTCGGTTAAGACCATTATGGTCCAGCCATTGTCCGAAATGAACATGGATAAGTGATCATAATAAGGTACGTGTTAATCCCTATAAAGGGCACCTCCTGAAGATCACGTTTGCTAGACCAACTGACGGGTCAAAGTTATGATATTAAAAAGTCAAACAGCCCATTTTTCTGAAAAATCATAAATTGAACTTATATATGTTATGAAACCTGTTTTGACACTTAAACAAGTTGGTAATAATTATTAGAACATGTAAGAACATGTTTGGCTCGTCAATTTCAGTTCTAGGAACGATTCGCAACCGAAAGTCGCGAAGTTTGACTTCTGCTTTGACTTTTGATTCTGACTCGATTTAGATTAGTTACCTACTGATCTAAAGTTGCATTATGATCGTAATATAATGTAGCATAACCCTCTGAGGTTATATTAGATGATCATAATCAGAATCTAAGTATATGCGCAATTTCCATAAGTATGCCATTCTTGATCAAAATGCCCTTTTTGCATAAAACAAGGTTTTAAATAATAATGAACTTGAAAGTGAGTTTCCTACCGATTTAATATTATAAGTAGGATTATTTGGGATGTTAAACCAAGTTACAAACTGAGTTTTCAAGCAGGTCCTTAAACTATGTCGATAAATGACGATTTTAGCCCCTTTGGCTTATAAAATGGTTGTAATCAAATTTTTTCAAGATAAATCAATTACCTACTGATATGTTATATTAAATAACATATTTAAGACATTTTAATCTGACTCTAATGTCAGTTTTCATTAAACATCGCATAAAACGTCATTTTACGACATAAGCGCCCTTTCGGCGCATAGGTTTGGTTTTAAACCACATTAATGGACCATGACTTGTTACCTACTGATTTTAAAACTTATTTTAAACATAATACAGTAGGTACATGATATAAACTCTGAATCCCAAATAATTTATAAACTATGTGTAAAAGGACCAAAATGCCCCTTCGGTGCATAGTTTGGTCATAAAAGATAATTTACAAATGTAATTGACATACTACTGATATTATATCATAAATAAATTATTTTTCCAGAATACTCATGGTCATAAACTTAAAATATATTCAAGTTCCTTTTATACGACATATAATTACCGAAATGCCCTTATGAGGCATGGTTTCATTTTAAAACCTTAACGGGCATACAAGTTGATATCCTACTGATATCTTAAGTTATTTAAAGTATAATGGCATATAGAACTTGTCCATGACTTATCCGGTTACCCATTATCGCTTATAAGCATACGGTTGATTATACATAACTAGTTTACGGAAATTAACCAAAACGGGTTTAACCTTGTCATTTAAACTTCAAAATCCAGAATGTTATTTGTTTACCCATATTATGCAAGTCAAAGTACTTGTCGGGTTTAAACTACATTCTATCCGATCATCGTGTAATCAAGCATTATACGTAATGATCATGTACACTATTCGGTTTATAAGACCGTTAGTATTTAATTGGCTAGCTTATGCCATAATCAAGACTAGAGCCTTGCCGGTAAATGCTATCTACACGTTGGTACTTTTGTATACGGCTGAGTTATTAAAAAATTAAAAGAAGAAGACTAGCTCAGGTAAATACTCTCGACTTATTTTCCCTATACCGGCTTGGGATACGGTAAATTATTACCGCTTGGTCCGAAATGGGGTCAATCGAATGCCCGCTTGTGGCTAGTAAACCCGCATATTATGTTTTAATCAGTTTTGTTTGATAACTTAAACATCGGGGGTTAAATTACCGTGTCCTGGATATCCTCGGCTCAATACAATAGTTATTCGCCACGACCTTGGCGCGGGGTGTAGGCATACACCTGACAGATGCTCATATGAAATATTCCCAAGACGTTGGGGATGACTCCTTCGTGAGTCCTGAGTGGTGTGTATTTAATCATGTCTCGGTTTCTGTACTGGGCCCTGTATGTATTGACAAACATGTGAATCTGATACAAGGTTGCAAGGTCAACTTTCCTAAGTTAACAAAAGATTTTGTGCCGTTTTGCACTTAAAAAACATTTTAAAGTTTTTAAAATGAGTCAGTTGGGTGTATTTACCAGCGTAAGCTGATGTATCGTCCAAAGACTAATCTGCAGGTATAATACGAAATAGGCCGGAAGCTGCTCGGTAGTGAATAAGTGGATCTTGCAAATCCTTAGATCTGCCCTAAAGTCTGTTTTATATTCTTTCTTGTACATTTTAATGATCCGCCTGTGGATCTTCTATTACGAGCATGTATATTATTTTATTTTGAACATTCGGTTTGTAATAGTAATTTTACTCCAAGACTTCCGCTGTGCTATGTTTAATTGACAATGATGTTATCAACTTACGTCACGATACTCCCCACCCGGGCCCACCGGTGTATGGATTTCGGGTTGGAAATCCGGGGTGTGACAATTTAGGACCGAGATGGGACTCTTCTACTATACTAAAATGCCTTTAAGCCTACGCAACGCCGACGCCACATATTAATGGCTAATGAGTAGTATGCTTGGTGATGATATCGGAAAACATGTCGAGGTTTATATGGATGACCTGGTAATTATGAGCGGATAGAAAGATTTGATGCTGCAGGATATTGAAAAAACCTTTGAAACGTTAAGGCCAACATGAAGCTTAATCCGAGCAAGTGTTCATTTGGCATGGAAGAAGAGAAGTTCTTGGGTTTTATTGTGATCAAAGATGGATTTAAACCCAACCCAGAAAAAGTGCAAGCAATTGAGCCATGCCATTGCCATCAACCATAAAAGAGATGCAAACCTTGGCTGGCCGGCTTGCCGCGTTAAATCGATTTCGCGCAAATCATGCTGCAAAGTCTTCCCATTCATCAAAACCCTGAGCAACTACGTCAAGAAAACCAATTCCAGTGGACAACATAAGTGGAAAGTGCTTTTAAAGAGATGAATGTCTGATACAACTCCCTACTCTCATGACTCCACGAAAGAAAGAACCGTTGACGCTATATTTATCTGCTTCTGACAGGGCAGTGGGGGCGATACTTCACACCTCAACGTTCTCACTAACTACCACACTGGGCACATCCTGGCGATACTAGAGATCTCGGGATGATTGGCCAAATGAGCCATTGAGTTTGGAGGACATAATTTGGTTTACAATCCAAGACCGGCCATCAGAGGACAAATACTCGCCGATTTCATCACTGAAGTTCCAAGTGACAAAGCCAAAGAGTGTGAAACAATCCAGAAGCCTGAGCAAAAAACTACAGATGGAGTATGTTTTCATAAAAGCTTGGTTAAACATGGACCTTTGCACATGAGATCACTACTTGCCGTTGAGTATGCAACATATGGGTGCATAAAGTTAACATATTGGTTTGTTTCCAGAACTGGGATACATGGTGCTCGTCAAGTTCAGATATAAGATTTTATCAAAGAAGCAGGTACGTCGTGTGTCACTTTGCACGCGTGAAGGTCTTTGCGCACGCAATGTCCTTCGTGCTACATATAGTTTATGCATGTTAGTAGTAGTTGGCGCTTAACCTTCGGCAAAACTTTCATTCGTGCATCACTCGCCTTTCTGGATGGACATTGGACCGTAATATGGACTTTCTATTTATATGTTAACCAGTTTTCATGTAGGACTCCGGTTGTCGAGATCCTTCAGTTGCAGAGACTTAAAGTAAAGTACTCCAGGTGAGTTTCTAGACCCCTTTTATGATAGTTTTGGCGGATTTGTGTACTCGATAAGTAAGCATAGTATGAAAGTCAATGAAAGATTTTTTTTATAATATGAACGTTTTTTTGGGGCTATTAGCCCTGATGATATTAGAAACATTTTTCAATTAATTAATGTATGTTTTTGAAAGTTAGTTTAACTGAATTCAACCTGATACATAAATGAAAGTCAAAGATAAATAGAAAGATAAAGTTATAGTAACAATGCATTGTACAAGACAGTTACTCACGGGGCTGCAAGTCTTGTTATGTTGTCTTAGGTCGTGAACATGACATGTGAGGAGCATAGTATAGGTAGTTACATACGGGGGTATATAGGCACTTACCTACGGGGTTGTGAGCATACACACTTACTTATGGGGTTGTGAGTATAGGCACTTACCTATGAGGTTGCGAGTATAGGTGGTGACGCACAAGACGACCAGTGACACTATAGTCCAGGATAGGAGAGACGAAGACCGTCATTATTGATGTCACCTTAATCTTAAAAATAAAGGTTAAAGTTTCATGTATGTTATGTAAAGGTTTTCATAAAATGTATGTTTTGCTAGTTTTATTTATTACTTAATTTAAACTAGAACTCACTTAGCATGACTAACATTTAGTATGCACATCATGTTAACGTTTGGATAGTGGAGAGCTTTCGGGATTGGCAGTGGAACTTGCAAAGGCTACCTAGTGAGAGACCTACATCACATATTATCTTATTATGTTTTGGTTTTGAGACGATTAGACTATGGTTGTAATGGACTAGAATGTTTCTATTGTATGAAATTTCATTGCGTATGTTTTAATTATCATTTTAAGAAGTATTTGCTAAAGAGTAAATCCAATAGATGAGACCCCCTCGAGTTTGGGGTGTTTCACACAAATGCTTAAATAAACAAATTTTCTAGTTTGTGTCATCCGTTAAGGAAATGAATGTGTTCATATTAGTTTGTTAACATTTTAAGCGAACGGTTCATGAATATAAACAAACACAAATGAACACGAATATAAACCAACATGAGTTCAAAGTAAACGTGAATATCCAAATTAAAGCCTAAAACACACCATTTCAAAATTAAACAAATATATCTAAACAAAGGATTTTAAAATATGAAAATCGAATTAATTTTAAATTAACAAGACTAATAATTAATTTGAATGAATATAATTAAACAAAAAAAATTAATGAATAAAACTATAAACGAACGTAAATGAGTAAATATAAACAAACGTAACTAATCAAACATAAATGAACGTTCATGAACGTAAATAAACGAATGAGACGTTTATTCATGTTCGCTAAGATCTCGATTTCCCTTATTTTTCAAAAAAAAAAAAGTGAAACTGATTATTAATGACTTTCCTTTTTAAAATTAAAATGTTGGAAAATATGATATAAAGTTTAAATAAATAATTGTATCTAATGAATAAGTTAAAGGTTATTCATATTTAGTTATTTACATAACTTTTTAGTTAAAAATGTCACGGTACTAATTAGGGTAGAAACTAAATTGAGTGTCGAAATCGTGGCTTAGGGTTGGATTTTCCTTGATTAAAGTTGCGTGGTCAAGGCAAGTTAAAGAAAGTTCTAAAAACATCTTGTTAGTAGAATAAAGTTGTAACTGAGGTCAAGGTAAGTTAAAGAAAGCTCTAAAAACATCTTCTTGTTAGTAGAAATATATAAGGTGAGTGTCTTATTATCAGGTTGTTTGCATGCTATGAATTTCGTATATTTATTGTGTAATATGATGAATTAATCTGGAAATACATGTATGGTTATATATACATTACTCCTAGGCTTTTCTATTTTTTTTGTTTCGTCAGAAGTGTGTCGAAAAATATATATGATTAATTTTTCTGTTGGTCAGAAATGCATCACAAGGAAAATTAGATTCTTTTAAAAAAATTCTATTCATGTGTTGCCAAACTAGAAAAATAATTAAAAATTGAAAATAAATTGTCACAAATATGTCCCTAATTAAAAAAATTGTAAAAAAAGATGATAACCATATTATCATAATAATAATAGTCATACAAAATAATAATTAAGAAAAAACGTAGGATATGTGTCACAATGTCTGACGCCCCTTTTTTGTCGGAAATGGGTAGGAAATGCGTTGGAAACTAGTTTTCTATGAGTGGTTTTGCTACATCGCATGTTTGTCATAAATTTGTAGGAAGACGTGATTTGTGACGGAAAATGGTGTCAGAAATTTTAGATTTTCTAGCAGTGACGTCATAAGCTGAAACCCTAATCTTTACAGAAGCCTCCGTTTCGAGTTTAAAATCTCGATATATAGCTGTTACCAACGGACAAAATATTTTTTTTGCAATTTTTTATGGCTTAAGTGCCCAACACTCAACCTAATGGAGCATTTGTGATTTGTCTCAAGTAGCCAATTAATGGGGATTAGTACTGGACTAACCTAGCTATATACTTGATGCACAAGTTGTCAAAATATATCAACCATGCATAAAAGGATCCGAATTCCATTTGCAAATTAAATACAACTATTAAAAGAAGTTGATTCTCTTAGAATTTCTTAAATCTACACTCTTGTGCAACTTAGGACCTCTTAACGCTTTTGTAAGACAATTGACAAACTAATTAACCAATGATATCGTGCAATCCTGACAATAACAAGCCAACTAAAAGGAAAACATATACAGAATGACGACGAAATGAACAAAAGTAACATCAAACAGTCGGTCCATGAGAAATTATCAAGGTTTCGATCAACTAACGCCTTGCGATCTTCTTGGAAAGTACATAAAGGGAGAGCCAAACAAGAAGCAAAAGTGCTATCGATGATATGAGTGATAGCACAACTGAGGATGCAATGTGGAAACAGAAGGAGTCGTACGTATTACATATCTTGTTCCATCGACTGTGAGTGTTCCCCTTGTATCCAATGTATGCGACTCCGCCTGCTACTCCTGTGGCTGCAGCCACAATTCCTAGTAGCAGCTGCACCATACGCATAGATTAATTAGTAAAGGAACATGGAACAATGAATTAGTGGTGATGCTATACACAAAAATGATTTATATCATATCTATCAATGGATTAAACATGATAAAAGGTTTAAAATGTATTTAAATGTTTATAATTTTATAAAATGAAAATCGGCAAAATCTCTATTTCACCCGGCCATTTTGACAAATAACTATGTATTGACAATTTTTCTAATTATCAAATAATCTTTCCCTAAAACAACGACACATGTTTGTCCTGCGCCACGTCAACATAAGATTAAGGAAATCTTACGACCTTCACCATGTAACTGAATAAAATAGCCGCCGATTAAAAAAAATGTAATTGCAACATCATCATCCGTTTCTTGAGACCAAAAAAAATAAAATTAAAACCTATAGATAATAGCTTAATTAGTTAAAAGAACCTGAAACAAAAACCTAGGTGACAAAACTTTAGATTAAAGAATATTGCAACAAAGTGTTAGTAGAAGTTTAAAAAAAAAAAAAAAAAAAAACCTAGAGGACAAAATTTAAACGTTAAAGAAAAAGTTGTAGAATAATTATACAAAACCATAATAAAACCTATGTTACCAAATTGAACAAAAAAAAAGAAAAATTAAAAACTAGTTTGCAACGACAAGTTAAAAAAAGTTGAAATTTGAGAATGGGTAAGCTTTGACAACTCTATGCCTTATAAAACAGATATTTTAGTGATTTTCACTTTTATAAATGGTCTTATTTTAAAACTTGATTATTATTTTAGCAAAAGTAGTTGCGCAATCATATTCATTAAGTGGAAAAGACTGAACAAGAAAGATGTCATTAGAACTCAACCAAGTATGTTTTAAGTGCTTACAGCATCAAACATCACGAAATGAAGCTGCATCTTTGTAGAAGCTCCTCCTCGCATGAGAGCCAAAAGCGATACAACGGCCGTAATGATGCTGTACAAGCAAGCAACCGAGAGTGCCGCAATGAAATATCTGCAGGATAACATGTCCAGATAATGAGACCGAACGCATAATCATTGATTGAATGACACATAGTACCAGATTGTTAAAAACATCAATACTTATTGGTGTGTACGAGTTAAATTGCTCGTGAGATACTCAAGATCGACTCATTTAAAGCTTGAATCGAGCTCTAGCCTAAAAATAAGTTTGTTTGATAAATGAGCCCAGCTACCCAAGCCCGAGCATCCCTTACCGAACTCCAGAGCCTAAAAAGCCTATTATTTATACAACTTTTATTTGATATTACATACAAATTATATATTAATAATTCTTATATACAAATTACGATAAAAAAATCAAAATTATGCATATTATGTTAGAGCATTCACTTCACTTCCATCATTTTTACCCTATAATTTCACTAAAAACAATTATATTTTCTCTCTCCTTCAATTAAATAATATCTTTTTATATTTTTATCATTATTTTTTATCTCTCATCCACTTGCAACCACTTTCCAAATATATTAGAAAAATATAGAGGGTGAACAACGTCTACTCAAATTTATAGATGAACAGTAATATTTTCACTCTCTTCTACTCACAACCACTTCTAACCACCTAAAGTCACTTTTTATAATATAAAATGTTTCCTTACAGAATTTGAGGAACGAATTGTGAATGCTCTTATACATGAAAACTATAACTTTAATATAAATATGTATATATGTGTGTGTATATATATTAACAATAATTATAAATATATATAAATTAATTAAAATAATAAATGAACCGAGTCCAAGCTCAAACTTGTAATATAAACATAAGCATAGCTGGCGTGAGCTTTACAAATATAGCTCAAAAGGAGTCAAGCTCGAGCTTGATCTCTCATAAGTTAAACAAGACAAGCTCGGTCAAGAGTTGGTATACACCCAAAAATTAACTTACATGAAGGCTCGGTCAAGAGTTGGGTAGTGCAAGGCCTGGTGCAACTGGAATGGTTTTGGTTTGTTTAGAAGTGACCATAACAATAATAGCAACCAAGGCTGTTGCAAATAGCAAGACCCTTAGAGCCACATCAACCATCAGACCTTTAGTACTCGAGTACTCCAGTCCACCTGACGACTTTAAGGGCGCCTCCGGGGTGTGGATGGTTCGCATGGTTGCCGGAATTTCAATATATAGCAAGCAAATTGAAGTTTGTATTTTTGTGAAGTTGTAGTTTGGTGGTAGCTGATTTATACAGCATTTTGGTCAACTCGTGACAGCATATTTGTAGGTTGTTCACGCAAGCTTATACATATTTATTGTTATTTCTTGTTAGAGATGATAACATAAGCTAGCCCAAATAAAATGTGTAACCATATTGTGAAAAAAATCATTAACATAAATAGAGAATATCAAAAGTATTTATTAAGTTTTAAATGCTCCCCACGAAAGTTATTTCATCAGATAATAATTTATTTAATTTTAAATCAGTGATCAAAAGCATTAGAATAATCACTTCAAACAAATGTCCAGTGGTTTCACTTGTTTTGAACTTTGCATGTTTGTAAATTTTCAGCAATTTATAAATTAATTATAAGTCGATGCTTGTAAACTACTAGTGGGAATATGGGATATGTAAGTGCTTTTATAGGTTTGATTTTGAATAAAATCTCTATCGAGACATAGATTATAATAACTGCGTTGTAACGGTATATTCAAAATTTTATAAACGTTATATAAAGAAAAACAAATATGTCACATCGATCAAAAACCAACTTGGTTCACTACGGTGCCGGTATTCGGTATATTTTACTCTACAAAAAGAAGGTTACTTACAATGGTTTAATTACACAAAAGTTGTCTAATGTAACCTGAAAAATAAAATCGTATCTTACATCAATCAAAACCCAAAAAACCTAATATCGATAACGATTCAGATAGTATCAAAATTGTCCGGGTGGTGTAAGTTTCATTCTGTTCGATACGTTACCAAAAATGTACTTAATTATAACACAACTTTGTTTTTCAACAAAATTAATACAGGAATGTTTATGAAGAAAAATAAATACAACAGTGTATTCAATTTTTTTAAAAGCTAACGAAAGTAGATTATTTGAGAAAAAATCAAATTAATAAAAACTTAAATTGGTTAAAAACATAGTATAGTATGTATATGCCATAAAAAGAGTACGATAACCAAAATTTTAAAACAATATATATATATATATATATATTAAATCAATATATCCATGCGTTGGTAAATAAAAAGTTATAATCAGTAAGATTTTTTTTAGCTCTCGTCGGTTTCTATAAAATAGAAGTTTGTTCAACTGATGCTATATATATAAGCTCACGCCCTCTATATTTAGTCAATGTACCCACTCTTGTAAAATTAAACAAAACAAAATGGTCCGTGAATGTCGTATTCGACAGTATCTCAGTTGACCCGTTTTAATTATTTTACTAATTAATCACGGATATGCTGGAACGGTCTGATCTTGATATGGAATATCGATCTTATCTTTCTATTATAAAACCAAAAAATAAGCATTGATTAGCTGGAATATTTAAAATCTAGTTCACACGACTCGAGTTTGAGTTTGATCAGGATGAAAGCATTATTTGTACACATTTAACTAATCATTGACTGCATACTAGCAATTAACACAATAATTGCTAGTGAAGATGGTTGAATCCACAGGATTTGAACCCCAGATCCATTCATTGAGGAGACAACATGATTATCAATCCAATCAAATGCATTTTCCTATATCCAGAAATTGTTTATAAGAGTAACTCTAGAGCTAATTAGGTGGTGGTGGAGTGGTAAGGGAGAGACTTGGTGTTTTAAGGGATCTAGGTTCGATTCCTGCCCTTCTCATTATTTTATGCGGCACCTGGTGATGATGGGAGACTAGACGAATAGGTGGAGATCGTTAGCTCGATCCTTGAACTGGGTGGGTTTTAACTCACCGCATTGTCATGCCTTCGGGCGAGTGTTCACGAGCTTCGGCCCTAGGTGAGGATTTTTTCCAATTCGGAGATAAGTGTATTCCAATGTAATGAATTTCGCTGGTAACACATTTAAAAGATTCATGGGCCGTTCAAAAGAAAAGACGAGTAAGTATGGGCCGGGTTAATTAATCAAAGTTCATTAATATAGGTAGCATATAAAAAAGTATGGGCAATAGCAATCACAACTATAACATACAATAACATATGATAGCATACATAAACATACCAACATCATACGATAAATAACATAAATGAAACTGTGCGGCCCCACCCCTACCTACGTGCTTAAAAATTATAGTTTTGAATTTGGGTATAGGCTAGGTTAGATCAATCCTGTTACTAAGGTATTTAGTTATGGTTGAATTTTCCTTTGATATTTAATAATTTTTTAATCTTTGGATTATGATCAATATGACATGGATTGTATGCAACCATTAATCGTTATCGAGTTTAAAAATTGAATCGCTAATATGCTTGTTTGATTGTTTGTACAAAATAAGATATAATTTTTCAGAACCAAATTGTGTGTGCGGTTGTAATTGTGGTTGTAACTTTGATGATGGAGAGTATAGGGGAGGGTTACAGAAAGTTCCATAGAGGCGAGTGGTCGTGTTAATTGTGGGATAGGGGTGTTTTGTCTATGCATGGGTGATTATGCCACTTGTGTGGGGGGGGGGGGTGGGTTATTTACTTCAAGCGTAAAGTTTGTTTGGATCAAATTAGTCCATGGGTCAATATTGAGGGCTATTTTACCTGACGAAAGTTAATGTTAATTATTTATTTTCAAGCGTAAAGTACATTTTTGGTACCGATGGTTTGGATCAAATTACGGGTTTGGTCCATGGGTCAATATTTTTTTGTTAATTTAGTTTCTTTTGACGTTACTTGCTTTCGTAGATGGTCCATTGGTTTAACGATGATTAGTTTTTTATCGTTAAATTCATATCAATTTACTCTATACCCTTACCCTTAAACATATATAAAAACCCGATATCTAAGATTAACACCCTAAAGCACCACCATAGTGCTAGTATTCAATCCCTTAAAAAGTCCATCTACCTCCCTTCAATTCCAAAAGGTATATGCTTCTAGAGGTGACTTCAACAATTTCCATTGCATGTGGCAGTCTATATATTCACCATCGTGAAGCCCATCAACATCAAATGCAACATATATATGCGTAATGAAGATTATGGTGAGTATCATAAATAACTAAGGTAGTAACAGTTCATACCACGGGGTGGCATATATGATATACGTGGAATTCAGTGTCTTTGAGTGGGCAACAAGATCAGCAAGCGTAGTTCTAATTTATGATCTAATTTGATTCGTATTGACCTACACAGATAAGATTTGCGGCACTAATACCATGTAAACAAGGACAAGAAAAATGATTATAAATCAAGTTTGTACATTCGAATGATATGTTCTAATTAGTTTTTCATTTCTTAAGAATTTAAGAGATTCAAAGATTGTATATAATAGTTATATACAAAACAAAGAATTTCTAATATCTTTAATATAACAAGTGAGTATTTATGTTTTTATTTTAGATTTATTAAGGATTAATGGTAAAAGGTAAATTCATATGGTCTAACAATAAAAATTGACCACCGTCAAGCCAATGATCCACTTACAGAAGCAAACGTGTCCAAAGAGACCGAGTTCATAAAAATCACGACTAAGTGAATAAATCCTGATTTTATCCAAACCATATGCAAAAGCATGTAACGTACTCTTACTTCTATAACAATAACATTTGCATGCAATTTAAAAGGAGGTTGCGGCGCAATTTATTGCCCGTTTACCTGCCTTTGCTTGCAATTTTTTGCTTTGACTTTTTTAATGAGAATTATGAAATTTACCTGATAATATTACCTTAATTAACTTAAAGGGCTTAAATTTAAAAATAGTAAAATATGATCCCAAAAAATCTAATGATGTCATGACTTACGATCGACGTTGTTTTAATAGCAACAAATATGTGAAAGATTAAATTTTTTTTTTGTGACCTGTTAATATGATATTTTTCATTAAATGATAAATACAAAACCTTTATTATAAGAGTTTTATAGTTTATTACATAGGATAACAATTAAGTTTAAATTATTTTTTTTATCTCACTAGTTTCATGATACAAGAAGTTTGCGGTTGAAAGATACGTTGAATATCATTAAATTGAGAAAATCTTTACATGACCATTGAAACAATAATTTAGAGGTTGTGCCAAAGAAGCCACGTTGTCAAGTCGAGTTGTGTATACAATCAGATCCTGACTTGCTTTGATTGGTGTTAACTTTTGAAGATCTTGTGTTAACGTGTTACGTTTTAAAACGAAGTTAAAAAAAATTACCTTAATTATTATATATTCAAAACTATTTAATGTTTTACGGTTGAATTTAAAACCAAATTTTTTTACACGATTTACTATACGTGTACATTTGGTATAAAAATGTTTAGATCGATCGAAAACGAAAAAAAAGAATACTGGTACCGACACCGATTTTGTTCGGACACTATCGATCGGTTCAGATCATCACGCTACTGGTACCGATATTCATTTATTGTCGCAGACAGAGCTATACAGAGAAACGTAACCGAAAACCATAAAAATGAATACATATACCGGTACCAATGCTTTTCGGTACGACACGGTAGCGATACGGTGTCTGTTTATCAAAGCAAAATACATACCCGGTATCGATACCAATGTTGTTTGGTCGGTTTCATTTCAGTTAAGTACGATAGCGGCACGTACTTGTTTTCAATAAAATTTATATCGTAGTGTTGAAAAAAACGTAGATATATCGCAACGTTGAAAAAATAGTTGCGAAGTTGGTTTTTTCAAAGTAAACAAACACAAGTTATTAAAACAAAATCAAATTAAATGAAGAGTAGAATGTTATTAAAAATTATAACAAACAAGTATTAAACCATCCCCACGTTGAAGCAGGGGCGTAAAACGATGCCAAGTAGCACCAATGCTACACCACGTTCGGTGCTCATTTTCTTAGGCAAATTATATATACATATACGTAATTATATATAAATAGAATATAATACTTAAAATAGTTTGAATTACAATTCAGAGCTTCACAAATTATATATACATATACATATTAATTATGTATACATAGTTAGTTTATGTTTTCATTTCTTAGGCAAATTTTGCGGCTGAATGTAAACAGCCATAATTTTGTTACCAGATTGAAGACGTTAACTAATATTACTACCGCTTAAAGGCGGTTGCAAACTGATTGTAAAATTTGCGACCATTTTTATTTGATCACAATTGTCTGTTTGTGTGTAGTAATTATGTTGTTAAACTAGATTTAAAGTTGCGTACGAGTAACACAATGTTTACCCTCTCTTGGTCTTTAGAGGTACTCCAAACTAAAAGTTTCGTGTTTCATGATTAGACTTTTCATGTCTTATAAAAACATTAGACTTTTAAGAGGGAGGGCGGAGTGAATTAAAGTAAACGCTTTAGGCTTCTACTATGATTTGGCTTTGGGATTGTTGACGATAGGGTTTATGGTCTATAAATTATGTATACACATAGATGACATAGTAATTATGATTAGAAAAAACAATTTTTTTTCAATAAGGCCAAAACCGAGACAACACCAGTAATGATGCTGTACAAAACAGCTACGGAGAGTGCTGCTACAAAGTATCTGCAAGATAACAAAAATAGTAGATGTCATTGATGTAAAGGTCGGTAAACATAAGTCATAGCATTACTAGGAATGCTGAAAACAATGATATAACATTTCGACATAAATTTGCGACCGATTGAACAGTCGTAACTCTGTCGCAAGTACACTTTGCGATGAAGTGGTGATGAAATTTGTCTTGTCTTTTCGTCGCTAAAGACCTGTGATGGTACTTACGTGAAAAGTTTACCATGGTACATTTATGTTGTTGCTACCTCTGCGACACTTTTCATACAGCGTTTCCCGACGGAAGTCCTCCGATGGTATTACAATGGATATAGTGTGTGCTACGAATTTACGACAGGAGACGTTTGCGACTGATCGTAGCAGTTTTGTACAAAACAGTTCTGTCACAAAACCGTTAAAAAGTAGCGACAGGTCGAAACCTAGCGACGGTAGATTCTGTTCTGTCGCAAGATTAGTAATGGACATGTCGCTAAACCAGAAAAATAAAATGTCGTTTACAACAAAAATCAGTTAATACTAAGATTACCTGTGCTAATTTGAAAAAGTCCGTCCCTAAATAAACTTCATAGCATTGCTGTTGCAGCCCCCCCCCCCCCCCCACCCCCCTAAAAAAAAACCTTTCACATAAGCTGGGGAGTGACTAAATTTAGCATCCCTTGATATTACGACGCCTGGGGCGACTAGAATCTGTTTGGTTTGTTTAGAAGTGACCATGACAACGATACTGGTTATTGCGGTCGCAAACAGCAAGACCCTTAAGAGCAGATCAACCACAACATGTTACTTGAAGCTACGATGACCTGAACCATACTCTGTCAGTGCGCGGCTGACGTTTTTAGTATGCTTACGGTGGCATGTTGAGTTGTGGTGTCACTGGATGCCATTGTTGCGGGAATGTATATAGGAAGATTATAGTAATTCAGTTAAGTTGGTTGTTTTTTTAAGTGTGGTTGGATGATCATATTTATACAAGATTAGGTCAACTAAATTGGCAACATATTGGTAGTATTTTCACACACGTATGTGAATTTTAAGTTTTAGCGTGTGAAAACAGTTTTTGGTTTTTTTTTTGTCAACAAGGATGCCATTGTTGCGGGAATTACCAGATTTGTAAATAGCGGTTGCTTAGGCGAAGTCACAATTGATCATGTGATTGTGAATGTAAGTTAGATTATTTAATGGATATTGGACACTTCATACGCGTGGTTTAACCTTTTACAATTGTCAAAATGTTATGTAATTATCATATCATGTCTGGCGGCTAAGATTTATACGCATGGTATAGGTCTATATGAGTCGTATAGCTCTATGTAACTCGTATTGAGTGAGTTTTTTTTATAAACATTTATCGTTTTAGCAAGTTTATAGTAATTTATTGTTTTATAAAATATCAATTTTATAGGACATATATCGCTTTAGTAAGTTTTATTTTATAAAAAACACTTTGTAAAAAAAGAAAAATAGACGTAGACATATACACCACATATAGAGCTATACTAGACACTATATTATAAAATACTTAAATGATAATCTTTCAATAAAATAAAATGTTTTTTTACTAAAACTTGCTAAATATATATATATATATATATATATATTATATAAAAATGTTTGTAAAAAAACTAGGTTTATACGACTCATATAGACTCATACGGCGTGTATAAACCTATACACGTGTAGAGCTCAATGATTATCAGCCAATCATTGTCTGCTAGCTAGTCAATGATGGCTCGGCTCGTAACAAATGTGTCATATACGACGCGTATAGGACTATACACGATAGGGTATTAGGCACCAGGGTGTCCAAGTAACCACACCCTATTTAAATGTGGTTGGCAGATGCCTTTCTTCTTTCATTGACCTCCTTCGGCAAACTGTTTGTAAATTGTTTTACTTGAAGTTTGTTTATGCTCATTTATTTAATAAATGAATAAATATAAAGTTGTTTTGTTCATTTGATTTAACGTTCAAACAATGAGCATATTTTGTTTGTAAATGTTTGTTTATGTTTGTTTATTTTCTTTGGTTTCTTTTCATTTATTTTATGTTTGTACTTAATTTATTTGCTAGTTATTAGTAATACCACTTAATTGGTCCATCATGCATCAACACGTCATCTCATTTACATTTTAGAATCAAGTGTTGCGTAATCGAAAGACGAAGGTACAAACAATAAAGAACGCATTTTTCGTTGCTTATGTTCATTAATATTTGTTTTTTATGTTTGCTAAAGTTGTTTATGTTTGTCCATTACGTTTGTTTAGAATATTAACGAAACAATTATAAACGAACACATCCATTTTCCTAATAATCGAATATGAACAAGAAAATTTGTTCATTTAAGTGTTCAAATTTGTTCGTTTGTTCAGTTAAACTTAGACGAATGAACATGAACAAGCTCCGTTGATATTCTTTCAGTTCTCGGTCCTAATTTTAGCTTTTTGTTCCTAATTTTAACAATTTTTTTTCTTAATTACTCATGTTAATTATATTTCTATTCTCTGTCTCGTTAGTTAAAATTAAACTCAAACTAAGTTTCATTTTTCATAACATCAGGTGCCTTTAACTAGCATGATAAAGCCGTTGTAAATGGAAAGCAAACATCTGGAGTATTGTGTGACATGAGGATTTCAACTTAATCAAAAGAAAAATTTTATAGGGTTGTAGTTAGACCTGTTATGTTGAGGCGTATAAGTTAGAGGTAGCGGAGGTGTGTGTTAAAAGATCAAGATCATCATAATAATCTCTAGTAATAATTGTTGTTATTTTTCAATGTGAGATACACAATAAGGTCAAGTTGTGTTGCGAAGTGTAGTTGGGCTTGTAGCTGTTAACTTTGGGCTTGATTGTAGCTATTCAATGTTGGCTTGTAGTAGATGGGCTTATTTAGATACAATAGACCTGACTAACCTAAGGCGCGTGTCATATGGCCATGGGTGTGGATTCCAGAATTCATTCGTTCAACACTCTTGTTTCTCTCTCTTCACAAGTTATGATTAAGGTTTTCATAGCATAAGAAATCAAAGATTCACCTTGAATCAGTGAGTGTTAGTGTGAGAATCTTGTTGAGATTATTGAGTTGATAATCTCTGTGAGTAGTGTTAGATTATTCATTGTTGAAGTTGTATCTGTACAGATGTTTTCTAGGGTTAAATAATATTCAGGTTTCGGTATTAGTTGTTCTTGGTTGATCTAGTACCAAATCCACATTTTGTAATATGGTATCAGAGCAATAGTCTGCTCTTGGGGTGATTTCGTTACATCTATGGTTTGATGTGTTTTCGCTGGTCAGGTCTGTGATAGATCTGAGAAGTTGTGGTGATTCTTGACATCTTGTGCTTCAAATCAGAGAAATCAATGCTTCTTGGAGTTCATATGAATCTTGATAGATGAAGCCCTCTCGTTAAGGTTAGAAATCTTGAAGTTTTTCTTCTTATTCTTGTTCTTGTAACCATAAGTGAAGGTTACAAGACAAGTAGCTGGAGGGAGTTAAACGCTTTGGTGAGATTGTTCTATACTTTTTCTTGTTTAACTTTTCTATCACATGTTGTTATTGAGTGTAGGCATATTTGACCAGGTTAGGGGGGACTGATGATTGGTTAACAGGGAGAGCCACACCCTGTTTGTTTGCGCATGTGTCATTTCTTGGTTGATTTAGCATTTATATTGGTGTGTTGATTGTTTCTTCTTGTCAGTGTGTGTTTAGACTTAGAAAGCTCCCAGACTAAGGCCTAGGGAGGTACCCTGGAGTGACAAACCTCTGACCGGGTCCCTGCTGTGGTTTCGCTGGTGTGTGTTCTGGTGGTTGTTAGTTGTAGCTACTGTATTATGTTTGGTCTGTTAACTCTTGATATTTATTCTGTGAATCTGTTATCTGTTTGTATCTGTTAAGGAATGGTTAATGGTGATGTTGGTTCGTTTGCCCCTCTTGAGACATTAGTTAGTAAAGCTGATACTAGGGACCCATTGTATCTACATGATTCTGATTCCAATAATCTTACTATTGTATTTGTAAAACTTAAAGGATCTGAAAACTATAGTGTGTGGGCTAATTCTATGATTCTTGCATTACAAGTTAAAAATAAATGGGGTTTTATAGACAAGAAGTGTGTTAAATAAGAGGATAATGATGTTTTGGCTAGACAATAGATAGGTTTAATTCAATGGTTCTTACTTTGATTTTTAAATTCTATTAGTGAGGAACTTTATATGGCACATGTTTTCTTTATACTTGCTTATGAGGTTTGGGAAGAATTAAAGGAAACTTATGATAAAGTAGAGGATTCAGTTGTGTGCAACCTATTCTTTTAGTCAAAATGGTTTAACTGTTTCTGAGTATCATCACAAGTTAAACATAATGTGGAAATGATTGGATCAAATTCTACAATTTCCTCCTTGTACCTGTCAAGCCTCAAAAGACTTTAATAATTTTAATCAAATGATTAAACTTATGCAGTTTTTAATGGGGTTGGACAGTGTTTATCAGAATGTTTGGACAAACTTGTTGATCAAAAAAACTTTGCCTACTCTTAAGGAGGCATTTGCTATAGTTTCTAGGGAGGAATCCATAGGAACTCTAGCAGTGATTAAAAAGCCTAGACAATTGGTTTTGCTTCTAAGATTAGTCAAAATGACTTGAATAAAAGAAATAAAATATCTTTGAATCAGTCTTTATAGTCTACTAACTATAATAAAACAAGACATTCTATAGACAAATGTTTTAAAATTATAGGCCATCTCTCTTGGATGAAGCCAAGCGCGGACAGGGAAAGAAGGCAGTTGTAAATAATAACAGTACTGTAAGTGATACTAATGGCATGTTTCTTTAACTTCTGAGCAAGTGTCTAGATTGTTAAGTTTGTTGTCAATAAGACTAATGAGGGTGCGGCTCAGAGAGTTGTAATGTTTCAGGTAGGTTAATGAGTTCCTTTTATGCTAGTATGTTTTACAAACCTGTTTTTTGTTTTGCTACTATATTTGATAATGGGAAGGATACTGGTTGAGTAATTGACTTGGTGCAAATCAACATACGGTCAAAAATCATGAGTTGTTAACAGATTTTGTAGATGTGTCAAATCTTAACATAAAGGTTAAACATCCAAATGGCACTCATGCCTTGGCAACCAAAATTGTCAGTTTACAATTAACAAAGGGAGTTGTTTTGCAAGATGTTTTTGTTGTGCCCGAGTATTGTGTTAACCTCATATATGTGCATAAACTAGCTAAAGATAACAAGTTATATGTTAGATTTGATGAGAATACTTGTTTTATTCAGGATGCATTAACAAAGAAGGTACTGGTAGTTAGTTAGATGAATTATATTTTAGTGGAAATTCATTTGCATTTGTTAATGTGTATAGTAGTAGTTAAAACTTGTTTAATTTATGGCATGCTTGATTGGGGCATCCCTTTGATCAAGTTGTTAAAATGTTTCAAAATAAACCGAATATTAAAAATGTTCAAAATTAAGTTCCATGTGAAATTTGTCACAAGTCCAGGCAACATAAAGAACCATTCCCTTTGAGTGATCATAAGACTTCTCAGTGAGGTAATTTGATTCATTTGCATGTTTTGGTCCATATAGAGTCACTAGCAGGGAGGGGTTTAAATTTTTCCTTATAATTGTGGATGATTTCTAAAAGGGGAGTCTGGGTTTGTTTGATGAAACATAAAAACGATGTCTTTGAAAATTTCAAGATTTTTATAACATAATACAGGCTCAGTTTAGTGAAAACATTAAATGTATTAGGAGTGACAATGGTTTAGAGTTTGTTAATAGTAAAATGAGTATCTTTTGTAAATCAAACAGTATTGTTCATCAAACTTCTTGTGTCTATTCTCCACAACGGAATGGTGTTGTGGAAAGAAAACATACGCGTCTTCTTAATGTTGCAAGGGCCTTGTTGTTTCAGAGTAACTTACATGTTAGGTTTTGGACTGAGTGTATTCTAACTGCATCTTAATTAATTAATAGGACTCCTATTTCTGGGCTTGGTGTAAAACTCCTTATGAACTCATATATGGTTTTAAACTCTTTCTAGAACTTTAAGGTTGTTTGGATGTCTTTGTTTCTATACTATTTTAGATAATTCAGATAAATTGAGTAGTAGGGCTGAAAAATGTTCATTGGGTATTCCAATGAGAAAAAAAGGGGTATAAAGTTTTCAGTCTTGATAGTAAAACTGTTTTCTTTTCAAGAGATGTCAACTTTTATGAAACTTTGTTACCATTTAAAGAAAAAAATTGTATATGGGACCTTTAACATGAATTTTTAAAAAAGAAGTTAATAATCTGATTTTTTTACCTTTATGTAAACAATGAATCAAAACAACTTGAAGACCTCAAGGATGAAGAAAGGGTTGAAACTACTAATACCGTATCTTCACATGGGTCTCAGCAGCCAGAGACTTAGGCTGTTCCTCTTGAAAGGAGGGCTGTTACTGTAGCAACCTGAGAGTTGTAGCAGTGAGTCTGGCAGGGTTGGGCATGTGGATGATAGTGGTATAAATGTAGATAATACTAGTTCTGAGGGGAATACTTCTTAGTCAAATGCACAAACTGTTAATAGGAGGTCTACCAGGACTACTACTTTACCTAGAAAACTACATGACGACAATATAGAAGGAAAAGTTAAGTAAGGTTAGAAAAGGTTGTAAATTACTCTAATCTCTATGTAGAAAATATGTGCTTAGCTGTGTGTTTAAATAAATCAGTGAACCTAAGACTTATATTGAGGCTAGAAAAGGACCCCAATTGGGTTTCTTTTATGAACAAAGAGATAGCATCTCTTCATAGAAATGAAACCTGGGATCTTGTTGAGTTACCCAAGGGTAGAAGTCTTGTAGGTTGCAAGTGGGTTTATAAGATACAGTATAAATTTTTTGGAGAGATAGATAGGTTTAAGGCTAAGGTTGGTAGCAAAGGGGTATAGTCAGAAAGAAGGGATAGATTATGCTGAGACTTTTGCTCCTATTATTAAAATGGTCAAGGTTCGATGTGTTCTTGCATCGGCTATCCATAATGATTGGTTATTATATCAACTGGACAGCAATAATGCATTCTTGTATGGGACCTTCATTAAGATGTCTATATGAAACTTTTTGAAGGTTATTGTTCTAACATTGAAATAAGGTGTGTAAACTTAAAAAATCTTTGTATGGCCTAAAACAGGCGGCAACGATGTGGAATGAGAAGTTGGTAAAGGTTTTGATTGATTATTGGTTTACACAAAGTGTGTGTGATTATTCATTATTTGTTAAACAGAGTGATAATGTGATAACTGTATTATTAGTTTAAGTGGATGATATAGTTGTTACATGAAACTGTTTAAGTGAAATTAATAATGTGAAAAAGGCTTTAAAATCCTGTTTTCTCATAAAAGATTTGGGAGAGTTGAAGTATTTTAGGTATAGAAGTACTTAAGAATGACAAAGGGTTATGTCTTTCACAAAGAATGTATTGTCTTGAGTTATTGGCTGAGTATGGAATGACTGGATGCAAACCAGTCAGTTGTCCTATTGAACAAAATCATGTTGTTACGAACATTTGCAAAGATAAAAGTGCAGTGTTAAGTAACTTGATATTTTATAAAAAAACTGGTGGGAAAACTTATTTATCTTTCCCACACCAGACCTGACTTTGCATATGCGGTTCATTTTTTGAGTAAGTGCATGCATAGTACTAGTGTTGGGCATTTGTCAATTGTTTTGAGATTGCTAAGAACTTGAAAAAATCTCCTTGTAAAAAGGTATTTTCTTTGGTAAGTGTCAAAGCTTTAATCTTAAAGCATTTGTTTACTCAGATTGGGCAAAGTGTGTTCAATCCAGAAGGTTAGTGATTGGATTTTGAGTGTTTTTGGGAAGTGTTTTAGTTTCCTGGAAAATCAAGAATTAGTCTACAGTTTCTAGGTCCTCTGCTGAATACCGATCTTTATATGCTGGAGCCTGTGAGATTTTGTGGCTAATAAATTTCTTGGGTGAACTAAAGGTCAAAGTTGAACTGCCTGTGAGTTTGATGTGTGATAGTACTGTTGCATTGGCTATTGCAGCCATTCCGGTTTTCCATGATCGTTCAAAACTTCAAATTGGATTTGTTCTTCCTGTGGGAAAAAAATTGCCAAGGTGTTCTTAAATAGTTGAAATTCAGTCTGAAGATCAATAAGGTCAAGTTGTGTTGTGAAGTGTAGTTGGGCTTGTCACTGTTAACTTTGGGCTTGTGCTTGTAGTTGTTTAATGTGGGCTTGTAGCAGATAGGCTTATTTGGTGACAATGCGAACCCGTGTACTACCAGCTGTGGGCTTTGGCCTATATATAAGAGTATATAGAATTCCAGAATTCATTCATTCAACACTCTTGTCTCTCTCTCTTCACGAGTTCTAGAAGAACATTCCACAAGAACAATAGACTAATCTGAAAACCCTATAAGTCTTCTACTTGTGAAGATCCGTAATCTGTGTGCCCTTCGCAAAGCCTTTATACCACAACATTTCCAACTCATCCTTTAGAACTTCCATCTTGACATATTTAGCCCTCCATCTTCTCTTATTAGACAATATAAACCTCAAACTTAGAACCTCCAAAATACACTTAATACAAATATAAGTTTGAGCTTTATGAAACTAAATTTACCATTTGAATTAACTTGAACCACCCATTATTTTATCATGCTCCCTTAATTCAAATGGTAAACATTAAAAACAATTCAATTTTTTTACACAATTTTCTATGTTTTAAACTGTATAGACCTTTTGTAATCAATATTAGAAAACCAAAATAAGTTTTTTTATTTTATGCACTCCTGCTATTTTTTTCCAATTTTATAAAGTGCAAATCAATTGTGCACAAATACAACCAGAACAAATTAAACAACAATTCCAAAAGATTGGTAGTTTAAAAACATTTTATTATTCTCAATGTCCCTCTCAATCTTTGAATTGAATGGACCCTAAAAGTAAGATCGGTGAATAATAAGAAATTAAATATATAACTTCCTTGTTAACCATCCATCCACGCATACTGTTGTCTCTTGAAGCATATTATTAATCACCAAAGCAACCTTGAACTTCCCGACCTGTCATACACAATATTTTACACGAGTAACCATGATGATTTTTCGAGATTCAACACTTAAACCTTCAAGAGTGCCATCAAAAAACTTTCCCTAAAACATAATCTAAACCACATCTAAAATATTTTTAAGAGATACAAAGCAAAAAATCCTTGAGTAATTCTAGGTTAATGTTGACATATACTAAAAAAATGCAGTTCCCCTGCATTGAACTTACCACAACACTTCATTCAATTTTCTCAAATATCTCCAAGTGTTACCATGCAAATATCATCTTGAGTTCCTTTGACTTACTAATTGTAAATGGATCTTTATTTGACTTACAAATCAAAGAAAACCTCACAAATATACAGATTATTAACTAGACCATCTGAGTTCAAAGCCTCACACTAAATCTAACATGATATTAACTCTACACACCACGTAGAATTACAAGAACCCTGGATCTAATAAAATATATGAGGAAGATCGGATAAAAACGATCAACATATATTACAAGAAATCCTAAAACAAATCTACTAAAAGAATGATGAATGCGAGAATATGTGATGTAAAAAATATATGGATAATGAACTATATAAAGAAAATGGAACCCGCAACACTTTTACAACTATATAAAGACAAAAAATCATCTAATTGAATACTGAACACCAAATCCACATTCAAAAGAAAATATTCATGTGGCAAGAAAAAAAACCAATATACATAACCACAAAAAACAAACATACAAAGAAGTAACACCAACAATATGAGCTGCTAACAAAACAACATTTCACTTTAGAATACATCTGACAAACTTTTACTTGGCAACACTTTGAAGGAAAAACACCAACCAGTTTTTCATCAACTAGTAAACAAAAAATACGAAAACAACTTCCATCTTCATTTGGCTATGAATTTTAGATTCATAGCAACAACAAAAATAGTAAATGCCAGCTAGGCAAAATAAAAGAATCATACAAAACCATTTAGAATCATACAGATCTATAACTAGCTCAAGTTCATATGATCAAACAAGAATACAAAACCATGTATAATCACAAGATACTGTAACATTATCAGAGAAACATACATGTCTGATAAAACACAAGTCACACGACTTTTGGATTCCGTAACTATGACTGGACAGCAACTGGATCCATGTCTATTACAACTTGTAAAGAACATAAAGACTAACTTAATTAAGTCCAAAATTTTTACAAATTTACAAGTACACGAATCACACAATTCAACTAAATCTGATAAAAAGAATCACACGACTCAAATCTGAAAATTTTTTTTACAGCCACAACAACTCTTAACCAAAAAAAAAAAATACAAATTTGCAATCAGAGAAGAAAATCATATTTCACACAAGAGAACATACAAGGCTGCCACACATCAAGAATACTCTTGAAAATACAACCGGTTAAAAATGTGAACCAATGGTTCAATTAACCATAAAATTGTGACAAACGGAAAAATAACAGGTATATCCGTACAACTTAATCACTGTAAGTTATAAATTATGTGCATATAGACTTAATTACGTTATAATTGAGTCTTATAAGTCTAGTTATATCCAGGAAAAACATTTATATTTGCATACATTACAATCGTATTCGCCTTGTCACGATACGATAGAAACTATTCTAGTGACCATTGGCAGATTATCCGGTTAAACTATTCATGTTAGGACGTGTTTGGTATGCTCGGAACGTTTTACAAAAGACATTATTCCATGTCCGATAAAAACCATGAGTAAAACCCTAAAAGGGAACAAGTATATGTAATCTAATTTTCCGAAAAAATACACAAGTATTAATTTGTCCGATCCGAACCATGTTGCTTATCTTAAAATGCTAATAAGGATTCTTTCATAACTTATGAGCATATAAATAATAAATCCGATTAATATCACATAATTAATCGCAAATTAAATTATAAGCATAACTAAGTGTCCGTTGTAGCACTAATCATCACCAAGACATTGTCAAGTAAACTGCTAATCCTAGTTAATGCCCTATAACTAGATAATTCCCTAATCATCCTAATTAAACCCCTAAGTACTAAAATATCTCAAAAATCAATTACCCACAAGTTTTAAATGGTGAACCAAATCAACACCCAAACAACCCCATACCCTTCCCCATTTTCGGTTGGTCAATAGAGGGGACCCACCTCCCCTCACAAGTGTTTGAAAGGTTGGTTGATTGGGCATGGTTTGTGTTGACTAAAAGGGACTTATATGGAAGGATGAATACATAAGAGATCCTGACACCATTTACATCATTCTACACTTACACTTTTCAAGACCAAAACAACACATCTCTCTCTCCTTCTCCCAACATCATTGGGGCATTTTAGTGTGACAACAGGTTTCGGTTTGGCCTTTGGATATTTTAAAGACTTGTGAATATTCTGAAAACTAAAGATCGAAGTATTCAAGTAGTACTAAAGACCTGTGATCCGAATTATTGAAAGTATATTGGTCTGAATTATCAAGCTATGGTCCGAATTATTATGTCATCAAGTGGTCAATAGTATTGAAGATCTTGAAGTCCAAGTTTCCAAGAGATGCCGAATTATTATTGATAGTAATGTTGTCAGTAGTATCAAGTCTATATTGCTCCAAGATTTATCTAGTCAGTAGTATTGGATTATAATGTGGGCCTGGCTGAGTATGCATGGATATATGTTATAAACACTATTATGCATTAGTGTTTAGGCTAGACATTGTGAGAGACATTTACAGAGAGTTTGTGTGAGAAATCTATAGAGAGTGGCTAAGAGATTTCTTGTTGGTATTGATTGATTGTAAACATACTTGTTGAATAATCAATAGAATACCGGGTTTAAAGTGATTTTTCTTGTTCTTCATCTTATAAACATATCTCTATATTGGTTGGATCTACTAAGGGGATTCCACACCCTTGGTTTGTCCGTTATTCGATCCATGGATTAAGGGACCTACATACACCCACAGCTCCCTACCCCTCTATCCCTCTCCTCATTTTCAAAGCTTAAACAACCATTTCAAGGGTTACCTAAGGTGTTTCAAGAAGATCTGAGGTGGTGCAAGGTATAAAGGATTCAAGAAGGCTTATTCTTGCAAGAAGTTGAAGCTTTTCTTTTCTTTTCTTTTCTTCAAGTTTGATCATCCCTATCCTTGAGCTAGTAGTAACCATCTTGATCTTCACTTTTGTTTTTAAGTTTAATATAGATCATGGAAGTTCAAGTAATCACCAAGAAATCCTTGTTAAAACACATGGGAAGTTTTAAAGTAAACATAATCTATGAAATGTTGATGGTTTGTCTTGATCTTGAAGTGGATGATGAAAGTATGTGAAATAAACTCATAAAGTTGATGATCAAAAGATGATTTAACAAAACACTAAGCTTAAAATATGGTTGGAACTTGTTTAAACATATGAAAGATCATGAAAAGTGTTTATGGAAATTCTAGATTTTTGTATGATGTTTATGTTTTTGAGTTATGTTAAAAAATTAGAAAAAAATTGCTCTTGATCATGATGATCAAAGAAGATTGATGATGATGATAATGATTAAAGGGTATTAGGGATAATTTAATGGACACCATGTCAAAATTTACAAAAATAACAAGTTATGTTTAGAACATAATTAACTAGAGTTTACAAGCCTTGAAATGAATTATTTTCACCAAGTATGGGTTGTATGTATTTTTTGTGAAAATATAAGTTAACATAAACTTATGGTGAACTAGGGTTTTCAAGAACTTAAAAGTGGATATATATATATATATATATATATATATATATATATATATATATATATATTGAGAGATGTATAAAGTATTATATACATACATGAACTTAGGACAATATGGAATGAAACATTTACTAAGTGTTACTTATATACTCTTCACAAAATTATGGTAAGTATATATATATATATATATATATATATATATATATATATATATATATATACACGAACATATTACCATGACGTAATCCGAGTTCCCGAGAGACTTGATGACAAATATGGACATATGGACAAAGTACAAGTATTTATAAGTTGGATAAAAGTATATGATGAAAATATATAATTTCGATCAAGTAATAAAAAATATGTTTCCAATGAGATATAAAGAACATATATATTTCACAACCCATCATAAAATATATTATTTTAGGTGATCATAAGAATATATTTGCTAAAATATAAATTCTACAAAAGGACAACAGACTAAGTGTGAATTAATAAAGATACAAAAGTATATATATATATATATATATATATAGGTACAAATACATGTCTACGTATATGATAACACGCCTAGTATAATACAAGGTTATAAGTAGAATACATGTATATACGTATACATACAAATACACAACAAATACATGAATTGGAAAAGTATACAAACAAGTATATATACATGTATACATATACAAGGACAATTTAAAAAAAAATATTATTTTTAACAAAGTATCACACTTGGAAATATATATTTATAATTGAAGATAAATATATATTAGGAAACCAATGATACACGTTACAAGAATATATTTTTGGAGATAAACATATATTACTTACACTAAACAAAACGAGTGCGTGGGACACAAGTTTATATATATATATATATATATATATATATATATATGGTACAAATATGTGTCCACGTATATCATAACATACTTAGTATAATACAAGTTATAAGTAGAATACATGTATATACATATACATACAAATACACAACAAATTCATGAATTGGAACAGTATACAAATAAGTATATATACTTGTAACATATACAAGGACAATGTTAAAAATATTATTTTTAATGAAGTATCGAGCTTGGATATATATATATATATATTATATATATATATATATATTGATTAACCATCAATACAGAAAACCAAAGGTACACGATACTAGAATATATTTTTGGACATAAAAATATATTACTTACATTAAACAAAACGAGTGTGTGGGACACGAGTTTATACAAGGGGGCAAGGCCCTAGACATTATACAAACAAGTATATATCAGCATATGTGTATATATATAATAATATACTTACATGAACATCCGGATAATCACCAACCAACGTGTCTAAACAAACAAGGGTTTTCAAAAAAAAAAAAAAAAAACGAAACAAAGTTGAGTATGAACAAGGATTTGGTGAAAGACTTGTACATGAAACAAACAATTAAACCTATGTGTCTTAACGAATTTGGACACTTGTTGGTCACGACTCAGGGAAACATTATATATTGCTAGCATCAAGCACAGAACGCAAGTTGTGAGTTTCACGGCCCCTCTTTTAAATACTTTTGCTTTTAAAATTCAGGGGAGATACATGTTACACAATCGTATCGTAGTTATGGAATGAAATCATTTAATAATGTTTGCATAATTGGCGTGGTTGTAAAACAAGGTTTCTAACCAAGATAGGCTGCCGAGGCGACTTTCTTCAACTCCGCCTAATTACTCGAAATCGATCAAACGCGATCAACCTCGGCTAGAATCGGATCTAGTAGGTCAACTCAGACCGAGTTTGACTTTAAAAAACAAAACATAATTTCTATGCCTATCATATTAAAGAATTAAAGAATTTTGTTATAATTATTTATAATTTATGTAATTTGACATATATTTAATATCCGAAAACTAATTTCTTTATAATTTTGCATGTCCTAGTACTCCTCGAGTATTCTCCGCCTAGGCCGAGTACTCTCAACTCCCCACTCGACTGACTAGGAAGCACCCAGTGACTTTTGCGACCATAATAACTGGTAGTACATTAGTATCCATTAGTCACATTACAAACTGAGGAACAAAAGCGATAGATATATTGAGTGTGGGCAAACTCCACACGTGGTCGTTGAGACCCTGTGGGAGTGCTTTTGTGTTCGACGAGTTGCGCGTCACTAGGAATAGTGATTCGGTACGACGAAATATTGTCAACGTTTGATTATTAGCTTATGTTGACACGTACATTAATGTCCTTGCAAAAAAATTAATTGGTCAACGAATTTCATTGACACCATGCATACCGGTTTCTATACATAATTTATCAAATGTTTTAAAAATCATTTGTTTCAAGGAAAAACTATGAACTCATCGACTTTATGTTGGCGTTTTATTTAACATGTATTTCTAGAAAATAGATGGCGTCGCAGGTTTGGAAATTCAAGGGCTAGGATTGCATAACGATGTGATTTCGGGGGTTTCTTATATATTTCTCACCCTCGTGCGATGATATATGGACCAAAACCTAGTATAAGTATTGTATTTTGTTAAAGTCTTTTGCAAAACTAGAAGTAGTTGGTTCATGTATCTAAACAAAATACTTTGGTTTTTCTATTAATATTTCAAGTAATGTTATTAATTGGCGTCGTTGGTTATCCTAAATTTGTAGACATTTTCACTATTGAATGTTATGAAAACCTATCGTAATCAGACACCATTATGCTTCCGCTATGAGCAGGGTGTGACAGATTAGAATCAGAGCTTCGATTGTAGTGAACTAGGATTCCCTCACGAGTCTAGACTACAATCACCATACTAGGATGTTCTCATAAAACGATTTTCCAAGAACAAAAAGTTTTCATTGCATTGCATCACATGAGGTCCACTACACGATTTAGTCTATAGAAGATAGAAAAGATACATTAAGTTGATCTACTTGAAATAAGTAAGATAACTCATGAGGGTTTAATGTGATTATATATATATATATATAATCAGTAAAAATTTAATTATATATACTTGTTGTATGGATTATTTTGCTTGGTCACTATGTCTTCATCATCAGATTCTAGCAATGTTTACGATGAGGATAGCGAGCCGATGGCGTTAGTGTCTGACGACGAGCCTATAGTAGAGATTATCTCCTACGAAGAGTCAAAGCCTGAGGAGGTTCCCGACTATTTATTAGACAATATGATGTATTATCTCAGCAATGACGAGATTCAGGTAGTTGTAATAACGGACGAGGTTGTTGGAGACGTCCCTCTGGAGGACAATGTGCTAGCTTTTAGGGATCACTTAGAGCCCGGAGTATTAGTATTTGGTTCCCCGGACAAGGACCTCATTCTAGGTGTTCCGCCTCTTGAAGCGGTGGCTCCTTTTGTCGACCTCTCCGGATGAGGACGAGGTTCCTATATTTCATGTCGACCACATTGATGAGGATATAGGGGATGACGAGGTTATTGAAATTGCCATACTAGAGATTTCTTCCCATATTGTTTCTGTAGTAGATATTTCATCATCGAATGCTAGCGACCATGTGTCATCTAACACTCTTAGGGGCATTGGCTTTTGTGCATACCCTACCGACGATAGTTTAACCACTCAGTCTGTTATCCCTACAACAGAAGCACCATCTCATACTGACATGATTTCAGATGATGGAATAGACGTTGGACAGATCCGGAGTGAGGGTCCCTCTAGGCTCGTTATCGAGAGCCCACCTCACTCCACCGATGACAACCACCCCATCGATAGGTATAGGCGGCCATCTTAGCCCCCACCAGCCATGCCACTGTGCGACCCTTACTTCCCAACCCCATCACACGCCTCCACACTAGAGGAGCGAGTTATCTCCTCGATCTCCAGTTCAGGATTGCCTCTAGGAGGATTTGGGAGCTTCAGGATGAGGTTGCAACGTTTAGAGCTGCACTGGAGGCACGACCACCACCCCACCAATTCAATAGTTCGTGTTTTTGAAGACCATATTTTGGAGTAAGATCAACTTTTGGAGATAAAATACAACTTGTGGACAAGAAGATCAACCGTGGAAGAAACTTTTTACCTTTTATGTATTGTTAAACTTGTAAGCCGGGGCGATGTAGACCCGAGCTCTTGTTTTCTTCCACAAACATGATTGTAACAAGTTATAAATGATATGTAAATTATGGTATTTTTATGACACGTTCTTTTATCTTGTTATAGTTATCTTGATATTGTGGTTAATATGTGATCATGGCCTGGTGATTGTTATGTTGTTGTCTTTGGCATGATTCTTCGTACGATTTATTTATTTATTTATTTCTCATTGCTAAATGGTTGTCTGGTTATGTTGTTGACTTTCTCATGGGATTTCTATGATTGATGTGTTTATATTTAGTGCATGGTTGACAATATATTTTAAATATGTGTCTAATCTCTTTTGGTGTATTAAATATTAGAAGATCATGGAACCCAAAAGGAGAAACACCCATAAGAGCATGACGAATCCCATGCCCACAACCGAAACAAAACTGGATTCACTCCTGGAACAACGTATATCAGCAACGATAACCCAATATGAGGTGGCAGCTCAGGTGGTACGGGACTCAGTGGTTCCGGAACAGGAGGGAATGTCATAAATGGTAATACTTGGTTGCATATGACAACACAATAAATTTCTCAATAATATTTATTTGTTATAATATATATTTTGACAATTCGTGTATACGAATATTTCAGGCTGCACGTACAATGCATTCCTTGACTGCAAACCTCTAAACTTTGATGGCACCAGGGGTGCCGTGGCATTCGTACGCTAGACCAAAAAGACCAACTCAGTAATCTGCATGAGCAAATACCTCTTTGTGGAGGAGGCACTAACTTGGTGGAACTTACAAGTTCAGAAGTTAGGCGATGAATTGGGAAACAACGTGACATGGGAGGAATTGATGAGAGAGCAATATTGTTCGAGGGCCGAATTAGAAAGGTTGGAGACCGAATTCTTGAATCTCACTATGGTAGGAGCCGACATTGCCGAGGTATATGATACGTGGTCAAAAACCGATGTTTCTATAAAGTTTAAGTTAATGTTTTATGTAACTTTTAGTTTCGAATAACCTACTTTTGATTGGATTTGTATTTTACAGGTTTACGGAGTTTAAGGAGCTATTCGGGAGCGTTTTGGAGCATCCGAACAGAAAATGGGTTAACCAGAATCGCGAAATGGGAAAACAGGAAAACATGAGTTAGACAGGCCGTCGGCGACGCCCCTAGGCCGTCGGCGACGCCCCTCAGATAGTCCGTCGGAGCAAAATTATCGTAGACATTGGATTAGAGCGTCGGAGGAGAAATACATAAAGCAGAGGCCGTCGGCGACGCCCCATATGGCCGTCGGTGACGCCCCTTCTAGTTCAATGTCGCTGAAATTCAAATTTTGACAGATTATAACTTGTTTTTGACCCATTTGGTGAGGAGTTACGAGTTTGGGAGTTTTGAAGCACCTCTTGGGAGCCAAGAACACCATACCCTTCATCGACAACTTCTTCCAATCCATCCAATCCATTCCATCATCCGAATCACAACCTTTGATCATAACCCTAGCCTATCATCATCATCTCATTCATCATCCATCCATCTTCATCTTCCATCCCAAACCCTAACCATCATCATCACTACCTTCGAAGCTTCGAGATGTTTGTGATCAAGCTCCAATCATCCGATGATCAAGTTCCGTTCACCATGAGCGGCTAATTTCTTTGGGTTTCACCCCGGTGTAGGTTTGTAAGTTCTAGGGTTTGACATGCTTTTGGATATTGATTTGTGACGATTTGTACTTTGATTTTGAAACCATGATAATTGACTTGCATTTGTATTGAATTCATGAAATGTCGAATGAAGATTAAATTTGACTTTGCGAAATGTTATGTGCAATTATGCGTTGTCTGGGTTAGAGTTTACTTGTTTGTGATAATAAAGTGCATTGTAGTCTGTTGTTCATAACGTCGATAACTCATGGCATGTAAATCACTTAAAACTAAACTTGTTGATCATTGATACAAAGGAATTGAACTTAAAAGCGTGTAGGAACCCTAGGAATTGCATTACCGAACCGGTGTGAACCTTGTTACGAAATCTTGTTTTAATCAAATTAATTAAGTTTCTTGCCATCAATCGCATTTTCATAGTTAGTCAATTAGAAACAAATTCGTCAGATCATTCCGACATTCCTTCAAACAAACAACTATTTAAATAATCAAAATAGCAAGCTTCATAAAGTGACAATCTTATTAAAAATCAATTGCATCTAATCGCAAACCACAAACTCTTCGTGGTTCGACCCCTTACTACAACTAACACATTGTTAAGGGTAATTCGGGACTATAAATATTATCTTTGACCGGGGCGCGACACTCCGATCCGTATACTCAATGTTTCCATGACTTGTCCTGGGTTGTCCCATATCTTGTTGAACCGGAGTTCAAAAGGATCAAATGCTACATCTGGGGATTGGCTCATCAGATTCGAAGTATGGTTACCTTTCTTACCCCGGCACGATTAGTCAGATGGTGAGTTTAGCCATTACTCTTGTTTGACAAGGAAGGGTTTGAAGAAGAAGGAATCGCATATGGAAACCACATGTTCTGGAAAAGGGATAGTATTCAAATTTTAAGAAAGGAAGGATAACAACTAACAAGAATAAGGAGACTTATGAATCAAAGAAAGTGAAAGCATTTGTTGCTACGAATGATGCAGGTCCAAAAAAGTACGCATGCCAGTTATCAAAGTGTGTGAAATACCGGTATCACCATGTAGGTGCTTATGAAAGTTTGAAGTGAAGGGTTCAGAGAAGAAGGAATCGCATGTGGAAACCAGATGTTATAGAAATTTAAAGTATTCAAATTCTAAGAAAGGAAGCAGAGCAGCTAACAAGCGTAAGGTGACTCATGAATCGAAGGTAGTGAAAGCATTTGTTGCTATAAATGATGCAGGTCTTAGAAATACGCATGCAAGTTACTGAAGTGTGTCAAATTCGGGTATTACCATGTAGGTGCATGTGAAAGTCTAAAGTGCAAAGAGTGTGGTAAGTTAGGACACTAGACGGAAGCTTGTTAGATCCATGGGACAAGAAAAGGTTAACGATGTTTCGAGTGTGGTGATAAGGGTCATTTCAGGAAGGATTGCCCGAAAATGAATCAAGCTTGAGGAAGAGCTTTTGTGATTGGAGCACAAGATGCACGCAAGGACCCAAATGTAGTCAGCGATACGTTTCCTATCAATAACCATTATGCATCCATACTTTTTTATACCAGTGGGGATTTTAGTTTTATATCTACGAAATTTAAAAATATACTTGGTTTAATGTCAAGTAAGCTAGACATTCCATATTCCATAGAATTAGCAAACGGAAAACTGGTTTAGTCGTGAGATATTAATAAAGGGTGCACATTGGAACTAGGCGAATAAAAATTTAATATTGATCTTTTACCAGTCCAGTTGGGTAGTTTTGATTTTGTAGTCGGCATGGATTGGTTGTCGGAAACTGTGCCGAGGTGGTTTGTCATGAAAAGATGATTTGTATCCCCCCTCCTAACAGAGAAACACTCTTAGTCCATGGAGAGAAACACGAAACACTGTTGCGGATCATCACTAGTATGAAGGCTTAGAAGTGTTTGCGAAAGGGCTACGCTGCTTTCCTAGCACATGTGGTGGATAAGAAGGCCGAGGAGACTAAACTTGAGGAGATTCGTATTGTGAAGGAAGTCCCTAAAGTCTTTCCCGAAGACTTGCCGGGATTACCCCCACACGACAAGTTGAGTTCCGCATCGACTTAGTCCCTCGAGACGCACTCATGGCAAAAATCTCTATATCGTTTAGCTCCATCGGAGATGCAAGAATTGTCAACTCAACTCCAGGAATTATTAGACAAGGATTTCATCAGGCCGAGTTTCTCACCTTGGGGAGCTCCGGTCTTGTTTGTGAAGAAGAAAGGGGGAAGTTTCAAGAGGTGTATTGATTACCACGAGTTGAACATGCTCACCATCAATAATCAGTATTTACCGAGGATCGATGACTTGTTTAACCAATTACAAGGTTCCGGTTTTTACTCTAAGATCGACTTAAGATTTATATCATCAACTATGGATCCAGGAAGAAAGCAATCCGAAGACCATGTTAAGAACTCGTTATGGGCACTGCGAGTTACTTGTTATGCCTTTTGGTTTAACCAATGCGCCGGTTGTATTTATAGACTTGATAAACCGTGTAAGCAAGCCGTATTTAGACAAGTCAACGAAAGAGGAGCATGAGCAACATTTAAGAACAATTCTTGAATTGTTGAAAAAGGGAAAGTTATACGCGAAATTTTCCAAATGCGACTTTTAAATACGTGTAGTACAATTCCTCGTACATGTGGTGAACGAGAAAGGAATTCATGTCAACCTGTCAAAAATTGCGGCGGTTAAGAATTGGGAAGCACCAAAGACCCTGACTGAGGTGTGATAATTTTTGGGATTAGCGGTTATTATAGAAGATTCATCGAGAATTTTTCAAAGTAGCTCAACAACTAACCACACTAACTCAAAAGGATAAGAAGTTCGATTGGGGAGAAAAGCAAGAAGTTGCCTTTTATGGACAAGTTGTGTGACTATCCTACTTTATTACTTCCCGACAGTACCGTTGACTTCTTACTTTATTGTGATCTGTCGCATCAAGGGTGGTTAGGTTACGTCTTGATGTAATGAGAGAATGTTAGTGCGTACGTGTCATGCTAATTAAAGATTCATGAAAATAATTATACAACCCACGACTTGGAGTTAGGCGCGGTGGTATTTGCACTAAAATTTTGCGTCATTATCTTTATAGTACGTGATGTACCATATTCACGGATCACAAGAGTCTTCATCATATATTTAATCAGAAAGAATTAAATATGCGCCAACGACGTTGGGTAGAATTTTTGAATGACTGTGATTGTGAAATCAAGTATCATCCGGGCAAGGCGAACGTTGTTACGGACGCCTTGAGTTGGAAAAAAACTCAAGATCTTACGTGTGCGGGCACTGGAACTAACAATCCAGACGAACCTCACTACTCAAATTCATGACGCGCAACGTGAAGCCCTCACACCAGAAACGATACAGGGAGAATCTCTATGGGGTATCGTTGATCCTAAATAATAATCTTTAACCAAAATGGTAGTTGATTTCAACTTTAAATGGAAAGTAATGTGCGAAATTGGAAATCAAACTTTCAAAACATCAAAGTACAGAATTTTCATGTTATATCACTTTGAATGATTACATGGTGATTGTATAGTTATTAGCTATTACAAAACAAATGTTCAAAGAATTTTGTGATGGTGATGGGCGGTGATGTTTGTAGGATGTATTAATTGCAAGGTTCAGCTCATTTACCCTTCGAGGTTTCATTCTCTATTTATAGAGAATGTTTGCATGAATAAACAATTGTTTACTCATGCAGGTGTCCTATGGAAAATTGTTTTTTTGACAGATTCATTGAATCCATATATCCACTAGGCTTTTGGAATATGTGTAGAAACCTTATCGGTTAGTGCAACTTGTGTCATTAGAATGAATTTTGATGATTCTTCATCAAATTTTGATGAAGTTTATCTTAAATCTGATGATTAGTTCTGATGATATTTCATCAGAATTGATCAAAAACTTCTTATTGAGTCTTCTTTTGCTTTGTTGAAGACTGTCTGATCTTCCTTGGTGCTGATTCTTCTTTTTCTTGCCTATGGTATGTATCATCGTTTGGTTTGATTTGTTGACTTTATCAGCATCAGATCTGATATGATCAGAATGATCAAATTTCTTCATGATTTTTATTCAACACTTATAAGTAAGTATAAAAGAAAGTTAAATTTTATTGGTGGCCAGGCATGAAGAAGGACGTGGCAGAGTACGTTAGTAAATGCTTGACTTGTGCCCGAGTCAAGGCTGAATACCAAAAACCCTCGGCAATGCTATAGCAACAAGATATACCTCAATGGAAGTGGGAGCAAATCATGATGGACTTCGTGGCCCACCTTCAAAAGACACCCCGAGGTCATGATGCGATTTGGGTAGTGGTGGATAGGCTAACCAAATTTGCACACTTTACACCGATACACCTTAACTACAAGATGGAGAAACTTTCAGAGCTTTACACGAATGAAATCATAGCTCGACACAGAGTGCCTATCTCCATATTTCAGATCGCGATGGCCGCTTTACCTCACACTTCTTGAAAGAACTACAAGAATAACTTACCATCCCCAAATCGATGGCCAATCGGAACAAAGTATCCAGACACTAGAAGATCTACTTCATGCGTGTGTCCTAGACTTTGGAGGAAGTTGGGACAAGCACCTTCCCGTAATCAAATTCTCTTACAATAACAGCTATCATAGTAGCATTCAAGTGGCACCATACGAGGCTTGGTTAGATTAGACGTTGATGATATTCCGGTATTAAAAACTCTTGTGTGCTTGGGTGACCTCGGTATCTTACCATCACTATACTAGGCCAACGATGGATGCACATGCCCTAGCGTGTTGTGGAGAGTGATTGTGTTATATAGTGTTCTATAAATTTAAAGCTTGATACACATTTTAACTCTCTCCTTTAGTGGTATGGGGGCCTTTATGTAGGGGCTCCCTGGACTTTGAAAATCTTGAGACTTCAGGTCTCATCTTTTGTTGTCCCTTTGGACTAATATGCTATTTCTACTTATATGTTTCCATATCGAGTCTTCTTTGCATGTTGTTTGTTGGTTGTCTTTGTGCAGGTATTTTAATTCTATGGATGTGGAGTTGGTTCTGATTATGTCGGCACAAATTGGCGTCTGATATGCCGTGTTCTGCTTTCACACCTAGTTTTGTCTAGTTGTGTTTGTCACTATGGTGTGACGTCCACCACAGGTTTCAGTGAAGGGCTTTTTGTATTATCTTGTATCTTTTGTTCAATTTATAAGTTTTGGTCAAGTTGAAATGTCTTAGTCGCTAATTAATTTGTAACTTTCGCTCAAGTTGTAAAACTCTTTTAGTCATGAATTAATTTGTACTTGTGAATTATTTTATTATGTATGAAAGACAGTTAATCCGTAACTTATGCATTATTTGTGAATTGTCTTTTGTCATTTGGACTTGGTCGACGTTGTCCTTGCCCCATGATCGGGCTTTATGGCACAGGTATTGTGTTGGTGTACATGTTGTTTGGGATAGGACCAGTAGGCATGTCTGCCATGGTCCCTTCCTTTGCTATTGTGGTTAACATGTCAATGCACATTGTCATAATTCTTGGTGTTTGCAAGAGTGCAAAATGCAACACATTTACTACCATTTCATCGGAAACCTTTGAAGTACAAATGTGTTCAAAAGATGATACACAAAAAAGGGAGCCATTATTCACGGTTACTGATTGAAAAAAGGGAGGGTGTCCCACCCTTGCTTGTCTCTGCTTTTATTCCTTCCTGGTTTCCTCGTTTTCGTCTTGGCCACTCTACGCATAGTACTTTCATAGTTGCATGAGATTCCAAGTTATTGGAATTTCATTTCCATCAAGCGTTTCGAGCTTGCACGTTCCCTTGTCGTTAACCCCGGTTACCCTATAGGAGCCTTCCCATTTTGGGCCTAGTTTCCCGGTGCCTTCTTGTAGGCTGGCCTCGACCAAATCCTCCGGGACTAGGTTGAGTTTCTTCATTCTGGCATTGTAGTACCTTTCCATTTGTTTCTTGTATTCCGCCTCTCGGACTGCAGCCATTTCATGACTTTCTTCCAACACATTAAGATTCATCCTTAGGTCTCTTTCATTTTTAGATCCTCTTAGCTTCAATCTCGCGGTGGGGGATCCAACCTCGACGGGGATTACCGGCTCCGTCCTGTATGTGAGGTTGAACGGGGTCTCCCCGTTTGATGTCTTTGGAGTTGTTCTATACGACCATAGGACACACTACAGCTCTTCCAACCACCCTTTCTGTTTTCTCCCCAATCTTCCCTTCATTCCTATTACCAGGCTTTGGTTTGCCCGTTCAACGAGGCCGTTACTCTGAGGGTCCACTACCGAGGTGAAAATCTGCTTTATATGCTTCTATTTACACAAGGCGAACTATACCCCGTTGTCACTAACAAGTTCTTTATGTATCCCGAACCTGCACATCATATTATCCAACAAAAATCTCTTCATCTGCTCTCCTATGATTTTTGCCAGGGGCCTTGCCTAAACCCACTTCGTAAAATAATATATCGCCACCATCACGTATTTTACTCCTTGCGAGCTTTCGGGAAGGGCCTTACGATGTCGATGTCCTACTTCTAAAAGGGTCATGAGGTGAAGACAGGGATCATTGGATGTTTGTGTTGGTGTGTGATAGGGGCGTGTACCTGACACTTGTCGCACTTCTTGATTTCCTTGACTGAGCTATTGTGAATTCCTTCCAGAAGAAACATGCATTCATGGCCTTGGCCACCACTGTCTTTGTACAGAATGCATCCCACATATCCCTTCATGTATCTCTCTAATCACATATTTTGCTTCTTCTTCATTCCCACATTTAAGAGATGGTCCCAGATAGGACCTCCGATATAACCGTCCAATCGATGATTTCATACTAGTGTGCTTTGACCCGTATCCTCTTACCAATTTTTCATCCTCAGGGAGGATTCCTTCTTTCAAGTATTTTAAAATCGGTGTCATCCAGGAGTCTTCCTCCTCCCCGATCGCATATATGTCTTTGTAGTGTGTAGAGGGGGCTGTTAACACTTCTACCTTGACTTCCTTTGCTAGATGATCAAATGCTACAGATGCAAGTTTGCTAAGAGCATCTGCCTTTCTGTTTTGGACTCGGGGCCGTAGTTTAATTTGAGGAAGAGAATGAGTTGGCCAGTTCTTTGACCTTTGTCCCATATTTAGCCATGGTGTCATACTCGCCATTTCGGGCCTTGACTTTTTTGGCTAGTCTAAGGCCGGCTAAGAGGGCCTCATATTCTGTTGTGTTGTTCGTATTTTCAAAATCCAACCTGATGGCATAGGTGAGTTTGATGCCTTCGGGGCTGATTAGGGTTATTCCCACCCTGTTTCCTTCTTCACTGGAAGCCCCATCTGTGTGTAGCTTCCAAATAGCAGCTTCCTCCTTCTTCTTCTATTTTACTTATAATTCCTTTCATTTTAGGAGTTCATTTTCCTCTTCTTCCAACACTTCTTCCAAAAAATCCGCAAGGACTTGAACCTTTAAAGCTGCTCTTGTCTCCCTGAAAGTTCTGGCCTTCTTAGCACTTTCTAGTGTGGCTGATCTGAAAGGACTATGACCTTGTGTGCCTAGTATCTCCCCAGACATCTAGATGCGAACACTAGCGCTAACGTTAGCTTTTCCATTGGTAAATACCTTTCTTCTGGACCTTTGAGGGTCCTACTTATGAAATATATAGGTACTTGTGTCGTTTGTCTCTCTACCCCCATTATGGCACTGATATACACCAAATGCAACATATAAATTATATCAAATAAGGTATAAAATCAACCCTTTTTAGTACTAATGTTGGAAAAAGTGCGTTTTCTTTGTATACTTTTGATTTTCAGGATTAAAAGAGCTTAAATGTACAAAAGGAAAAATTTAACGGCAAAACCAGCATAAATACAAAAGAAGGAAAGTTGATACATCATACCAATCCTTTGAGCTTCACCCCAAGACCAAAAACAACAAATCAGAACACAAGAATGGGGTCGCGCCACCAAAGCATGGGGTCGTGCCCTACTCAAGATTCTAGAAAAGAAAAGACAAATAGAAGCAGACAAGAGACGTGGGGTCGTGTCCAAGGACATGGGCCGTGGTCAACTCCCAGATATGCAAATCTTGGATAGTACAGTAAGTACAATGGCCACGGGTCGTGCATGCATCCAGACTGGCAAAGCTCATTAAATGAAGACAGAGAAGAAGGGGGCATGGGACCGTGTAAACTGTCTGTTTCCACCTATAAATAGGGGTGCTTGTTTCTATTGTAATCCATCCCTTGGCAAACCATTTCTCTCACACCTGCCACCAATCCACCACCAAAATACCACCATCATCCACCACATTCGTCCATCATCGATCTTTAGAGTGTATAGTAGTCTCAGGATCCAAGATTGATCGTAATAGTTTTTTGTCAAACAAAGGCCATGATTGGCTATCTCTTACATCACTTTGTGAAGACAAGTCATTTATGTATTACTTTTGATTTCCAAGATTTGGTTAACTTTTTAGTTGGGTTTGTATTAATGACTTTAATATTGAGTTTTTTTATATTGAAAGTGAACTTTATTCTACCGTCTCTTCATGTTTTGTTGATTCACTCATTCGTGTCTTTACGGTTTATATAAAGCGCGTTAACTTCCTGGAAAGGGGTTAGAAGGGTGGTTTCTAAAGTTCTTGCCCCGTTCATTGTATAGATTCTGTTAGGACTTGATTCAAGCTTATTAGGAGTTCCTTTAAGGTAGATAGCATCAAATCGGGGGAAGTAAGAACGGCTTGAATCCCTTATAAATAAGCTACTATTAAAAGTTTAAACCGGCCTTGTGGGATATATCCCTGCTGACTCAGACCAATATGGCCGATGGTAGCGTTACCTCCAAAAGAGGGATAAGCCACAATTTGCATTAATAACTTAATTATCTTTCAATATTCCAGTCTTGCGGGACTGTATCCCTGCTGACTTATGGCTGAGGGTAGCGTTGCCTCCAAAAGAGGGACATGCCACTATAACTAAGGTAATCCTTTAAAAAACCCAAAGTGCATAAATCATCAAAGGATACATAAAAGATGATTCGGAACCAAGTGATTCTATCTTGTCTATTTGTTTATTTTATTTCTTTAAGTTTTCTTCTTTATTTTACTTATTAAAAATATTTTCTCAAAATTTGGTAAGATTAGACGTTTACGATAGTCCTGTATTAAAAGCTCTTGGGTCCTTGGACGACCTTGGTATCTTACTGTTAGGGCATAGGTTTAATTAATTGTGGATCATGAATCCTCAAGTGTTTACTGGATCAGTTATCCTTAACGGTTGACATAGGACCCAGAGGATCAAGGAACTTTAACTTTACTTATGATTTCTAACAATTGTTCTCTATGTTTTCTAATGATTATATGTAGGTTGTGGACGACGTGGACCAAGTCATAGCTGGAATCTCGGTAAATATTCGTTGGAGATGCTGCACGTGATGAATTCACTAACGTTCATGAGCTTGGACGTGGTCTACCATGAAAATAAGACCTAGTTGTTATCTTATTTGAAAAGGGGCTGATCAAGTGTTTTAGGCATATACATTCACGCTCACGAACAGACTCTTGCATACATTGCAAACTAGAGCTCTCACACTTTAGAAAACAATCATTGTACCACACTTGATCAACATCCGAAGTTGTAATCTTTTTTGTGCAATATACTTGGTGATTGGTAATTTTCATCACCCGAGGTTTTTATGCTGGAGATCTTCTAAAGATCAAGGGATTTTTCCTAGTATAAATCATCGTGTTCATTTCCATTTACATTTCATATGAGATCATACAAGTGTTCAACATTCAAGCACACTACCTCACAAATCAGATTTGGTTACATTATCCTTAATCAGATTTTTGACCAAAACAATTTGGCGCCTACCGTGGGGCAAGTGGTGCTTCAATTCTAAAAATGTTCGTGTATTTCCCATTAATTTTCATCAACTTTATGGCCTCTCAGGGAAAGCTATTTCAAGTGTCATGCCGGCGGTTACATCATCTCAAACCACTATGCCTTTGGCTCCCATTCCCTCACCATTCAAGAAGAATGCTGAAAATGCTTAGAAGAAGACATTATCTGTCTTCCAAGGATCAAAAACTTCTACTGTTTCTTCCTCTACAACTGCTAACAATGATGTTTCTGTTTTGCAGATGAAAATCTACATGGAGCAGTAAGACAAAACCAACCAGATGATCCTTCATGAAATTGATGATATCAAGAAGAAGAAGAAGAAGAGACCGACAGAAGATCAGTCTCTACTGATTCCTAGGTCATTGGATTTTTCTATTCCATCATCAACAATCCAGTATTCTAGGGGAGCCACTATCCAGCTTCAAGGATCCTCCAACTTTCAGCATGGATCACTAGCAATAAGCCAGCCTCAAGGATCCTCTATCCTTCGGCAAGGATCACCAGAGACGACTCAGGCTCAAGGATCCTTCTACCAACCCGGAGGATCATAGGGAATGTCCCAGCCTCAAGGATCATACCTTCAACATCAAGGATCCTCAGCTCGGGTTCAAGTGTCACACCCGACCCGCAGCGGAAAAGGTGATCGGGGCATGATTGGGTTATCATCAAAGCTCATGACATTTATTTTAACGTTTCATATTCATTAATACACTTTAATGGGAAATTACAATCAATATTACATCATGTCCTAAACATCAATCTAGGCTTCATTGTTTTCTTCTAAGGCATTTCCTATGTTTTCCTTGCTTCATCCTGTTCACCTGTATCATGTGTAAAAATGGTTTTTGGATCAACAAAAAGTTGGCGAGTGAATCCTATGGAAAACATTTGAACAAGTTGATTCAATTGATTATAAAATAAAGTGCACAACCACACATGAGTAAAAATAGATGTAAACTTATACACCAATCATTTAATGTTAAATAATGCACACATGAACAATAATGGATCGTTTTGAGGCACGCGTTGCTCAACTCGTCTCCCACGAGGAACTGATGGGCCTAATGAATGATTTGCATATACTTGACAATATGAAATACATAACTACAAACAATATAAACTAAATAATACACACCCGAACAATAATGGATTTTTTTTGAGGCACGCGTTGGTCAACTCGTCTCTCACGAGGAACTGATGGGCCTAATGGATGAATTGCATATAAATTGACAAAATGAAATACATAACTACAAGCAACATATACAATCTAAGTTTAGATCACAATATGGTATGGCACAAGTTTAAATAAACGCGTTAATTTTAGTGACACATGACACACCCCAAAACGTGTAATTAAAAAGGGGAGTTGTAAGATTCACTCACATTGGGTGCGTTCGGTTGATGATGTTGAATGCGCACGAAGTGGTTTTAACCACGAGTGAAATCAACCTAGATAATGGCATAATGGTTCGGTAAGTAAACGGATTTTATTAATCCATTTTAGTAGGATTGTTGGGTGTATTTTTGTGAGTTTAAGGCCATTTTCTAACCTTAAAAATGTTATTTTTAAGTATTTTTAATTGATTTTTAAATAAAATAAATAAATAAAAAAAATAAAAAAATGTTGACTTTTTGACCGTTGACCATTGACTTTGACTGTTGACCGGTTCGTATGTGTAATTGTGTGCGCTGGGTGAGGCTCGAACCCGAGACCTCCCGTACGCGTGCACGCAGCTCTACCAACTGAGCTACGTGTCTAACCCGAAATATTTCTGTTTTTAATTATATTTATATATTAATTGAATTAAACAGAAAATCATTTATTTTTAAAAATGATTTTAATGCATCGAACCGGTGCGCTCCACAGGTCTCGAACCCGGGACCTGTGGTTTAGGTTAACACACAATCCACCGATGGACTGTGTGTCTAACTTGTTAAATAAACTGATTTTTATTATACTTATATACCAACTACCTTATTTCGTTTCCGCCTTATATAAAAAGTTTGATAATTGTCCGGACCGGTGCGGTAGTCCGGACTCGAACTCGTGACCTGTGATTAAACGTTCACACAGTCCACCACTGGACTGTGTGTCTATCTTGGTTATTATTCCGGTTTTTATTATACTTAACATCTATACGAAATGAATCCGGTTTAGTAAGAAAAAAAGAACATTTTTATTAAGGCGAGTATGCGTGGGACATGAATCGAACTCGAGACGTAAGCGTGTTTAATGTGCACACAGTCCACCGCTGGACTGTGTGTCTAACCCGAGTTATATCTTAATTTAAATTAAACTTATATACTACTGAATCTTCGTCTTCTTCGTTAATCTTAACCAGAAACGGTGACTGACTGGTTCAACGATTTTAATCATGTTCTTTAGTGTGTTATGATTAATTACAGGTGAGATAAGTAAAAAGAATGAAAGATTAAGCGTAAGGTATACCGAACTGGACTCCTCTGTTTCTCCGGCAGAACTCCGGTGACGGCAAATGATTCCGGCGACGTGTGTCTTGCGGCAGAGGGTCTTCAACGAGCTTGAGATGAATGTGGGTGGCTTCGGTATGAGTTCTGAGTGTTCAGTGTTTAGAGTAAGGCACAGAAGTGAAAGGTTCGGTTTTCCGGCGAGTTGCAGAAGATTTCCGGCGAATGGAATTACGTCGAGAAAGGGTGCGGTTTTGAGCGAAAAGGCTACCAGTGGATTGTGGGTGAATTTATAGGGAGGAACCGAGATGTATAGAGTCGGATTTCAGACTTGATTCAAAGTCATTACGTTTTCTGGCGGTTATGACTTGCGTCGCGGGTTCAGACGTCGGTTATAACCGATGTCATAGTTAAAGTTTACGTTAAAACTGAAGAAACCGTCAAATCTTGGCGAGATAGTCCGGATTTCCGACGACTGCAAATAGGCGCGTCGGTTTTGAAATTGAGATTCATTTTATGTGATAATTGTCTCTAATAATAAACAAGAAACATCAGTGGCGCAGTGGTTGGATGGTTAAGTGTTAAGGCCTTGTTTGAATCGCTGGCTGACCCGGGTTCGAAACCCGGCAGCAGCATTTTATTTTTATTTTCTTATTTTCAATACTTTTTCAAATATAAATTATATTTTCCAATATACTTATTAATTATGTATCGTTTAAAATTAATTTGGGCATTAAATATGCAACGAAATTTTTAACTGATTGTTCGGTTAATAAACGGAGCGGGTTTGGTAAATCCGTTTTTTTTTACGGATGTTACATCAAGTATCCATGGATTATCCATGGGGGCCTTCAGTACTAATGTATCCTGGATCCAACATATTTCCGGATCAAGGATCCTCAGGGAGTCAACCACTTAGAAGCTCTTAATTCCATGACAGGGACTTCATCACAACGCAAACTATCGTTTCCTCAAGCCTTATTGTGACAGCATACATCTCTTATCCCCAATACACTTCTATAATACCACCTTTAACTCAAACGGGAGGTAAGAATTTTAGTAACACCTTTATGGATACTAATTATGGTTTCATGCAGGATGCAGGGATAAGTCAAGCCATGGCCAAGGAGCTATAGAAGCTCAAGATTATGATATCCAGTGTCCCAGGAATAGTTAAACCTATTCCTAAAATCCCAGATGGAAGTCACAAGGTGTCTCACTTTGCATCACCCATATGCCAGGCAGAGATTCCAAAACACTTCCAGACACCCAACATGAAGTTGTATGACGAAACAACTGATCCCGAGGAACACGTGGCACAATACCGGGAGAGGATGGAGATTAATCCCATTCCCAAAAGGTTGAAAGAAGCTTGCTTGTGTAAGGGTTTCGGATCCTACTGGATCAGCACTCAAATGGCTGCTAAGTCTTCATCCCAACTCCATTACTTCATTCTCACATTTAGTTAACCTATTCAATAATTAGTTTTCATGTAGTAGAACTTTTGAGAGGCTAACTAGTGATTTGTATAGGATAACCCATGCTCTTGATGAATCCTTAAGGGATTATGTCACCAAGTTTGGAAGAGAATCCTTAGAAATCCCGAATCTAGATGTTGCAACTGCTGTGAGGCATTTAAAGTGGGATTACAAAAGGATTCTCCATTTTAAGATGGCTTGTCATGACCCCTTTGCAGAAACTTGGACGAAGTAAAAAACAGGGCCCTGAGATTCATCCGATTAGAGGATGATAAGAGAATACAAGACATGCTCACTGGTTCCAACAAACAGGAGTATAACGATAAGAAGCAAGGATCCTTCTACAAGAATAACCTATCCAAGCCGTACTCCAAGCCTGATAATTAAAATGTTCATACAGTTGAACAAGAAGCTGATGAGAAGGAATATTCTCGAATATCTGAATATTGTTTTTCTGTTAATAGTAATGAATTGATGCTTGCCTTGCAGAACTTCAGTGAGAAGGCTAGGTGGCCGAAGAAGAACGAGAAGTCTAACTCCTTCAAGGATAAGTCCAAGTGGTGTGCATACCACAAAGACTTTGAGCATTTGACGGATGAATGCATAGCTTTAAGGAGAGAAATTGGATATCTCCTCAGTAAGGGGCACTTGAAAGAGCTGTTGGGCAGGAAAAGGTCAAGGATCCAAGATCCTGACAATGTTTCGGAAAAAGCTGCTCCACCTCCGGTTGATGCACAAATCATAAATTTTATCTCTGGAGGATAGATATCTGTGGAAGCTCATTCTCGGCGGCAAAGAGGCATGCCAAAGAAACCAAATTGGAGAATGGAGATAGGCCTATTAGGACCTCCAGTCTAACTCTGCAGAAAGTTATATCCTTTGATGAGGATGACCGTGTTGATATTCAGGATCCTCATCACGATGGCCTAGTTATTACTTTGTTTATAGCTAATCACTTTGTTCGCAGGATCCTGATAGATGGTGGAAGCTCTGTGAACATCATACAGCTTGATGTCCTGAAGAAGATGAACATCCCAGAATCAGAAATAATTTGGAGATCATCTGTCCTTGTAGGATTTAGCGGTGAAACGAAAACCACGCTAGGGGACATCAAACTCCCAATCTACATTGAGGGAGTAAACTCTGTACAAAAAATTTGTGTTATTACTGCTTGTCTTGTTGCAATGTTATCCTTGGCAGACCTTGGATTCACGAAATGAAAGTTGTCCCATCAACCTACCACCAATGTGTAAAACTACCAACACCTTGGGGGGGGGGGTAGTAAAGATAGAAAGCGATCAGCAAAAGGCCAAGAATCGTTACACCTCTTCAATGAAACTGACATCAAAACCAAGGGTGGCATAGCAATCATAGCAACCTCCAAGGAACGTCATGGAGGCATCAGAGCAAGACATCAAGGATGTAATACTAGATCCTTAGGATCCTGAAATCAAGGTCCTCATATCCTTGACAGTAGAGCAGGATCTAGTATCCTTCCTAAAAGAAGAAAGTCTACCTTTGCTTGGAAACACGAGGATATGACAAGTATCTCTAAAGATATTATAACACATAAATTGGGAATTGATGAATCTTTCAGGCCAATTCATCAAAAAAGAATAATTTTGGACCTGAAAGGAACCATATCATCCAAGAGGAGGTAGACAAACTCTTGAAGGCAGGTATGGTTAGGGAAGTTAAGTATCCAAGATAGTTGGCCACTACGGTGGTTGTTCAAAAGAATAACGGAAAGTGGAGGATATGTGTCGACTTTACATATTTAAACATGGGGTGTCTGAAGGATCCTTTCCCACTTCCACACATTGACTCCATTGTGGATGCAATAGTAGGACATGAGTTGTTAACCTTTATGGATGCTTCCTCTGGATTCCAACAAATTCAGATGGAACCATCTGATCAAGAGGATACAACATTCATGAGTCCTACTTGCATATACTGTTATATTGCGATGCCTTTTTGACTGAGAAATGCAGATGCCACCTACAAAGACTGGTCAATATGATGTCCAAAGAGCAGATTGAAGACACTATGGAAGTGTATATAGACGACATGTGGGTCAACTCCAAGAAAGCTGAGGGTCATCTCAAGGATCTTGAAGTGGCATTTAACATCCTTGATCAATAAAACATGAAGCTAAATCCTTCAAAGTGCCACTTTGGTGTCAAAGCTGGGAAATTCTTAGGTTACATGGTCACAAAGAGAGGGATTGAAGCAAGCCCTGAGCAGATTAAGGCGATTGTGAATATAAAATCTCCTGCCAATGCCAAGGATGTCCAGACTGATAGGAAGGATCGCGGCCCTAAACAGATTGTCACACCCCGGATTTCCAACATGAAATCCATACACCGGTGGGCCCGGATGGGGAGTATTGTGACGTTAGTTGATAACATCATAGTCAATTAAACACGGCACATCGGAAGTCTTGGAGTAAAATTACTATTACAAACCAATGTTCGAAATAAAATAATATACAAGCTTGTAATAGAAGATCCACAGGCGGATCACAAATTGTACATGGAAAGAATACAAAACAGACTTTGGGCAGATTTAGGATTTGCAAGATCCTCTATCACTACCGAGCACTTCCAGCCTATTTTCGTATTGTACTTGCAGTTTAGTCTTTTGAAAATACGTCAGCTTACGCTGGTAGATACACCCAACTGACTCACTTTGAAAACATTCCAAAAATGTTTTAAGTGCATATCGGCACAAAATCTTTTTATAACTTGGGAAAGTTGACCTTGCAACCTTGTATCAGATTCACATGTTTGTCAATACATACAGGGCCCAGGACAGAAACCGAGACATGATTAAATACACGCCACTCAGGACTTACGAAGGAGTCATCCCCAACGTCTTGGGCATATTGTATATGAGCATCAAAGGGTGTATGCCTACACCCCGTGCTAAAGTCGTGGCCAATAACTAATGTATTGAGCCCAGGATATCCATGACACGGTAATTTAACCCCCGATGTTTAAGTTATCAAACAAAACGGATTAAAACGAGATATGCGGGTTTACTAGCCACAAGCGGGCATTCGATTGACCCCAATTTGGACCAAGCGGTAATAATTTACCGTAACCCAAGCCCGTATAGGGGAAATAAGTCGAGAGTATTTACCTGAGCTAGTCTTCTTCTTTATTTTTATATAACTCAGCCGTATACAAAAGTACCAAGTGTAGATAGCATTTACCGGCAAGGCTCTAGTCTGGATTATGGCATAAGCTAGCCAATTAATTACTATCGGTCTTATAAACTGAATAGTGTACATGACCATTACGTATAACGCTTGATTAAACGATGATCGGATAGAATGTAGTTTAATCCCGACAAGTACTTGACTTGTATAATATGGGTAAACTATATACATTCTGGATTTTGAAACTTTAAATGACAAGGTTAAACCCGTTTCGGTTAATTTCCGTAAAATAGTTACATATGCGTAACTATGCGCATAATAACGAAATCGGGTAACCGAATAAGTTATGGAAAAGTTCTATACGTCATTATTTAAATAAGTTAAGATATTAGTAGGATATCAACTTGTATGCCCGTTAAGGTTTAAAAGCGAGATTATGCCTCATAAGGGCGTTTTGGTAAATTCATACCATATAAAAGGAACTTGAATATAATTTAATGTTATGATTGTAAGTATTCTGGAAAAATACTTTATTTATGATATAATATCAGTAGGATATTAATTATATGTGTATTTTTCCTTTTATGACCAAACTATGCACCGAATGGGCATTTTGGTCATTTTACACATAGTAATATATTATTTGGGATTCTGAGTTTATAACATGTACCTACTATAAATATGTTTAAAATAAGTTTTAAAATTAGTAGATAACAAGTCTTGGTTTATTAATATGGTTTAAAACCATACTATGCGCCGAAACGGTGCTTATGTCCTAATATGACGTCTTTAAGTGATGTTTATGAAAACTGATGTTATAGTCAGTTAAAAATGTTTAAAATATGTTATTTAGTATAACATATCAGTAGGTAAATGATTTACCTTGAAAATATTTGATTAAAACTATTTTATAAGCCACAGGGGCTAAAATCGTCATTTATCGACATAGTTTAAGGTCTTGCTTAAAAAACTCAGTTTATAACTTAGTTTAACATCCCAAATAATCCTACTTATAATATTACATTAGTAGAAACTCATTTTCAAGTTCATTACCATTTAAAACCTTGTTTTATGCAAAAAGGTCATTTTGGTCAAATATGGCATAATTATGGAACTTGCGCATAAACTTGGATTCTGATTATGATCATGTAATATAACCTCAGAGGGTTATGCTACATTATATTATGAACATAATGCAACTTTAGATCAGTAGGTAACTGTAACATCCGTCAAAAACGGATTTACCAAACCCGCTCCGTTATCAACCGAACAGTCAGTCAAATTTTTCGTTGCGAATTAAATGCCCAAAATAATTTTAAACGATCCGTAATCAAATATTATGCGGGGATATGTATTTAGTTTTTGAAAATCTGTCAAAAATATCAAAATAAAAATGTTTTACTTCTGCCGGGTTTCGAACTCGGGTCAATAGCCGGTTCAAACCAATGACTTATCCCTCAGCCAAACAACCACTCCGCCACTTTGATTTTATGGTAATATCAGGAAACATTTAATTCAAGTATTCAAGTTCCAAAGTTTAATTCGTCAATTACCGCCCAATTAGCAGTCGTCGGAAATCCCGACGACTTCGCCGTTTAATTACGTTTTCGCCCAATTTAACCGATGACTTAACTATTACGACGGTTATAACCGACGTCTGTAACCGCGACATCAGCTGTAACCGCCGGAGAACGGATGCCTTCGAATTAAGACCGAATTCAGACCCCATTCATCTCGTTACTACCCTATAAATACACCCACAACTCGCCAGAAACCTTTCACACTCAAATCGCACCTTTTCTCGGCGAAAACTCACTCGCCGGAAATACTTGATACATCGCCGGAAAACCGTATTATTAGTCTCCGAGCTTTACTGAACCCCCTAAACTCTTACCGAAATCACCCACACCCTTTGCAAGCCTTCGGAAGACTCTCTGCTGCAAGATACTTGTCGCCGGAAAAAGATTTCTTTCGCCGGAGTTCCGCCGGAAAACAGAGTAAAACCAGTCGGTACTTTTCACGCCTAATTCCTTTCCTTTTTACTTTTATCTCGTCTGTAATTGATCATTAAACGCTAAAGGAACATGAATCAACCTTTCGAACCAGTCAGTCGTCACTTCCGGTTAAAAACAGTGAAGAAGACGACATTTCGGTAATGGTTAAGTATAATTAAAATCAAGTTATTTACCGGGTTAGACACACAGTCCAGCGGTGGACTGTGTGCACTTTTAACGCTAAGGTCACGAGTTCGATTCCGGTTTCACACACGCCGCCTTGATAAAAAATTCTTTTTTTCAGCAAACTGAACCGGAGTCGCCTTGAGTATATGTTAAGTATATTGATAACCGAGTTTATAACCAAGTGGGACACACAGTCCAGTGGTGGAGTGTGTGTCCGCTAACCCACAGGTCCCGGGTTCGAGACCTGTGGAGCGCACCGGTTTGTGATTTAATTCGTTTTTAAAATAAAAGGATTTCTGTTTAACTCTAATTAATATATATATATAATTAAAATCGGATATATAACGGGTTAGACACGTAGCTCAGTTGGTAGAGCTGCGTGCACGCGTACGGGAGGTCTCGGGTTCGAGCCTCACCCGGCGCACAACAATATGCCTTCGAACCGGTCAACGCTAGTCAAAGTCAACGGTCCAAAGTCAACTGTAGCAAAAATAAAATATTTTTTTATTATTTTTATTTAATTATTTTAATTAAAAATCAATTATAAATACTTAAAAATAACATTTTTAAGGTTAGAAAATAGCCTCAAACTCACAAAAATACACCCAACAAACCTACTAAAATAGATTAATAAAACCCGTTTACTTACCAAACCGTAATGCGATTTATCTAGGTTTAATCTCACTTGTGGTTAAAACCACTTCGCGTGCAATCAACGTCATCAACCGAACGCACCCAATGTGAGTGAATTCTTACAAACTCCCCTTTTTATTCATGTTTTGGGGTGTATCATGTGTCGTTTAAACTAATTCTCTTATGCAAATTTGTGCTATACCATTATATGAACTAAACTAGAATGTAACTATTATTGGTTGTGATGTATTCATATTGTCAAAGTTGTATACAAATTATTTAGGCCCATCGGTTCCTCGTGGGAGACGAGAACAACGCGTGCCTTAAAACTCATACATTAGGCCCATCAGTTCGTAAGAACAACGTGTGCCTCAAAACTCATACATTAGGCCCATCAGTTCGTAAGAACAACGCGTGCCTCAAAACTCATTCATTAGGCCCATCAGTTCCTCGTGGGAGACGAGTCGAACAACGCGTGCCTCAAAACAATTATTTGGTGTTGTGTGTTCAATATTCGATATTATGTGTTGTGTGAATAAATTTACATCTACATTTACTCATATGTGGTATGCACCTTATTTATAATCAATTGGATAAACTTGTTCAAATGTTTTCCATAGGATTCACTCGCCAACATTATGTTGATCCAAAAACCTTTTTACACATGATACAGGTGAACAGGTTGAAGCAAGGAAACATAGGATATGCCTTAGAAGAGAACCAAGAAGCTTAGATTGATAGTTAGAACATGTTGTATTCATTTATTGTAAATTTCCATTAAATTGTATTAATGAATATGAAACATATAATAAATGTCATGAGCTTTGATGATAACCCAATTATGCCCCGATCACCTTTTCCGCTGCGGGTCGGGGTGTGACAGATTGGTATCAGAGCCATGACTATAGGGATATAGGATAGGTTATTAGACCCTTAGAACCTATACTATAGTCTGCCTAAATTTTAATTGATTAGGTGGTTACATACAAACTTGTGATATTTATTTGTTTCATATTTCAGTCAAACATACATACATATTCGTTATACATATATCAATGTTCATATATTCAATTCATTTTCATACTCTCATTATTCAAGGATTTTGTTGCAATTTTCAAATCCCATCAAAGTAAGTTCTGCGACGGGCATGTAGTAACCGGAAGGGTACAAGTACCGGTAGTCGGGACGTCCTGTCTAGGTTGGCATTCGTATAAATCCAAAATAACGGACCAGTTTGCCTACCTGGGGACTAACGATGAGAGTACGACGGACCTATTAGGCCAAAGCATGCCACACCAAACGTCGTTCGAACTAACCTCACTTTGAGATGTCACCGTGTCCATGCCTGGACACATTCCGAACATCACACGTTGTATACATATTTCTCGATTTTCTCCGGGTTTTGTGTACGCAACCAGGCAGAAACCGTGCGAACCATATGAAAAACCGGTATTCATGGGGGCCCACATGATTACACAGGTAAAGTATGGCGGCATGAAGGGCCTAACAGCAAGCAAAACCCAAGACATCCTATTGATGTAGTAGATTTATTTTTTTCTATATTTATTTTATGAACGTTCATTCCCAAACTCGACCCACGATCCCAAAGGCATCTAACTCATACTCTTGACATGTATTCCTTGTAGATGTCTTCTAACCTCGCCCGTAGGAAGATGAGAGCAGGAAAAGCCCGTGAACGCATGACTGCCCAAATCGCTCAGCAAATGGCGACCGTAATACCAAACATCGTAGTACAAGTTCAACAAGCCCTTACCGCTAATTCCGTTAACCCAACCCAACAAGAAGATCAAAACACTATCAATCCTTCAGTCACTAAATGCACCTACAAACATTTCAAATCCTGCGATCCTCCAAAATACGAAGGTACTGAAGGTGTCACCGCTCTCCTCCACTGGTTCGAAGAAATGGAGAACACTTTTCTAAATTGCGATTGCCCCGATGATCGCAAAGTGCGTTATGCTACCGGTCGTTTACTTGGAACAGCACTCACATGGTGGAATACAGAGAAGACCAAACGAGGTGTTGAAGAAACTATGACCTTGACTTGGGAAGAGCTGAAGGGAATCATGACAAGACAGTTTTGCCCAAGAAGTGAAATCAAGAAATTGGAAGATGAGTTTCATGCTTTAAAACAAAAGGAAGGCGACCACACCACATACAACAAGAGATTCCTTGAGTTAAATCAAATGGTTCCCAATTTGTTTACTCCCCTCTACCGTTTGATCGAGCACTACATTCGTGGTCTTCCATCAAAGATTCAAGACTCTGTAATAAGCACCTCGCCTGCAACTTTGGAAGCAGCAATGGAGCTAGCAACCGCGCTCACCGAGAACCGAATCTGAAACAAAGATTTCAAAGAGGAGAAGAAGAAGGATAAAGCATCAACCGAAACCTCAAACCCCACCCGAACCGAATCCTTTACACCATCTACTTCTAAGAGAAAACGTGATGGGCAAATCTTCGCCGTCACCCAACGCAACCAACCAGCTTCACAAGTTGTACCTCCTCAAACTATCCCAAACGCCCAAGTAGCACCCAACACAATCTACCCAAATAAGAAACCTTACATTGGACCTCACCCTCAATGCAACACCTGTTTCTATCACCATCCATCTACTTTACCCTGTCGACTATGTGCGAATTGTGGACGCTACGGTCATTTGAGCAAAGTTTGCCGCACCCCTCAAAACCAAACCTCAACCCCTACTCAACCCATGATCCAAACATATCAACAACCTCAATACCCCATGTACCCATATGTTCGAGCTTGTTTCAATTGTGGCGACCCTACCCATTTTAGAAACACATGCCCTCGTTTGGTTAACATCATAAACGCCCAAGCTCAAGCAAACCCAGTTAACCAAGCAAACCAAGCAAACCCAGCTCCACCACCAGCAAGAGGAAGAGTTTATAACATCAACGCCAACCCTGTTGAAGATGTTAACGGTCCAAACCAACCACTTAACTAGCCTTCTCTCATCAAGAATCCAGATTCAACCCCAATCACTTAGTTTTTATGTTTTTCTTTATGTTATCTCAATTTTCACGTATCTCAATTGGAATTTTTATCCAAGAATTTTAATGCAAATTACTAGTTCAGTTTGTTTTATACTCATTGATTTAACATTCATATCATCATACTTCACGACATATCTCAGTTTCATCATTTAAAGAAGTTGAGTTATGCCTCACTTCTACATAGACTAACCTCTCCATCATATTAAACGAGAGAGGTTTTGTCAAACACGGATATTATCAGAATTAAGACTCAAGCGCTGGTTGTTGTGTTTGTTTATGTTGTAGAGTCGCATAGAACTAATCATAACTTGCGGATAAAGTCAATGAGAATTTGACAAGAATATGGTGGATACGCCGCTGGTACTTCCTATATATAAGTATTCTTGTCAAATGATCGGAGGCATTATCAGGCGGTTATGAGAGGTTCCATGCATAGGTTGTTTGTGTGATTAAGTTATTCATTTTCAATACATGCAATAAGCTCGGCTCCGTTTGATTGAGCCTTGAGCACACAGACAATTTCATTTTCAATACATACAATACGATCGGCTCCGTTTGATTGAGCCTTGATCGCACAGATATATTTCATTTCAGTATTTTTATGTTTGATGTATTGGTTGTAGAGTTATAGGACTAATCATAATTCACTGATAAAACCAATGAAAATTTGACAAGAATATGGTGGATACGCCGCTGGTACTTCCTATATATAAGTATTCTTGCCAAAGGATCAGAGGCGTTATCAGGTGGTTATGAGGAGTTCCATGTAGGATTTAGTATTACCTTGGTTGAAATTTGTGTTACAATTACATCATCTCACTATTTAAAGAAATTGGATTGTGTTCCATTTCTACCTAAACTAACCTCTCCATCATAACAAACGAGAGAGAAACCATCACCATTCAAACATATATACTATCAGAATGTGGATTCAATTATTAGTTGTTGTGTTTAATTGTGTAGATTGTAGTATTGGAAGTTTGCAGTAGGATATAACCATACTTTTCCAAACATATCTAAACTCTTATGCATGATATCATTTTAGCGAATCATTCCTGCTTAACAATACTTATACAGTAGGCAACAAAAAGCGATTCCTGTATTAGGATACTTAACCTTTACAAGGAACGTTACCGCCTCAAACCAAAAACTTAAACCCTTATTTCTTCTAAGTATGTAACTGTCAAACTAAACACCATCATTCTTTTAGTCAATTATATCCCTATGTATATATTAATTATATCCCTATTTAAATTTCGGGACGAAATTTCTAAAAAGCTGGGGATACTGTAACATCCGTCAAAAACGGATTTACCAAACCTGCTCCGTTTATCAACCGAACAGTCAGTCAAATTTTTCGTTGCGAATTAAATGCCCAAAATAATTTTAAACGATCCGTAATCAAATATTATGCGGGGATATGTATTTAGTTTTTGAAAATCTGTCAAAAATATCAAAATAAAAATGTTTTACTTCTGCCGGGTTTCGAACTCGGGTCAATAGCCGGTTCAAACCAATGACTTATCCCTCAGCCAAACAACCACTCCGCCACTTTGATTTTATGGTAATATCAGGAAACATTTAATTCAAGTATTCAAGTTCCGAAGTTTAATTCGTCAATTACCGCCCAATTAGCAGTCGTCGGAAATCCCGACGACTTCGCCGTTTAATTACGTTTTCGCCCAATTTAACCGATGACTTAACTATTACGACGGTTATAACCGACGTCTGTAACCGCGACATCAGCTGTAACCGCCGGAGAACGGATGCCTTCGAATTAAGACCGAATTCAGACCCCATTCATCTCGTTACTACCCTATAAATACACCCACAACTCGCCAGAAACCTTTCACACTCAAATCGCACCTTTTCTCGGCTAAAACTCACTCGCCGGAAATACTTGATACATCGCCGGAAAACCGTATTATTAGTCTCCGAGCTTTACTGAACCCCCTAAACTCTTACCGAAATCACCCACACCCTTTGCAAGCCTTCGGAAGACTCTCTGCTGCAAGATACTTGTCGCCGGAAAAAGATTTCTTTCGCCGGAGTTCTGCCGGAAAACAGAGTAAAACCAGTCGGTACTTTTCACGCCTAATTCCTTTCCTTTTTACTTTTATCTCGTCTGTAATTGATCATTAAACGCTAAAGGAACATGAATCAACCTTTCGAACCAGTCAGTCGTCACTTCCGGTTAAAAACAGTGAAGAAGACGACATTTCGGTAATGGTTAAGTATAATTAAAATCAAGTTATTTACCGGGTTAGACACACAGTCCAGCGGTGGACTGTGTGCACTTTTAACGCTAAGGTCACGAGTTCGATTCCGGTTTCACACACGCCGCCTTGATAAAAAATTCTTTTTTTCAGCAAACTGAACCGGAGTCGCCTTGAGTATATGTTAAGTATATTGATAACCGAGTTTATAACCAAGTGGGACACACAGTCCAGTGGTGGAGTGTGTGTCCGCTAACCCACAGGTCCCGGGTTCGAGACCTGTGGAGCGCACCGGTTTGTGATTTAATTCGTTTTTAAAATAAAAGGATTTCTGTTTAACTCTAATTAATATATATATATAATTAAAATCGGATATATAACGGGTTAGACACGTAGCTCAGTTGGTAGAGCTGCGTGCACGCGTACGGGAGGTCTCGGGTTCGAGCCTCACCCGGCGCACAACAATATGCATTCGAACCGGTCAACGCTAGTCAAAGTCAACGGTCAAAAGTCAACTGTAGCAAAAATAAAATATTTTTTTATTATTTTTATTTAATTATTTTAATTAAAAATCAATTATAAATACTTAAAAATAACATTTTTAAGGTTAGAAAATAGCCTCAAACTCACAAAAATACACCCAACAAACCTACTAAAATAGATTAATAAAACCCGTTTACTTACCAAACCGTAATGCGATTTATCTAGGTTTAATCTCACTTGTGGTTAAAACCACTTAGCGTGCAATCAACGTCATCAACCGAACGCACCCAATGTGAGTGAATTCTTACAAACTCCCCTTTTTATTCATGTTTTGGGGTGTATCATGTGTCGTTTAAACTAATTCTCTTATGCAAATTTGTGCTATACCATTATATGAACTAAACTAGAATGTAACTATTATTGGTTGTGATGTATTCATATTGTCAAAGTTGTATACAAATTATTTAGGCCCATCGGTTCCTCGTGGGAGACGAGAACAACGCGTGCCTTAAAACTCATACATTAGGCCCATCAGTTCGTAAGAACAACGCGTGCCTCAAAACTCATACATTAGGCCCATCAGTTCGTAAGAACAACGCGTGCCTCAAAACTCATTCATTAGGCCCATCAGTTCCTCGTGGGAGACGAGTCGAACAACGCGTGCCTCAAAACAATTATTTGGTGTTGTGTGTTCAATATTCGATATTATGTGTTGTGTGAATAAATTTACATCTACATTTACTCATATGTGGTATGCACCTTATTTATAATCAATTGGATAAACTTGTTCAAATGTTTTCCATAGGATTCACTCGCCAACATTATGTTGATCCAAAAACCTTTTTACACATGATACAGGTGAACAGGTTGAAGCAAGGAAACATAGGATATGCCTTAGAAGAGAACCAAGAAGCTTAGATTGATAGTTAGAACATGTTGTATTCATTTATTGTAAATTTCCATTAAATTGTATTAATGAATATGAAACATATAATAAATGTCATGAGCTTTGATGATAACCCAATTATGCCCCGATCACCTTTTCCGCTGCGGGTCGGGGTGTGACAGTAACTATTCTAAATCGGGTCAGAATCGAAAGTCAAAGCAGAAGTCAAACTTTGCGACTTTCGGTTGCGAACCGACCCTAGAACTGAAATTGACGAGCCGAACATGTTCTTACATGTTCTAATAATTATTACCAACTTGTTTAAGTGTCAAAACAGGTTTCATAACATATATAAGATCAATTTATAATTTTTCCGAAAAATGGCCTGTTTGACTTTTTAATATCATAACTTTGACCCGTCAATTGGTTTAGCAAACGTGATCTTCAGGAGGTGCCCTTTATAGGGATTAACACCTACCTTATTACGATCACTTAGCCATGTTCATTTCAAACAATGGCTGGATCATAATGGTCTTAATCGGAAGTCAAAGCGTTTGCCGTAAAACGCTTGACTTTTGACTATAGAAGCCTATAAACGAAAATGCAAGAGCAAAGAACACTTACAAGAGGTTCCTACAATGCAAGAGAACTAAGTTGGATGCTCCTTTCAGCTAGGAACTTCCAGAGGAGGGAGAAGAGTTATAATTTAGAAAGGTGCAAGTTCAAATGGTGAACTTAATCACCTATTCATAGTTGGAGAACTCAAAGGAGGTGAAGCCAGGTGTTTAGGGGTGTAAGAAGAAGCTTACAAGTGTCCTAAAATGTGGCATAGCAGTTTAGAGAAGCCATGGTTTCGAATTAAATGGTTTTGGCATTTTTGCTTGACCTCCAAACAATTTTTCTGCAGCAGAGCCTGTCTCGAGGGGCGCGAGAGACCCAGGCCAGGTCTCTCGCGGCCCGCGACCGCCCCATGGCCAGATTCAAAATTTGACCCTTTAGCCCCTAAATTTTAAAAAGCTTCTAAAAGCCTTTTTAAACACCTTTTTGGCACTTTTAGCCCTCCATAGCTAATACTTGGCATACCCGGGATTATGCCCAGATATTGTCGAGCTCTTAGTTCGTTAAAAGGTCACTCAGAGGTATAAATTAACATGTTGACACTTTTAATCCCTCCATCATCCATCTTTCACATATTTACAAAATTGAACCCTCTTGTCCAACAAATGGCACGTATGAGAGTTAGGACTTCACAAAGGATCACTCAAAGGCTTATTATAAGCATGTTGATTCCGATGCCACTCAGAGGCCAAATTTCAAGCACGTTGACATATCAGTCACTCAGAGGCTAATGATTTAAGCATGTTGACATCGGACCGTCACTCAGAGGCTCAGTTTGAGCATGTTGACGCCTTTAGTCCTTATTGGTCTTTAACAGATTTTATTTAAAATACAACACGTGTCACTATACTATTGGACACGATTTTACAGGGTTTTACACAGATTCATTTCAAAGTCCTTAGAGAAGTGCAAGGATTTTTTTTGATATTCTAATGAAGAATAAGAAATTTGAGTGGACTGAGAAGCATGAAGTTGCACTCAAGGCTCTCAAGGATTATCAATCATCAGCACCACCCCTGATGAAACCAGAGGATGGTGACCCATTATCCCTTTACTTAGCTATTTTAGGTAAAGCAGTAAGTGTAGTGTTAGTTAAGGATCATGAAGACCAACAACATCTGGTATATTATGTAAGTAAAAGCCTTCTTGATGCCGAAGCCAAGTACTCTCATTTAGAGAAATTAATTCTTGCATTGATCATGGCTTCTACTAAACTTAAACATTATTTTGAAACACACACTATTATTGTGAAAACCAATTCCTATCAAGAATGTTCTTAGGAGACCTGAAATGTCTGGAAGAATGGCGAAATTGGCAGTCAAGCTTAGTGCATATGATATAAAATATGAACCAAGACTGCTATCAAGTCTCAAGCTTTGGCTGACTTTGTGGCTAATTTCAATAGTGATCTACAAAGGGAAGCTGAATTTGAGGTTCAACAGCTTGAAGAGACCAAGGATCCTTGGACACTCTTCACCGATGGAGCCTCAAATGTCAAAGAAACCGGGATAGGAATACTACTAAGATCGCCAAAGTGGGACATAATACCCCTGTCTATAGCCTGTGAATTTCAGACAACTAACAATGAAGAAGAATATGAGGCTCTAATAGCAGGTTTACAATTAGCTAAACAGATGAGGATCAGGTATCTTCACGTCTACATAGACACATTGCTAATTACTAACTATTATAATGGCTCATATGCTGTGAAGGGTGAGAAATTAATTAAATATTTAGAAATTGTTAAAAAAACTAGCAAATGCTTTCAATTCTTTTAGTATAACGCAGGTACCTAGAAAAGAAAATGTTGGGGCAGATGTGTTGGAAAATTTGTGATCAGCCTTAAAGAAACCAGAAGATGTGAGGATACCCATTATCCACATTCTTTTCCTGCAATTGAGGAAAATCAAGCATTAGTTGAGGATACTGCGATTGTACCCAATGATGTGCAGCCGAATTCAGGATCATGGATCCTTCCAATTATGAACTACATTTCGAATGGGGAAATTCCCACAGGGGAGAATCCTAGAGCCTTCAGGATTAAGGTATCTCAATTTACTATATTAAATAACATTCTAGTATAAAAGATCTCTTGTAGGTCCCTACTTGCGGTGCATTGAGGATCTATAAGCTCAAGAGGTCTTGACGGATTTCCATGAAGGAGACTGTGGAAATCATACCGGGAGCAGAGCACTATTCTCAAGGATCCATAGAACAAGCTACTACTGGCCCACAATGAAGAAGGATGCAGTAGATTATGCAAGGAAATGTGATGCTTGCCAAAGACAAAGCAACATCCTACATCAACCAGCAGAACCTTTATATCCAATAGTTTCCTCTTGGCCATTTATGAAATGGGGAATGGATATAGTTGGCAAACTTCCAAAGGCACCAAGAGAAAAAGTATTTATGCTAGCCATGACTGATTACTTCTCCAAATGGATAGAAGCAGAAGCTTTTGTTTAAGTCAGAGAAAAGGAGGTTATATCCTTCAATAAGAGAAACATTATTACTAGATTTGGAATTCTTTCTGAAATTATATGTGATAATGGATCCAAATTTATTGGGGATAGAACTACTAACTTTTGTGACAGTTGGGAAATCAAGATGATAACATTCACACCAGTTCATCCACAAGCTAATGGCCAAGCAGAGTCAAGCAACAACATCAACAACTTGAAGAAGAAGCTTGGGTCCAAGAAAGGAAAGTGGATTGAAGAGTTGCCATATGTCCTTTGGGCAGATAGGACAACTCCAAAGAATGCTACAGGCCGGACTCCCTTCACTTTAGTCTTTGGAACTAAAGTTGTGATCCCAACAGAGATGGTGGTTCCTACAGCCAGAACAAGCATCCGCGATCCTCAAACAAATAGTAAGAATCTGACTCAAGACTTGGATATTGTGGATGAGCTAAGAGATTTAGCAAGAATAAGGATGGGCAGTTATCAACAAAGGATGGCTGGAGCATATATTAAGAACGTTAGGATCAAACGATTTCAAGTTGGAGAGTATTAAGGAAAGCATTTCAGAATACACGAACCCAGTTGATGGCAAGTTGGCACCTAAGTGGGAAGGCCCCTATCTAATAGACGCAGAGACAGGAAAAGGGGCATACTGTCTTTTAACCATGGAAGGCGATCTGTTACCTAGGGCCTAGAATTCTATTCATCTTAAGAACTATTTTATGTGATAAGGATCAAGGATCCTTAAGGATTCAGTATCCTCACCTTGGTATCTTTTATCTTAAATTTTTCTTCACTTCTGTTTGTCATAAGAAAAGGATGTTAGATACTTAACATATAATTTCACCATGTTTTAAGTTTTTAAAGAAATGTTTAACATCATTTACAGAGGATTAAGGGGTTGGCCACCTCTCTCCCACGTTTAAGGTATCTTGTACTTTCTAAGATTTAAAGGTTTTCACCTTTCATACAAATTGAGTTTTGACACCCCGCCAGTAGCGCACGTTTAACCAAGTATGGTTCGAGTCAATGGGACCAGTACACGCTTGAGTGGCTGACAATTTCATTGATGTTGGCCATATGTAGGATCTCAAGTATAATGGTAAACATACCATACATCTGTTATCCTAAGGTTTCTAACGTTTTCACGTTAGCTAAGGTTTTTACATTTTCATGTCACTTAAGTGGGCTTGTCCCCAGCTTGTGCCAGGCCCTAGTATTTTGGGCTAGTCCCGAGTTTGTTGGGCTTGTCCCTAAGTTGTTGGGCTCGTCCCCAGTTTAGTTGGGCTAGTCTCTAGTTTGTTGGGCTTTTCCCTAAGTTGTTGGGCTCGTCCCCAGTTTATTTGGGCTTGTCTCTAGTTTGTTTGGCTTAGTCCTAAGTTAATTGCAACAGGTTTTGCAGCTTTGGAGTTTCACAAGTTAATTCAAAAAGGATCCTGGATTCTTAAAGGATATCTAACGGTGATGAGTTCATTTGCATAAAGGTAGTTCCTAAGGATATAAAACCCTAACTTGAGTTTTCTGGTATGTTTTATTCTCATATTTGTTTATCTTATTGACTTCACCATGAACCTTGTAATCAAGTGTATGTGACTTATATACTTGTATCTAATCAAAATCATATAAGGACTGGCAAATTCTTAACAACTTAAAATTTTTCTAAATCCTCATAAGGAAAAAACTTATAATTTTTCATAAACATCCGATTTGAATGGAGAAATGCAAACATATTAAATCAAAAATGGAACACAAATATAGCTGAAAGGTTAGATTTTATTTAAAACCCTGTTAAAGGTTATCAAAATGATCAACCCGGGTATCTACCAGCAAAACATGACCCGTCCACTCGGGTTGATACAGGGTGTCTGTTGCTAATTGTTCATGAAGTGCAGGAAAATAAAAGCGAGGGGTGTAAAGGCTTCATCCTCCATAACAAGAAGGGCACATCCACCTTTTCCACCCCCCATTATTCTAAGGATCGGTGATCCTTAACCTAGAAAACTATTGTTCATAAATTACAGACCAAATTGTTCGAAACCAAAACACCATCAAAACAAAAACCATAAACCATATAAAAAGTGGGCTCAGGCCTAGGGATCAACATATTTCATTGCCTATTTCAGTAGCATCATCTTCAGCTACACCAGCACCTCCTGCTCTACCTTACTTCACCTCCTTTTCCTCGCTTGAACCAGCCTCCAGCACCTTCACCGGCTCCGGCTCCACTTCATTGCCAAGCTCGAGGAGTCTCGGCTTCCACATAGCTAGATCCCACGAAGATCGGTCGAAGGCAGGATCCATTGCCTCTTGGACAATCTTGATCCTTGCCTTGAAGATAGCACGAACAGCACACACCTTGGTGTCGTCAGTTGCCGTCAGAACAACCTCATGTATCCCAACTTCAGCATTTAGCAGCTGCTCTTCCAAGCCTGTCTTCTCCTTCTATAGCTGAGAGATAGTCTTATCCTTCACGACAACGATGGATCGGAGACCAGCCACATTATCCTCTACCTCAGCCAGGCTCTTATCCTTATGGGCCTTCAAGCAGACAAACCTCCGCAAAGGGTAACATGCATAGTCAGAACCAAAGATCCTTTACTAAAGATGGCAGTAACATAAAAGGATTAAGGATCTTTACCTCAGTAATGAAGTCGTGGATCAGCTTCTCAGCCTCGAGCTCATCGTCCTCAACCTCCATGGGCTTCTTCCATTTTGACCCAGCTTTGGCCCTGGTGCTCGTGGCCTTTGGCTCCGGGAAGCTTGGGCCTTTGGCCAGCTCCTTCTTGATGGAGCGAGGAGAGATGATGTTGTCAACGTCATCTAGGCTAAACTTGGTGGCCGATATGCTGGTGGATTTCTGAGCACCTACATTATAAACCAAAAAGATAAGTCTTCTTATTTTACATCACTTTTTCAATACAAGAATTACATCTTTCAAAATTGCACAAATACTTACTCGACATTTTGTAGGAGGTGGAAGTGTTGGCTTCTGGATCCTTTATCTTTGGCTTGAATGTCCTGATTGTTGAATCAAGAGCCCAAAACACAACGATTCTTTCTTTAGTTCCTGGTGAATTGGCAAGGCAGGCAAAGTTGGCCACTACATGCAAATAGGAAAAGCAAACAAGTTAGCAACTTAAATATGATCTTATACAACGGTTATCTAAGGATCCTATATCCTACCCTTCAAGATCCACTTTTTTGTGTATACTATCCCTGAGAGGAATAGAATCCCTCGCACAAAAAGAACTGATTCTTCCAAGTGGAACCATTTTGAGTGATCTTGAGGATAGGCAGAGGCTGATGGGGTTTAGCTTTTAACAAGAAACGGTCGGAACCATGGGTGACAAGGCTGTAAAGGTAAGAAAGTTCCGAAACGTTGACGTCAAGCCCTTCACTGCTGATGATTTGCTCAATGGTGTACAAAACCCTCCAGAACATAGGCATACCCTGACTGTAGTTCATGCCGGTGAGGGTGAAGAACCTTTGGGTAAAATCAGGAAAAAGGGTAGGAATAGCCAAGAAGGAATGGTAAGGCATGGAAACACACCCAAACGAATGAAGTAGCATCACTCTTCATCGTCAAGTCGTATGGCCGGAAAACCGTCTTCGGAGGAAAGCAGGTGTATAGGCTATCAATCTCAGGATCAGTGAACTTGCAAAGTTCCGAGGAGGGGTTTGACAAAAGGTTTTGGCTTAGGGGGTTGTCGTCGGTATCCTGGCTTTTTCCCAGAGAGGATCTGGTAGCCATCTTATCCATGATCAAGAAAATGAAGATGAAGAGTTAAGGATCCATAGAACAGGCTACTACTGGCATTTTATTTAAAACCCTGTTAAAGGTTATCAAAATGATCAACCCGGGTATCTACCAGCAAAACATGGCTCGTCCACTCGGGTTGATACAGGGTGTCTGTTGCTAATTGTTCATGAAGTGCAGGAAAATAAAAGCGAGGGGTGTAATGTCACACCCCGACCCGCAGCGGAAAAGGGTGATCGGGGCATGATTGGGTTTTCATCAAAGCTCATGACATTTATTATAATGTTTCATATTTATTATTACAATTTTAAAGAAGATCACACAATCAAATCATACAAGTACAACATGTCCTATACATCTTTCTAGACTTCATTATTTTTCTTCTAAGGCATTTTCCTATGTGTTCCTTGCTTCATCCTGTCCACCTGTATCATGTGTAAAAATGGTTTTTGGGTCACAAAAAGTTGGCGAGTGAACCTTGTTAGAAAACATTTATTATTGATTTCTTGTTATATTTATTATGGAAAATTGTGCAATAATCATATGTGAGCAAACGTAAATAAACATACAATAACAATAACAATAACAAACAATAACATACGATAACAAACCACCTAGCATGAATATATGACATGAATGATAATGTAAATGTTGGCAACGTCACGTTCACGCTCATAGGTAATGGGGAACGGTTCCACTCATAGGTAATGGGGAACGGACGGCTTATGATAAATGTATGTGCGATCAAGGCTCAATCAAACGGAGCCGATCGTATGTTGGCAACGCCTCGTTCACGCTCATAGGTAATGGGGAACGGCTCACGCTCATAGGTAATGGGGAGGGCGGCCTATGATAATGAATGTACTGAAAAATGATAAATTTAATCTAAACATTAACCACACAAACAGTTGATACATATTGAATACACATTTGATCATGGATATGATGGATGCATAATTGTTTAAATCTAATAAATAATAAGACACATGATACACCCCAAAAACGGGATTAAAACAGGGAATTTGTAGAGATTCACTCACAATGGGTGCGTTTCTTGGATTGATGATGAATGCGCACGAATTTGGATCTAACCACGAGAGAAACTAACCTAAATAATAACATAATGGTTTGGTAAGTAAATGAATTTTATTTGAGATTGATAATTTTAATTCATAACCTTAATAGGATTTCTAGATTTATTTTTGTGAGTTTATGGACGTTTTCTAACTTTAAAAATATTATTTTTAAGTATTTTTAATTGATTTTTAAATTAAATAAATAAATAAAAAATATAAAAAATTTTGACTTTTTGACCAGTTGACCGTTGACCGTTGACCAGTTGACCGTTGACCGTTTGACCGGTCGGACCGTGTTTATGATATGCGCTGAGTGAGGTTCGAACTTGTGACCTCCCGTACGCGTGCACGCAGCTCTTCCAACTGAGCTACGTGTCTAACCCGAAATATTTCTGTTTTTAATTATATATATATACAAATTAGATAATTCATTTCTGTCCTTATTTAAAAACTTGATAATTTCCAGAATCGGTGCGGAAGCCTGGACTCGAACCCACGATGTGCTTAATGTTTTTGCACACAGTCCACCACTGGACTGTGTGTCTAACCTGGTTATTATTCCAGTTTTTATTATACTTATACACTGATTACATGTTTCAGGATTTGGCTTTTATAAAAAAAGGCATATTATTTCAGTGAATCGGAACACAACAGAACTCGAACCCGGGACGTATGCTTTAAAATCGCACACAGTCCAACGTTGGATTGTGTGTCTAACCCGAGATATAACCCGATTTATATTAAATATATACACAATCCAAAACCTTATCTTCTTCGTTAAACAACCCAGAACTCCTAATCCCGACTGTTTCGATTCATAATTCAATCCCTTTAGTAAATTGTAAATAACTACACATGAGATTAATAAAAATGAAAGAGATTAGGCGTAAGATATACCAAACAGAGATCCCCTGTTTCTCCGGCGAGATTCCGATGACAGCAGGTTATTCCGGCGACGTGTAATTTGCGGCAGAGGATCTTCAGGAAGTTTGAGGTGAGTGTGGGTGACTTCGGTATGAGCTCTAGGAGTCTTATTTTAGAGTAAGCAGAAGGGATGAAATGGATTCGGTTTTCCGGCGGTGTGTTTCTTGCGACAGAGATTCTTCAGGGAGTTTAAGGTGAGTGTGGGTGATTTCGGTATGAGCTCTAAATGTTCTATTTATAAAGTAAGGCAACAGTGGGATAGTTTCTTCGGTTTTCCGGCGACTACTCTCGGTCAACTCGCAGAGAATTCCGGCGATTTCCGGTGAATTCCGGTGAAACAGAGACTTGTTTTCACAATGTGGTGAGGGTTTGACTATGAATTGAACGAGATTTGGACTGGATAGTTAACATGTTCGTCGGTTACGGTCAAAAAATTAAGTCCTCCTTCAGTTATGATTTTGATTGGTTCAAATGTTTGATAACCGATTTTTGAGTTAATGACATGATTAATTCGTCGGTTTCCTTCGCGATTTTAAGTAATGCCGGCTGTTACAGATTTGCCGAAACTTTGAGATTTTCAGTTTTAGTCACGGATTCTAAATAAAGTTTAATTGTTTCTGATTTAGCACATAAGTGTGTGTAGAGCAGTTGGTGTATTAGCGTGTTAGGCTTGACGGCGACCCGGGTTCGAAACCCGGCGTCTGCCTCTATTTTTTTTATCCATCATTTATTTGAAATTTTAAATTATGATTTTTAAATTCTAATATATTTATTAATTGTGTATTGTTTAAAATTAATTTGAGCATTAAATACGCAACAAAATTTATGACTGATTATTCGGTTTAACAAACGAAGCGGGTTTGGATAACCCGGTTTTTTGACGGATGTTACAGTATCCCCTACTTTTAGAAATTTCGTCCTGAAATTTAAGTAGTGGTATGTTTGAATCGAAAGGGGGGTGGTTTTGACAATTACATAATTAGAAGAGGGTGAGAGTTTAAATCTTATTTGTGGCGGTAACGTTCCTAGTAAGGGTTGAATACCCGGGTACAGGAATCGCTTTTTGCTGCCTAAAGTGTATGAATACGGAACATGGATAAACAGAGTTGATTGACTAAGTATGATTTTATGCATATGAGTTTTGATACGTTTGGAAAGATAAGGTTATACCCTAAAAAAAACTTCTATCACTAAAACCTACCTGGAACTTCTCATAATCGCCTGACAACGCCCTGATCCTTTGGCAAGAATACTTATATATAGGAAGTACCAGCGGCGTATCCACCATATTCTTGTCAAATTTTCATTGGTTTTATCACTAAGTTATGATTAGTTCTATGATGTGACTCTAGAACATAAACAAACACAACAACCAAAGCTTGAGTCTTAATTCTGATAGTATACATGTTTGAATAAAGACAGTACCTCTCTCGTTTGTTATGATGGAGAGGTTAGTCTATGTAGAAGTGAGACACAACCCAACTTCTTTAAATGATGAGATTGAAATGATATGAATGCTAAATCAGTGAGTATAAAACAAACTTCAACCAAGACATTACTAAATCCTACATGGAACTTCTCATAACCGCCTGACAATGCCTCTGATCCTTTGGCAAGAATACTTATATATAGGAAGTACCAGCGGCGTATCCACCATATTCTTGTCAAATTTTCATTGGTTTTGTCAGTAAATTATGATTAGTTCTATGTGACTCTAAAACATAAATAAACACAACAACCAAAGCTTGAGTCTCAATTCTGAAAGGATACATGACTGAATGATGACTGTACCTCTCTCGTTTGTTATGATGAAGGGGTTAGTCTATGTAAAAGTGAGACACAACCCAACTTCTTTAAATGATGAGATCGAGGTACGTCGAGATGTCTGATGATATGAATGTTAAAGCAATGAGTATAAAACAAAGATAGTAATTCGCATTAAGATTCTTGGATACAATTTCCAATTTATAAATGAGATACGTGAAGATTGAGATAAACATAAATAAAACATAAAAACTAAGCGGTTGGAGTTGAATTCTTGATTTTTGGTGAAGAAACTAGTTGGGTGGTTCGTTTGGGCCGTCATTATCTTCATCAGGATTGGCGTTGATGTTGTAAACCCTTCCTCTTGCTGGTGGCCTAGTGGTTAGGTTTTCTTGATTTGCTTGGTTAACTGGGTTTGCTTGAGCTTGGGCGTTTATGATGTTAATCAATCGAGGGCACGTGTTTCTAAAGTGGGTAGGGTCGCCACAATTGAAACAAGCTCGAACATATGGGAGCATGGGGTATTGAGGTTGTTGATATGTTTGGATCATGTTTTGAGTAGGGGGTAAGGTTTGGTTTTGAGAGGTGCGGCAAACCTTGCTCGAATGACCATAGCGTCCACAATTCGCACATAGTCGACAAGGTAAGGTAAATGGATGGTGATAAGAACAGGTGTTGCATTGACGGTGAGGTCCAAAGTAAGGTTTCTTATTTGGGTAAGTTGAGTTGGGTGCTACTTGAGTGATTGGGATAGCTTGGAGGGGCACGGCTTGTGAAGCTGGTTGATTGTGTTGAGTGACAGCGAAAATTTGCCCATCTCGTTTTCTCTTAGAAATGGGTTGGGAAGAGGATTCGGTTCGGGTGGAGTTTGAGGTTTCGGTTGAGGTTTTATCCTTCTTCTTCTCCTCCGTGAAGTCTTTATTACGTATGCGGTTTTCGGTGAGCTCTGTAGCTAACTCCATTGCTGCTTCCAAAGTTGCAGGTGTGGTACTTATTACGGAGTCTTGAATTTTTTAAGGAAGACCTCGAATGTAGTGCTCGATCAAACAGTAGAGGGGAGTGAACAAGTTGGGAACCATTTGATTTAACTCAAGGAATCTCTTGTTGTATGTGGTGTGGTCGCCTTCCTTTTGTTTCAAAGAATAGAACTCATCCTCTAATTTCTTGATTTCGTTTCTTGGGCAAAACCGTCTTGTCATGATTTCCTTCAACTCTTCCCAAGTCAAAGTCATAGCATCTTCAACACCTCGTTTGGCCTTCTCTGTATTCCACCATGTAAGTGCTATTCCAAGTAAACGACCGGTAGCATATCGCACTTTGCGATCATCGGGGCAATCGCAATTTAGAAAAGTGTTTTCCATTTCCTCAAACCAATGGAGGAGAGCGGTGACACCTTCAGTTCCCTCGTATTTTGGAGGGTCGCAGGATTTGAAAAGCTTGAAGGTGCATTTAGTGGTAAGTCCTTTGTCAAAAACGGGTTTTCCAAACCCGCTCCGTTTTGTAATCGAATATCAAGTTATAAATGTCACGTTGCGTATTTATGTCCATTTTAATTTTTATGATGCATAATTAATAAACAAACTAAACTATAAAAGTTATACTTGATAAAAAGTAAAAATAAAATAATTAAAAAGAAAATGAGGCTGCCGGGAGTCGAACCCGGGTCAGCCGGAAATAACTCCAAAGACTTATCACACACACACATAACCACTCCGCCACTTGTTGTTTTCTGTAAATGTTAGGAAACAATTAAATTTTATCGGCTACCATGAATCAACCGGTTACTCCCACTGTAACCGAAATCGGTCATCAAACGTCCAAAGACGTTTGATTGATCGCGGTTTACTGAGTTTAACCGATGCACCGACGCTTTCAATCAAGTTTGCTTTGAATGAACTTGAATTCTAGAAGTGAATCGGTTTTAATAACCGAAAACTTTCAATTCCAGAATTACTTCAATCTTTGTCCTCTCTCGCGACTCAAACACACTCTGCAAACTCTCAATTACATTTTCGCACAGTTTTCAGTTTGCCGGAGAATCTAATTGGACTCGCCGGACTTTCGCCGGAAAACCGTATTCTCCATCAAAACAGTAAGTCTTTCAAATTTTTCGTGGTCTATCAATTGTTAAGCTATTGCTAACTCAGACCCTTCAATCGGAATCAATTTCAGACGTCAATATCGGATAATTCCAGTTCGCCGGAAAACTTCTGAAAATCCTTATCTTCAGCTGTGAAACGGTATAGACATTCAAACCTTCTGATAACTCTTGTTTAATACTTCAATTCCTCTCGCAGCTAATAAAAACCGTTAATTTATTCGTTCAGTAGAAATCCGTAAAAACAGAGCCGACGACTTGCCGAAATTCAGAGATAAATCGTTCTCCGGTATGTTTACTTCTAAATATCGTCTCTGCCATTTCATATTAGTCTGTTGAATGTTTGCCAATCAAATTAAACAAGGAACAATAGAGAAATCGTAAACTGTAAATCGGTAACGAAGAAGACGAAGTAGGTTGATTATAAGTTTAATAAAATTTGGATATTATCTCGGGTTAGACACACAGTCCAGCGGTGGACTGTGTGCACATACAAATCACACGCCGTGAGTTCGACCCTTGATACACACACCCTCTCTGTAATAAAGATGTTTTATTTTTCTAACTGAACCGGATAAACTTCCGTTAGATGTTAAGTATAATAAAAATCTGTATATTAACCAAGTTAGACACACAGTCCAGCGGTGGACTGTGTGTAACGTTAAAGCACAGGTCCCGGGTTCGAGACCTGTTGACGACACCGGTTCGATGATTTTAAAACATTTTTGAAAATAAAAGAATTTTGAATAAACTGAGTTAGTATATAAATATAATTAAAAACAGAATTATTTCGGGTTAGACACGTAGCTCAGTTGGTAGAGCTGCGTGCACGCGAACGGGAGGTCTCGGGTTCGAGTCCTGCCCGGCGCATACACTTACACAATAAAACCGGTCAAACAGTCAAACGGTCAACGGTCAACGCAAAAGTCAACATATTTGTATATTTTTATTTATTTAATTTAATTTAAAAATCAATTAAAAATACTTAAAAATAATGTTTTTAAAGATAGGAAATAGCCTTAAACTCATAAAAATATATCTAAAAATCCTATAAAAATTATTAATAAAATCCACTCATTTACTATATCTTCCGTTATTATTTAGGTTAGTTAATTCTCGTTGTTCAAACCTTCCAACTCGTGCGCATCTCATCATCTCTAACCGAACGCACCCAATGTGAGTGAATCTTCACAAATTCCCCGTTTTAATCACGTTTTTGGGGTGTATCATGTGTCTTACTATTTATTATATTTAAATCATTGTGCATACATCATATCATGAACAAATGTGTATTCAGCTTGTATCATCTGCTGTGTGGTTATTGTTTAGAATTAAATTTATTATATTCAGTACATGCAATTTCATAGGCCGCCACTCCCCATTACATTATGAGCGTTGAGCAGTTCCCCATTACATTATGAGCGTGAACCTGGCGTGCCAACATACGATCGGCTCCGTTTGATTGAGCCTTGATCGCACAGACATTTATCATTTTCAGTACATGCAATACGATCGGCTCCGTTTGATTGAGCCTTGATCGCACAGACATTTATCATTTTCAGTACATGCAATACGATCGGCTCCGTTTGATTGAGCCTTGATCGCACAGACATTTATCATTTTCAGTACATACATTTATCATATGCCGTTCGTTCCCCATTTATGTTATTTATGTTATTGTATGTTATAGTTTGTGGTTGTTATTGCTACTGTTTGATTATTTACATTTGCTCACTTATGATTATTGCACAATTTTTCCTTGATAAAATAACAAGAAAATCAATAATAAATGTTTATCTAACAAGGTTCACTCGCCAACTTATGTTGACCCAAAAACCCCCATTTTTACACATGATACAGGTGAACCAGCTGCAGCAAGAAACACATAGGATTGGCCTAGAAGAATAAACTGGTTTAGAGCTTGGATTGTTTAGTTGGTTATTTTTCTTTGTATTTGTATGGACATGTTTGGATTATTGAGAATGTAATTTTGACTTTAATAAATATGAAACATATTAGTAAATACATGAGCTTTGGTGATAACCAATTATGCCCCGACTCTTATTCCGCTGCGGGTCGGGGTGTGACAGTAATTGGGGGAGGGTTGACGACATTCTGATTTTCTTGATTGACGGGATTAGCGGTAAGGGCTTGTTGAACTTGAACTACAATGTTGGGTATAACGGCAGCCATTTGTTGAGCGATTTGAGCAGCCATGCGCTCGCGGGCTTTTCCTGATCTCGTCTTCCTACGAGCGAGATTAGAAGACATCTACAAGGAATACATATCAAGAGTATGAGTTGGATGTTTTAGGGATCATGTGTCGTATTTAGGAATGAACATTCATAAACTAAATATAAAATAATAAATCTACTACATCCATAGGATGTCTTGGGCTTTGCTCGTAATTGGGCCTCGCATGCCGCCATACTTCACCTTTGTAATCATGTGGGCCCCCATGATTACCGGGTCTTTCATATGGTTCGCATGTGTTATCCTGGTAACGTACACTAAAACCCGGAGAAAATCGAGAAATATATATGTAACGTATGATATTCGGAATGTATCCAGGTGTGGACACGGTGACACCTCAAAGTGGGGTTAGTTCGAACGACGTTTGGTGTGGCATGCTTTGGCCTAATAGGTCCTTCGTACTCTCATCGTTGGTCCCCAGGTAGGCAAACTGGTCCGTTATATTGGATTTATACGAATGCCAACCTAGACAGGACGTTCCGACTACCGGTACTCGTACCCTTACAGTTACTACATGCTCATCGTAGAACTCACTTTGATGAGATTGAAAAATGAAAAATGCGACAAAATCTTGAATAACGGAAGTAGGATGATTTGAATATTTGAACATTGTAATATGCGTGATGATTGTATATGTAAGCATGTTATGTTTGACTATAAGTATAACTCATTAAGTATCAAACAAAATGATAGTGGGAGTGTTTGCATGCATTTGTGTATGTAATAAATACGAAACAAATAAACATCATGAGTTTGCATGTAACCACATAAACAATTAAAATCTAATCAACTATAGTATAGGCTCTAAGGGTCTAATAACCTATCCTATATCCCTATAGTCAAAAGCTCTGATACCAATCTGTCACACCCCGACCCGCAGCGGAAAAGGGTGATCGGGGCATGATTGGGTTTTCATCAAAGCTCATGACATTTATTATAATGTTTCATATTTATTATTACAATTTTAAAGAAGATCACACAATCAAATCATACAAGTACAACATGTCCTATACATCTTTCTAGACTTCATTATTTTTCTTCTAAGGCATTTTCCTATGTGTTCCTTGCTTCATCCTGTCCACCTGTATCATGTGTAAAAATGGTTTTTGGGTCAACAAAAAGTTGGTGAGTGAACCTTGTTAGAAAACATTTATTATTGATTTCTTGTTATATTTATTATGGAAAATTGTGCAATAATCATATGTGAGCAAACGTAAATAAACATACAATAACAATAACAATAACAAACAATAACATACGATAACAAACCACCTAGCATGAATATATGACATGAATGATAATGTAAATGTTGGCAACGTCACGTTCACGCTCATAGGTAATGGGGAACGGTTCCACTCATAGGTAATGGGGAACAGACGGCTTATGATAAATGTATGTGCGATCAAGGCTCAATCAAACGGAGCCGATCGTATGTTGGCAACGCCTCGTTCACGCTCATAGGTAATGGGAACGGCTCACGCTCATAGGTAATGGGGAGCGGCGGCCTATGATAATGTATGTACTGAAAAATGATAAATTTAATCTAAACATTAACCACACAAACAGTTGATACATATTGAATACACATTTGATCATGGATATGATGGATGCACAATTGTTTAAATGTAATAAATAATAAGACACATGATACACCCAAAAAACGTGATTAAAACGGGGAATTTGTAGAGATTCACTCACAGTGGGTGCGTTTCTTGGATTGATGATGAATGCGCACGAATTTGGATTTAACCACGAGAGAAACTAACCTAAATAATAACATAATGGTTCGGTAAGTAAATGAATTTTATTTGAGATTGATAATTTTAATTCATAACCTTAATAGGATTTCTAGATTTATTTTTGTGAGTTTATGGACGTTTTCTAACTTTAAAAATAATATTTTTAAGTATTTTTATTTGATTTTTAAATTAAATAAATAAATAAAAAAATATAAAAATTTTTGACTTTTTGACCAGTTGACAGTTGACAGTTGACCGTTGACCAGTTGACCAGTTGACCGTTGACTGTTTGACCGGTCGGACCGTGTTTATGATATGCGCTGAGTGAGGTTCGAACTTGTGACCTCCCATACGCGTGCACGCAGCTCTTCCAACTGAGCTACGTGTCTAACCCGAAATATTTCTGTTTTTAATTATATATATATACAAATTAGATTAATTCATTTCTGTCCTTATTTAAAAACTTGATAATTTCCAGAATCGGTGCGGAAGCCTGGACTCGAACCCACGACGTGCTTAATGTTTTTCCACACAGTCCACCACTGGACTGTGTGTATAACCTGGTTATTATTCTGGTTTTTATTATACTTATACACTGATTACATGATTCTGGATTTGGCTTTTATAAAAAAAGGCATATTATTTCAGTGAATCGGAACACAACAGAACTCGAACCCGGGACGTATGCTTTAAAATCGCACACAGTCCACCGCTGGACTGTGGGTCTAACCCGAGATATAACCCGATTTATATTAAATATATACACAATCCAAAACCTCATCTTCTTCGTTAAACAACCCAGAACTCCCAATCCCGACTGTTTCGATTCATAATTCAATCCCTTTAGTAAATTGTAAATAACTACACATGAGATTAATAAAAATGAAAGAGATTAGGCGTAAGATATACCAAACAGAGATCCCCTGTTTCTCCGGCGAGATTCCGATGACATCAGGCTATTCCGGCGACGTGTAATTTGCGGCAAGGATCTTCAGGAAGTTTGAGGTGAGTGTGGGTGACTTTGGTATGAGCTCTAGGAGTCTTATTTTAGAGTAAGCAGAAGGGATGAAATGGATTCGGTTTTCCGGCGACTTGCAGAGAATTCCGGCGGTGTGTTTCTTGCGACAGAGATTCTTCAGGGAGTTTAAGGTGAGTGTGGGTGATTTCGGTATGAGCTCTAAATGTTCTGTTTATAAAGTAAGGCAACAGTGGGGTAGTTTCTTCGGTTTTCCGGCGACTACTCTCGGTCAACTCGCAGAGAATTCCGGCGATTTCCGGTGAATTCCGGTGAAACAAAGACTTGTTTTCACAATGTGGTGAGGGTTTGACTATGAATTGAACGAGATTTGGACTGGATAGTTAACATGTTCGTCGGTTACGGTCAAAAAATTAAGTCCTCCTTCAGTTATGATTTTGATTGGTTCAAATGTTTGATAACCGATTTTTGAGTTAATGACATGATTAATTCGTCGGTTTCCTTCGCGATTTTAAGTAATGCCGGCTGTTACAGATTTGCCGAAACTTTGAGATTTTCAGTTTTAGTCACGGATTCTAAATAAAGTTTAATTGTTTCAGATTTAGCACATAAGTGTGTGTAGAGCAGTTGGTGTGTTAGCGTGTTAGGCTTGACGGCGACCCGGGTTCGAAACCCGGCGTTTGCATCTATTTTTTTATCCATCATTTATTTGAAATTTTAAATTATGATTTTTAAATTCTAATATATTTATTAATTGTGTATTGTTTAAAATTAATTTGAGCATTAAATACGCAACAAAATTTATAACTGATTATTCGATTTAACAAACGAAGCGGGTATGGATAACCCGGTTTTTTGACAGATGTTACATGTAAAGGCTTCATCCTCCATAACAAGAAGGGCACATCCACCTTTTCCACCCCCCATTATTCTAAGGATCGGTGATCCTTAACCTAGAAAACTATTGTTTCATAAACTATAGACCAAATTGTTCGAAACCAAAACACCATCAAAACAAAAACCATAAACCATATAAAAAGTGGGCTCAGGCCTAGGGATCAACATATTTCATTGCCTATTTCAGTAGCATCATCTCCAGCTGCACCAGCACCTCCTGCTCTACCTTACTTCACTCCTTTTCCTCGCTTGAACCAGCCTCCAGCACCTTCACCTGCTCCGGCTCCACTTCATTGCCAAGCTCGAGGAGTCTCGGCTTCCACATAGCTAGATCCCACGAAGACCGGTCGAAGGCAGGATCCATTGCCTCTTGGACAATCTTGATCCTCGCATTGAGGATAGAACAAACAGCACACACCTTGGTGTCGTCAGTTGCCGTCAGGACAACCTCATGTATCCCAACTTCAGCATTTAGCAGCTGCTCTTCCAAGCCTGTCTTCTCCTTCTCTAGCTGAGAGATAGTCTTATCCTTCGCGACAACGATGGATCGGAGACCAGCCACATTATCCTCTACCTCAGCCTGGCTCTTATCCTTGTGGGCCTTCAAGCAGATAAACCTCTGCAAAGGGTAACATACATAGTCAGAACCAAGGATCCTTTACTAAAGGTGGCAGTAACACTACTGGATTAAGGATCTTTACCTCAGCAATGAAGTCGTGGATCAGCTTCTCAGCCTCGAGCTCATCCTCCTCAACCTCCATGGGCTTCTTCCATTTTGACCCAGCTTTGGCCCTGGTGCTCGTGGCCTTTAGCTCCGGGAAGCTTGGGCCTTTGGCCAGCTCCTTCTTGATGGTACGAGGATAGATGATGTTGTCAACGTCATCTAGGCCAAACTTGGTGGCCAATATGTTGGTGGATTTCTGAGCACCTACATTATAAACAAAAAAGATAAGTCTTCTTATTTTACATCACTTTTTCAATACAAGAATTACATCTTTCAAAAAATGCACAAATACTTACTCGACATTGTGTAGGAGGTGGAAGTGTTGGCTTCTGGATCCTTTATCTTTGGCTTGAATGTCCTGATTGTTGAATCAAGAGCCCAAAATGTAACGGTTCTTTCTTTAGTTCCCGATGAATTGGCAAGGTAGGCAAAGTTGGCCACTACATGCAAATAGGAAAAGCAAACAAGTTAGCAACATAAATATAATCTTATACAACGGTTATCAAAGGATCCTATATCCTACCCTTCAAGATCCACTTTTTGTGTATACTATCCCCGAGAGGAATAGAATCCCTTCGCACAAAAAGAACTGATCTTCCAAGTGGAACCATTTTGAGTGATCTTGAGGATAGGAAGAGGCTGATGGGTTTAGCTTTTAAAAGGAAACGGTTGGAACCATGGGTGACAAGGCTGTAAAGGTAAGAAAGTTTCGAAACATTGAAGTCAAGCCCTTCACTACTAATGATTTGCTCAATGGTGTACAAAACCCTCCAGAGTATAGGTATACCATGACTGTAGTTCATGCCGGTGAGGGTGAAGAACCTTTGGGTAAAATCAGGAAAAGGGTAGGAATAGCCAAGAAGGAATGGTAAGGCAGGGAAGCACACCCAAACGGATGAGGTAGCATCACTCTTCATCGTCGAGTTATATGGCCGAAAAACATCTTCGGTGGAAAGCAGATGTATAGGCTATCGATCTCAAGATCAGTGAACTTGCAAAGTTCCAAAGAGGGGTTTGACAAAAGGTTTTGGCTTAGGGGGTTGTTGTTTGTATCCTGGCTTTTGCCCAGAGAGGATCTGGTAGCCATCTTAGCCAAGATCGAGAAAATGAAGATGAAGAGTTAAGAAGATGAAGATAACAAGAGAGAAAGAATACGTGATGAGTTTCCAGAATGGGGATATAAGAGAGAGGATGTGTTGATCTTTAAATGAATACTCAAGCTTATCTCTACACTATATAGCGCGATGATGGTTATAGTCTATCCCATCAGTGACGTCAGACCTTGTAACGGACTAGTTACATGCAGCAACGACCAGTTCGATATCAATGGCAATATGACAGTTGTTATCCTTATCATAACTACCATATTGGGAGCAATTGTTAGGGCATAAGTTTAATTAATTGTGGATCATGAATCCTCAAGTGTTGCCTGGATCAGTTATTCTTAACGAATGGCACAGGGACCCGGAGGATCAAGGATCCTTAACTTTACTTATGATTTCTAACAATTTTTCTCTATGTTTCTAATGATTGTATACAGGTTGTAAACAACGTGGACCAAGTCATAGCTAGAATCTCGATAAATATCGTATGCAGGGTGTTTATCGCTTATTGTTCATGAAGTGCAGAAAAATAAAAGTGAGGGGTGGAAAGGCTTCATCCTCCATAACAAGAAGGGCACATCAACCTTTTCCACCGCCCATTATTCTAAGGATCAGTGGTCCTTAACCTAGAAAACTATTGTTCATAAATTACAGACCAAATTGTTCGAAACCAAAACACCATCAAAACAAAAACCATAAACCATAAAAAACTGGGCTAAGGCCTAGGCATCAACATCCTTCATTGCCTACTTCAGTAGCATCATCTCTAGCTGCACCAGCACCTCCTGCTCCACCTTACTTCACCTCCTTTTCCTCGCTTGAACCAGCCTCCAGCACCTTCACCGGCTCCGGCTCCGGCTCCGGCTCCGGCTCCGGCTCCACTTTATTGCCAAGCTCAAGGAGTCTCTGCTTCCACCTAGCTAGATCCCATGAAGACCGGTCGAAGGCAGGATCCATTGCCTCCTGTACAATCTTGATCCTCGCCTTGAGGATAGCACGAGCAGCTGCTCTTCCAAGCCTGTCTTCTCCTTCTCTAGCTGAGATATAGTCCTATCCTTCGTGATAACGATGGATCGGAGACCAGCCACATTATCCTCTACTTCAGTCAGGCTCTTATCCTTATGGGCCTTCAAGCAGACAAACCTCTATAAAGGGTAACATACATAGTCAGAACCAAGGATCCTTTACTAAAGGTGACAGTAACATAAAAGGATCAAGGATTTTACCTCAGCAATGAAGTCGTGGATCAGCTTCTCAGCCTCGAGCTCATCCTCCTCAACCACCATGGGCTTCTTCCATTTTGACCCAACTTTAGCCCTGGTGCTAGTGGCCTTTGGCTCCGGGAAGCTTGGGCCTTTGGCCAACTCCTTCTTGATGGAGCGAGGAGAGATGATGTTGTCAATGTCATCTAGGCCAAACTTGGTGGCCGATATGCTGGTGGATTTTTGAGCACCTACATTATAAACTAAAAAGATAAGTCTTCTTATTTTACATCACTTTTTCAATACAAGAATTACATCTTTCAAAAATGCACAAATACTTACTCGACATTGTGTAGGAGGTGGAAGTATTGGCTTCTGGATCCTTTATCTTTGGCTTGAATGTCCTCATTGTTTAATCAAGAGCCCAAAACACAATGATTCTTTCTTTAGTTCCTGGTGAATTGGCAAGGCAGGCAAAGTTGGCCACTACATGCAAATAGGAAAAGCAAACAAGTTAGCAACTTAAATATGATCTTATACAACGGTTATCTAAGGATCCTATATCCTACCCTTCAAGATCCACTTTTTGTGTATACTATCCCCGAGAGGAATAGAATCCCTCGCACAAAAAAGAACTGATTCTTCCAAGTGGAACCATTTTGAGTGATCTTGAGGATAGGCAGAGGCTGATGGGGTTTAGCTTTTAACAGGAAACGGTTGGAACCATGGGTGACAAGGCTGTAAAGGTAAGAAAGTTCCAAAACGTTGAAGTCAAGCCCTTCACTGCTGATGATTTGCTCAATGGTGTACAAAACCCTCCAGAGCATAGGCATACCCTGACTGTAGTTCATGCCGGTGAGGGTGAAGAACCTTTGGGTAAAATCAGGAAAAAGGGTAGGAATAGCCAAGAAGGAATGGTAAGGCATGGAAGCACACACAAACGAATGAGGTAGCATCACTCTTCATCGTCAAGTCGTATGGCCGGAAAACCGTCTTCGGAGGAAAGCAGGTGTACAGGCTATCAATCTCAGGATCAGTGAACTTGCAAAGTTCCGAGGGGGGTTTGACAAAAGGTTTTGGCTTAGGGGGTTGTCGTCGGTATCCTGGCTTTTTCCCAGAGAGGATCTGGTAGCCATCTTATCCATGATCGAGAAAATGAAGATGAAGAGTTAAGAAGATGAAGATAACAAGAGAGAAAGAATACCTGATGAGTTTCCGAAATGGGGTTATAAGAGAGAGGATGTGTTGATCTTTAAATGAATACTCAAGCTTATCTCTACACTATATTGCGCGATGATGGTTATAGTCTATCCCATCAGTAATGTCAGACCTTGTAACGGCTAGTTACATGTAGCAACGGCCAGTTTGATATCAATGGCAATATGACAGTTGTGATCCTTAAGTGTTGTCTGGATAAGTTATCCTTAACGAAAGGCACATGGACCCGGAGGATCAAGGATCCTTAACTTTACTTATGATTTCTAACAATTTTTCTCTATGTTTCTAATGATTTTATGCAGGTTGTGACGATGTGGACCAAGTCATAGCTGGAATCTCGGTTAATATTCGTTGGAGATGCTGCACGTGATGAATTCCACTAACGTTCATGAGCTTAGACGTGGTCTACCATGAAAATCCGACCTAGTTGTTATCTTATTTGAAAAGGGGTTGATCAAGTGTTTTAGGCATATACATTCACACTCACGAATAGACTCTCGCATACATTGCAACCTAGAGCTCTCACACTTTAGCAAACAACCATTGTACCACACTTGATCAACATCCGAAGTTGTAATCTTGTTTTGTGCAATATACTTAGTGATCGGTAGTTTCCATCACCCAGGTTTTTTATGCCGGAGATCTTCAAAGATCAAGGGGTTTTTTCCTCGTATAAATCATCGTGTTCATTGCCATTTACATTTCATATTCGATCACACAATTGTTCAACATTCAAGCACACTACCTCACAAATCAGATTTGGTTACATTATCCTTAATCAGAATGTTGACCAAAGCACTTACTATCACTATACTACGCCAACGATGGGTGCACTTGCCCTAGCGTGTTGTAGAGAGTTCTATCGTGTTTTATAAATTTAAAGCTTGATAAAATAGTAAAAGGTACTTCAAAATATAGTAAAAATATACACACTCTCGCTCACGTCAGGCGCTGATTGTTGTTTTAGACGCTCGCAAGTATAATTTTAGATCTTCTCAAGGGATGGGTGTGGCCAAAGTTGGTAGGTTACACATCAGCTTCTTCATCTCTTAAAAATGTTTCTCAGTTTCACGTCCTAGTGGGACTTGCTAGTTCGCATACATTCCTTTAAGACTTTTATAAACGGGAGTGTCTTGTTAACAACCTTTGACTGGAACCGATTCAACGCAATCGGTCTTCTGTTGAGCGTTTGGACATCTTTCATGGTCCTTGATTATTATAACGCCTAAGAACTTGCCTTCTTCAACTCAGAAATAACATTTCCCTGGATTCAATTTCATTTTAACTCCCCTCATCGTTTGTATTGACTTTGTTATGTCTTCGAGCCTCGTTCTTTCTGTTGTGCTTTTGATCATGATGTTGTCCAGTTAAACTTCCAACTTTCATTCCATGTGGTCTTTGAATAATGTGTTCATGAACCTCTGGTAGGTTGTCGCGACGTTCTTGAGCCCGGAGGGCATTTTGGTGTAGAGAAAACTCATTCGTTTGTTATGAACATTGTTTTCTCTTCATCTTCCAGGGACATCTGGATCTGATAGTAAGCCTTGCATGTGTCTAGGAAGCATTTAAGGGGTACTGGCTAAGGAGTCTATTTGCATATCAATTTGTAGGAGGGGGTAGCAGTTTAGGGCATGTTTTGTTCAAATCTTTGTGGTCTATACACATTCTCCACCCTCCGTATTTCTTTCCCACCATTATTGGATTGGATATCCATTATGTCTCCATCGAACCTTAAGAAATAGTGTTCGTATATTACTTCTACTCCGCTTCCTTCGTCGATATGTATTCAAGCTACCTTATGTCACGTCACGTTATATTCGCTGTTCAAGGGAATTTTCTGTACCTCGTGGTCTTCTAGGTGTGGCATGAGGATAGGGCCTTTCATGCAATATGGGACACCTAGGATCCTTGCCTTTACTGTCCGAGGGCATGTGTCCTCCTCCCTTATTATGATCTTATCCACGAAAGCTCTTTTAACCTTTTCCTATTCACCTCATCCCCTTTCTTACAACCCCCCCCCCCCCCCCCCCCCCCGATCTCCCTCACCAGGTGAGATAGTTTCCTTGTTTTAACCGCTAATTCGATTTCCCTTTTTAGATACATGAAGCTATCGGTCTTATGACCGTACCCTTTGTGGAACTCACAATACTAGTTGTGTTTGTCGGGCATGACACAGATTAACATTGGGGGCTTGCTGGGTGGTTAGGAACCAAGGGTAGATTGTTTTTATTTTTATTTTTTGAACGACAAATCACTGGCATACCAATGGAGTATCTTCGTGCCACCATCGGAACCAACCGATCATATCCATGTCCACTAGGCTATAATGTCTATAAACCGATTCAAACCCAATGAATCAACCCCTTGTGGGAATCAAACACATATGCTATAGTCCTTAAGTCTTATCTCACCCTTAAGATACCACTAGATTATATTGTCATAGAAGAAGGGCTAGATTTGTTGAAGTTGTATAGATCCATCAAGTCTGTTGTGATGAATAAAATGTTTGGGGTTGTTATAAATGTGATACAATTTGTTGAGCTAAGAAGGTGTAACGGAGTACAAACAGGAATTTTTGGGGTGTGAGTCAACAAGTTAAATCAAAGATGGAGGCATAATTAAACCGTATTGTGAAGCTATTAGAAGCATGCAAAAGTGAAGGCTCAAAATTTGAAGACATTTATCATTCATAGAAATTGGAACTATAGATTTTATTTGATTGTTTCTTTAAACTGTTTCTCATCTCGTAGGTTATGCTTGGGCGTTGTGGCGATCCGGTTTGGGTAAAATTAATATTGAAATCTATATAAAAATAAGTGTATCGTAACGGTATATTCATAATTTTATAAAAAAAATTATATTAGAAAAAAAACACTATATGTTACATCCATTACTAAAAACCATAAAAACACAATACCGGTATTATATTGACAATCGGTACAGTTTACGACACAAAAAGAATATTATTCTGAACACAATTTGATTTGTTAGGGTACCAGCAGTCAGTATAATTTACTGTACTAAAAGATAGTTTTTTATGTTTAGAGCCCAAATCTTTCCTTGATTGTAATTTTCTTGTAAATTTATAGCTCTTTACGTAGGTACGATCCCCTATACCCAAAAAAATGATGACAAGTTTCTGCTGTTGAAACTTAATTAAATCTAAGACTAACACATCAAGAATATATTTTTTGTTCATGTTTGTCAAGGTAACAGTTACCATCCATTCAATATCTTAAAGTAAGATATGATCAAGTTCTTTTTTGTATGTTTATTAGAATAGAATATTATAAGCATGTGACTACAATAAGCATTATGATGAGTTAATTATAATAACTAGAATTAATTCCTCGTGTTGCGGTGTCGGTTTTTTAACGTGACTTGAACGTACTAAATATTTTGCAATTGTTTATCGATCATAACGTAAACAACTTAAACTTATACCGACCCACATATAAAAATAAACACGTAAAACTCGAGTAGGTCAAAATAAATTTTACAAACTTTTTTGAAAGTTAAAAGAGATTTTAATGTCAATCTTAAAAGGATAATTTTTAAAAGTAAAAATAAAAATAAAAAAATTCTCAAAATCCACTCCACTGTAAGTGGTGAAACTTTTATATATATAATAATTCCACTTCCATATTTGCATATATGAGTCTAGAAGATTCTTTTTTGGGCCACTTGGAGTTGATGATCTTTTTTTCTTCCGTTGTATGTATCTTCGGTGCTGCAATGAGACAAAGAAATAGAAAGATTAGGGAAAAGAACTCACAATGATGGTGGAAATCTAACGAAATTGGATGGCAAACACTCAAGTAAAAATGTTAGCCTCTACATTTGGTCGTAAAAAATATTACTGTCTCAAAAACAGTTGCAACCAAAGTTTAAACGACCACTGAGTTGCTGAAACCGGTTCTGAAAGCGTCGCAAAAGGGGCATCTGCAACCGTGTTGATCGTCTGCAATGATCGTTGTAATGGTAGCAACTCTTGAAACCTACTTGCTATTACATGCTTCTTAGCCGCGTTCAAGAGGTGAAACTTTCCACATCCCTCTATTGATGTCATCAGTAAATTTCAACCTTTTGGGTATACGTATTCAAGGGCAGAACAAAAAAAAAAGATTTGAGGAATCCCTTCTAATTAATTTTGACTTTCAGTATTTGTAGTTAGTATGCATAAGATTAACAGTTAAAGCTTCAAAGATAAAACTGATGGATCCATTCTCGTTTTGTCATCTTTTGATTCATCATTCTTTTAAAAGTCTAATGGTAAAAAAAGAGTAACCATAATAACTATTTATGATGAACACAGTTTAAAGTTATGGTTTTAAAAAATTAATACATTTAAAGGAACACTGATAGCTTACTTGAAATTCCAATGCCTTATTAAGGTGCAATAAAACTTCATTTGCTGTCGGTCGTTTTTCTCTTTCATGATGTAGGCATTTGTAGGCAATCTCTTGAAATGTAGTTAATGATTTCGGCATGATCTGCTCCGTTATTTGCTCGAACACCACCTCATCATGCTTTCCTTGTTCAAACTTGTTTTTAATGAAATTTGGTAGATGGTGGCCCTCATCTTCATGGATTGCAGACGTTGATCTCCCACACAAGATCTCAAACATAACCACACCAAATGAATAAATATCAGATTCTACGGTTAGGAATCCTGATTTACTGTATAGTGGATCCAAGTATCCAGGTGTGCCACACACATGATCCATGACATATTTTGTTTCTTGAATTAATGGACACATTAATGAAAGACCAAAATCAGCAAGTTTTGCTTTCCAATCATGGTCTAATAGAATATTCGCAGGTTTGATGTCCCTATGTATCACCTTTGCTTGTTTTCCAACTCTTCCTCCATGAAGGAAATCCAATGCTCTTGCAATATCAATGCATATACTAAGTCGTTTCACCCATGTAAGACAAACATCGTTCAAATACCTATCAAGACTTCTTCTGGAGGCATGATCATAAACAATGATTTTCTCATCATGTTCATCACAGTAGCCTAGAAAACCAATGACGTTTTCGTGCTTATACTCCCAAAGAATTTGGAGCTGACTCAAGAATTGTTTTTCCCCTTGACCAAGGCTCGTATCCAAGCGCTTTGCAGAAATGGTATAAACTCCATCTTGAAGGTTTCCTTTATAGACTTTCCCATCTCGTTCTCGCCCGATACAATTGTCATCATGGAAGTTTTGTGTGGCTAGTTTTATGTCTTCCAGTGAATATTTGGGCTTGCCCTTGTTTTTATTCTGCCAACCATGAGACATATTTAAAAAATGTTAAAATATAAATTGATGATTGAAATATTGTTTGAAAAGTAAATATATAAAAATTTAAATATATAGAAATTGGACTATAGCTTGTTAAAGTACATTTTAGGAACGGAACACTATTTTACTTGTTGAAAAAAATGAGCAAAGGCTTGGTTGGTGTTCAAAATGGTGATATATATTGCTAAAGAACAACTTTATAATGACAATCAAGTGATGATAACTTGGTGATATCACACACTTCAAACAATATGTTTCTAATTCACGTGATAAATGTCACTTATTCATTAAACAAGCCCTGTACGTACTATGTCCTCCATAAGCTTTAAATTGAACCTACTTCACTAGATGTCTTACTTTAAATCCCGACAATGTTCACTAACTAGTAAAAACAAGAGTAACTTGATTAAAAAAAATCTTAAAGAACTTCATCAATAGCTAAAAAGGGTTAGGGCTTGAACACCAGAGGTTAGAAATTGAAGAGTGGTTTCCTAATACTATGGCACCTATGAAAATCAGATTGTGCTTTATTAAATTAATCTAATATCAACAAGCATTTTACATGTGTGCAAAAAGGGTAATGTTTTAGAACATTGACTTACTTGGAAAAATAATGCTTTCTCGAGCTCCTTGACAACGACTTCCATTGTTGGACGTTGGTCTTGACTTTCCGCCACGCATTGATATGAAATTTTCATAAATGTTTGTAAAGAGTCCTTGTTGGGTCTTCTATTTAGAACCAAAAAAATTTCATTGATATCTTCCTTTAGTATAGGATCTATCATGTTCTCTAGTGTTCCTGCGCTGAAGCTTCGTCTTGCCACATGAGCCAACCCTTTGTCACTCTCATTCATGTAGATTAGGTCATATGGGAACCTCCCACAAAGAACTTCAAACAAAACTATTCCAAAACTATAAACATCTGATTCCCTTTTTAGCTTATTTGCCTGCTTATAATCCGGATCTATATAGAACGGTCTACCAAACCATTTGAGATAGGTAGCATTGTCTTCTTGATTTGGAGGCAATAAAACCGAGGCTTTAAACTCTACAATCCTTGCCCCTAAGTTCTCGTCCAACCCAATGGTGTAGCTACATATATCACGGTGTATTACCATCTTTTGGTCTTCCATCTCGGAGTGAAGGTACTTCAATGCTGTGCAACATCAATGCAGATTTTCAAACGTTTTTCCCATGTCAAAATACGCATATCATTGACATTTCCCAAATAATCACCAAGGTATCCATTAGAAAAGTTGTCAGTGACAAGAATCATCTCATCATATTCAACACAATATCCAATTAGAGTAACTATGTTGGGATGCTCAACACTCGTAAGCATCTCAATTTCTGTAAAAAGCTCTTCTCCTTCATCCCACTGATTTCTAGAGGTATACTGTTTTATAACCACAATCCCGTCTTCCCTGGGATGTTTTCCTATGTTCTTCCCCTTTTTAGATGAAAAACTATCTTTATAAAGTTCTGCTCTGTACAAAGTATAGTTGTCATTTCTTGATGCAATTCTGTATGCATCTGAGAAATCATTTGTTGCTAAATGAATTTCAATAAGAGAAATCTTCAAATGTCCCAACTTGTTTTCCTGCAAATATGTTAAAAAGGGAAAAAGAGAGTTACAAAAGTGAACATAAACTGAGAAGAAAAAAAACGTGTGATTGAATTTATAGAAAAACTACAGATTACATTGAATCTATCTAGAGTTAGCCACTACTACAATTATACAAGGCAAATGAGTTTTGCTCTACACAAATTATAGTAACCCATCTCCACCTCACTGCCATCTGATATATTAATTCAAATATGTTGTTTGGGACCTCAACAAAAGTGAATATGGCGCGACCCCAGCTTCCTTTTCCCCTGGCCTTATTTTCCAATAAGACATCACAGTTGGGCCTTGGCAGATTGTCTAGCCAACTCGTTTTCCCTAGTCCATAAATCTTTTTCAGTTACCCAGTTTGTAAACACAATATTTGGATTAGTCAAATACTTAAATCATATTAAATTATTTATAGTCAGATATATTAGATGATGTATTAAGTTGTTCTACAAAAGCTCCTAAAATAAGAAGTGTAGGAGACACAATGGATCACAAGATGACACAATGTCGAGCAAAATATAACACAATGCCGAAAAATATAACACGATGTCGAGAAAAAAAGACACAATGAGTCGCAAAAAAGACAAAATCACACAAATATAGAAAAAACACAATGATAAATAAAAGACACAATGCTTAATAAACAAAAAATTTTAAATCCACAACCTATAAATTCAAAATTGAAAACCTCATATTGCAAAGTTCGATGCAACGGTTCCAATGCCGATTGAATAAGGTCAATAGAAGTCTACTTCTAATAAGATGTATGAGCAACAACACATTCATAAATATATACGATCTAGCAGCCTCCATCCATGACTTTCTATTCCTTTTAAGTTAGTAACCTTAATTAATTAACTAATAAATATGAATGAATTTGGTGGTACTTACGATGTAAAAGGTGTACATAATAAATAAAACCTTGTAAGTTTAATGCATCTGTATACCATATTTATTAGGTTATCAACTGTTATACAAGTATTCAAATGTGATATAATATTCAAGTATTTACCTTAAAGATATAAACAATTAAAACATCTAAAAATGCAAAAACAATAAACTAAAATATCCAGATAAATACAATTTTTAATATGTGTGTCTGTTGTTCTTGTTGTTAAAAAATTAGTGGTATTAAAATTACCATAACGTGTTATCACTACAAGAAAAAGGTACCAATAGCGGCGACATCTCATTTGTCGCCGCTATTAGTCCAATCCGGATGTGGTGTCCCCCAATAAAGCCCAGCCACCCATTTCTTATCTTGATCAAACGGTTGGGTTTATACAAAAGTCGGCGCTAATGACTCGTTTTGTTGTAGTGTATGATGAACACGAGTTCAAGTTATGGTTTATACTGATGCATTTAAAGGAACCTGCTGTCATATAATTAGGGGTGTGAATTTCTGACACGACCCGGAAACCCGACACAAACCTAACACGAAATTCGCGGGTTTAGGTTTCGTCTAAACGGGTTCGGGTCAGTTTCGGGTTGAACACGCGAACCCGTTTAGGTTTACGGGTAAGGTTCGGGTCAACCTGGTCGGGTTGGCGGGTTGACCCGTTTAACACATTTATACTATATCATATTTTTTTACAATATATTTTATCTCATAAATTAAATGGGGCGTGTATTTTATGCCATGATTATAATTTAAAAAGAGAAATTAACGTAGATTTTATAATTTAAATATGATATTATTATATACATTTGTGTTTTTTAAGTAATTTTTAATTTTAATATATTAGTTTTAGAAAAAAAATTAAAAAATTCGGGTTAAACGGGTCGTGTTCGGGTCAACCCATAAAACTTCGGGTCATGTTCGGGTCCATATATAGATACGATTTTCGGGTTCGGGTCGGGTTCGTGTAAAATTTTCGGGTTCGGGTTGGGTTGAACCCGCCAACCCGCGAACACGACCCGTTTAGCACCCCTACATATAATTAAGATAACTTACTTGAAATGCCGATGCTCTCTTAAGTTGCACTAAAACTTCGTTTGTTGTCGGTCGTTCTTCTCTTTCATGATGTAAGCACCGGTAGGCAATCTTTTGGAATGTAGATAATGATTTTGGCTCCATTTGTTCCTTTATTTGCTCGAACACTACCTCATCACGCTTTCCTTCATCAAATTTGTTCCTAATGAAATCCGGTAGATAGTGACCCTCATCCTCGTGGATTTTAAACGTTGATCTCCCGCACAACATCTCAAATAGTACCACACCAAATGAATAAATATCAGATTCTATAGTTAGGAATCTTGATTCTCTGTAAACTGGGTCCAAGTATCCCAGTGTGCCACATGCATGATCAATGACATAGTCTGTTTCATGACTTAATGGACTTATTAAAGAAAGCCCAAAATCAGCAAGTTTGGCTTTCCAATGTAATATGTTAGCAGATTTGATGTCTCTGTGTATCACCTTTGCTTGTTTTCTTCCTCCTCCATGAAAGAAATATAACGTGCTCGCAACATCAATGCATATATTAAGTCGTTTCACCCACGTAAGAGAAGCTTTATTCAAATACTTATCAAGACTTCCTCTAGACGCATACTCAGAAATAATTACTTTTTCATCAATTTCATCACAATAACCTACAAGACCAATGACATTCTCATGCTTATAATCCAAAAGAATTTGGAGCTCACACAAGAATTGTTGTTCCCCTTGACCAAACCTCGTATCCAATCGCTTTGCAACAATGGTTTTAAATCCATCACCATCTTGAAGGTTTCCTATATGGACTCTCCCAAACCCTCCTCCGATGCAATTGTCATTATTAAAGTTTTGTGTCGCCCGTTTTATCTCTTCAAGTAACATTTTGGGGTTGTCCTTGTTGTTTTTCTGTTAAACACGTGGCAATTAAATACATATATTGATAGAAACTAAGTTTGGTAATATTTTTTGAAATTATAGAAACTATAAAATGATGATGAATTCACAATTTGGTGATATCATACAAAGGTTTACGTTGAACTTTTTTTGCACTATACTATGTTTTCTAAATAACGGTTTAAGTTGAACTTTCATCATTTTTGTTATACTTCCGTATAAGCATATTAGCAAAGTCCTAAACTGATAGTCTAAAAGGCAGGATTGAGAATCTCTATAATGTCTATAATGTAAACAAAACAGGTTGAATGCAAAATGTTAGAAAGTGGAAAGGATTTTAGTAAACCCCAACAGTTTGTGCTTTATTAGTTTGAATCTAACCTCACCAAGTAATCTACATTTTTTTTTGATATTATAGTGAATCATCAAACTGATTTACTTCTAGGAATCCATAATATGAAGTTATCACAATGACTTACTTGAAAGAATAATGCTTTCTCAAGTTCGTTGACTACGACTTCCATTGTTGGGCGTTGGTCTTGAGTTTTTGCCACACATTGGTGTGCAATTGTAATAAATGTGTGCAAAGAATCCTTGTTGGGTCCTCTTTGTAAAACAAAACCGTTTTCACTAATTTCTTCCTTTATAATAGGATCTATCATCTCTTCTAGTGTTCCTGCTCTGAAGCTTCGTCTTGCTACATGGGCCAACCCTGTGTGACTCTTCTTAAGGTAAATAGGGTCATACGATAATCTCCCACATAGAATCTCAAACAATACTACTCCAAAACAATAAACATCTGATTCTCTTTTTAGCTTACCGGTCTTCTCATATTGTGGATCTATGTAGGAGTCTCTGCCAATACGGTTGTTGAGATAGACAGCTTCGTCTTCTTGATTTGGAGGCAGGAATACACAGTCTTTAAAACTAACAATCTTTGTCCCAAGTTCTCATCCAACCCAATGTTGTAACTACATATATCACGGTTTATTATAATTTTCTGGTCTTCCATCTCATAGTGAATGTACCTTAATGCATATGCAACATCAATGCATATTTTCAAACGTTTTTCCCAAGTCAAAACACGTTTGTCTTTTAAGTTAACCAAATAATCACTAAGAAATACATTAGAAAATTTGTCAATGACAAGGATCATTTCAGAATCTTCAAGACAAAATCCAAGTAGAGTGACTATGTTGGGATGCTTCACTCCACTGCTAAGAATTTCAACTTCTGTAAGAAACCGTCTTTCTCCAAAGTACTGGTGACGTCTATCGGATGGGTAGCGTTTAATAAGTACAGTTTTGTGTCTCTTTGATGAATACTTTGCTTTATCATAATGCTCCAGTTCTGCTCTGTACAGTTGAACGCAATCGTGAATTGCAATTCTATTTGTCATTGAAAATTCTTTGGTTGCTGATAGAATATGAGTGAGAGGAATCTTCAAGTGTTCCAAGTTATTTACCTGAATCAAGGTTGAAAAGAGAGTTATGAATTACGTGAAAGTTGCAAACAACTAAACAAAAAATTGCCGACCCTACTTCTTCCCCTATTTTTCATATGCCTTCTTTTGGCTTATTAAGAGGTAGGGACGCTCCGCTAGTGATGGAATTCCATCACTCACAACATTCAATCAAGTTTCGCCATATCATCGAGCTTCATTCCATCACTTGTGATGGATTTTAGTGGAAATGTCCATCACTAGTGATGGTTTTTTTTATTTTTAAATTATAAATTAACAATAAAATTATAAATTTTATTTAAATAAAAAACAATATTTCTAGACACACAACTTAAAAATAAACATATAAAAGTAAAAAGATACATAAACAAAACATACTCTTCGTCTGAATCCGGAAATTCCAAACCTAAAGAACCTACAAGTTCAATTAAATCATATCTCCACCAAAAGTGAAGATCTTCACTGCACAAGTCTTGTTGGACATTTTCAGGAACAGGAGCTTGTGTGGCAGGATTCGGCACCCAATCTGGAGATATTGCACGTCCATCTTCTTTTATTAGCATATTGTGCAATATGATACATGCATATACTATGCTATGGATTGTTTTTTTATTCATCGCACGAAACGGTCGGTTTAGTATCCCCCATCTACCCTTTAAAACACAAAAGCCCTGTCAACATCTTTTCTTGTTGATTCTTACAACTTCTTGAACGTCTTTTCTTTAACCTTAACAGGGAATAAAGGAGCTTTCACAAAAACAGACCATGATGGGTAGATACCATCCACAAGAAGAAAGCCTCGTCTGTAATATCTTTCGTTAACAAAAAATGGACAGAATGGTGCGGTACCATTTGTTACGCTTTGAAACAACGGCGATGTATACAAAACGTTGATGTCATTGTTTGAACCAGGAACACCAAAATATGAATGCCAAAACCATAAATCATTCTACGTTACCGCTTCAAGTATGATGGTTGGTCTTTTGACGTCACCACTAACATACGCCCCTCGCAACTCTCTTGGAAAATTTCTCAATCCGATATGTGTACAATCAATGGTACCGAGCATCCCTGGAAAATGTCATCTAGCCTCATGCGCGGCGTAAATACGTGCGATGTCGTGTCTCGTCGGTTTACGTAGAAACTCTTTGGAATACATTTTAATGATCACGTTACAAAAGAATTGCAAACATTCACGCGAAGTTCTGTCCGACATTGCTAAGTATTCATCAAATTGATCAGGAGGGTTACCTTTCGCTAGTTAGCGAAAGGCGGATGTGCATTTTTGTATCGGCATGAAACTTCGTTTGCCCCTCCCATCATAACGTTCTTGAAACCATTCTTCGCTTGCTTCGACATCTCTAACAATCTTTAAAAATAATTCTTTTGGTAAACGAAACCGTTCTCTAAACGTTTCGGTATTGTAGACCGGATTCTCCACAAAATAATCCTTAATTAACACTTCGTTGGCGTGTATATGATCACGATCCACCATTTTCTTCTTCGGGCGGCTCGAACCTTCAAGTTCGTTATACACCTTCTTGAAAAATTCAAGCGTGTCATTGGCGGAAAACGAATCGCTACCAGTGTCCACCGGAAACGAATCCTTAGGAAATTCCATTTTTAAAATTATGCAAGATTGTATTTTTGTAGGTTAAAAGGATTGTATTTATTGAGATTTGAAGATTGAATGTATATAAAAAAAATGGACAGAAGGTTTTTTATAATACTCCTCCTTCCCACGGTCATATATCAATGGCTCTCATCACCAACGGTAACATTCATCACGCATGATCATGACAACACGCTTTAAATTCCACGCTTGAAAAACAGGAGCGGTGGCGGTGTTTCACGTTATAAAACGCGTGAAACTTCGTTCATCACGTTGCGCCCCGGGTGCCCTAAGGCCAGCCCAGTGCATTTCCCAAGCTCACAAGCCATTTATGGTTAGCACTTAGCCAGAAAGTGAAAAGGGCCAAATGCATAAAATTTCAATTTAGTAACCCAAATTACATTAAGGATAGTTTGATGATTGAATGACAATATAAAATCAATCTGAATCCTCTATGTTAGCTCATTCAAATTAATCCTTTGTTTCTTACTTTCTTATAATACGCCTAATAAAAGATTTGCTAAATTTATAAATTGTTGTTAATAAGGGTGGAAAGGACACTCCCCAAATAAGCAATGGTAAACTTTTTTTAACCAATAATATCATGTCATGTTAACTCATCACTTCACTCCCCATTTTACACTCAATCACTAGGGGTGCTTATATACATAGAGAGTGGTAAACAATTAAAAAAAAGATGTGTGAATGGTTAGAAGGGATTGGGACCCACCATTAACCCCTCTCTCTCCTCTCTCTCTTCTCTTCCCACATTCGGTGACTAGTCACCGAAAACATTCACCACTCACCGATTTGGAGTTTACGGCACCGTGCCGATCGGGAAACAAAGTCACCAAAGGGGTCACCGCATGATGCCCCTTCCACCCTAATATGTATTCGGTTAGTGTTAGTAAAGTGAAATAAGTTTTCAGACCAACTAATTGAGTTAATAATAGGTTAAAAAAAGGGGTGTTATATATGTTACTTTTTTGTCATTTAGATGAAATTCAATAATAAACAGTAAAAGGGAAGTTGTAGTTGCATGATTCATAAATCAAATGAAACATTTAAATCTTCTTATAAATAATTAGATGATAAGGAATATGCACAAGCATTATTGTAAGACGGGTAAATTCTATTTTACATCCTTTAAGTTTTAGTAAAATTTCAAGTGTTGTCATTTAACTATTAAAATTACAGCGGATGTCCTTATGTTCAAATTTTTTTATAGGCGGTACACTTTGTTCCTAAAAATATTACAAAAAGTATTTGTCCCTAAAAATATTACAAAAATAAAGGATATCCGTTGTAAAGAAATTAAAACATAAAGGATATTTGTTGTAAAGAAATTAAAACATAAAGGACATGTGTTGTAATTTCGTTAGTTAAAGGAAAACGCCTGAAATTTTGTTGAAACTTAAAGGACGTAAAACACAATTTACCTTTATAAGAATAAGAAAACGTAGACGGGTTATTATCCATTTCTGTTGTTTTTTTTTTTCAACGTTGGCTAGGTTGTAGAGAGAGAGATCCTCTGACTCATACATATTAGTGACTTTATTGCATTAAATCCGCTATGAGCATTAGTGACCTACCATTTTGCTTGAATTTAGAAAATGTAAATAGGAAACTTGTTTTCCTTTTAGACTTTGATGATCTAAGTATTTCTTTTATTGTTATAATTGATAATTGATTTTGGTGTTCCTTTGGACTTTGATGTGACATCCAGCTACTTTGTGGGAATATTAGTGTTACACACAATTTTCCCAAGAATATATTGGTTGGGGAATTTCATATGTTATCATTTAAACTTATATGATTTCATTGATATCCATATAACTTTTTTTGTAAACTTTCATTTTTTTCTAACCATATTTACAACCAAATTGCCTTCTAACCTTGTTCAGTTAAATATTTGTTTAAGAAAGCGTGTTCAGGCATGAGGCAGTTGAGAAACGCATCACCTATGGTGAGGCTCAAGATTCCATGAAGAGGTCGGAGGCAAAACATTCATATGGAAAACGCGCATAGAAGTGGCGAGAGCTGATATTACATGTTGCTGGAGCAAGCATTGCTAGTTGCTAGTGAGAGAGGGATAGGAAATAAGGTACCATCATCATCATACTCAGTAAATCCAATCAGTAGCAAAGCTAAGATAGGGTCTAAGGAAGGTAAGATGTCGACAGTCTTACCTCTCTACCTCGTAGGAATAGAGAGATTGCTTGTAGTGAGACCCCCCGGCTCGATAGTAGTTATGCATCAAGCCGTGGACATATGGCACAAAAAGCTTAGCAATCGGGACGAAGACCAATCGGTGCATGTACCCACTTGTCTTTCGGCTATCAGCGCCACTACATGATGCATGATTAACCGTCCACCGGTTTTAACGTTATTTTCACGAAATTAGTACAATAACGTTAAAGTTAGTGCAATTTCACTATTGCCCCGAGCATATGTGTACACTGCAAGCGGGGCGTATTAAACTTGCAAACATTTTCAATGGTTATTTAGTCATATTAGTTTACTATTGCCCTAGTATTAAACTTGACCTTGATCATTCTCACCTTGTGCTCTTCAAGTATCGCCTCCTCCTGCTTCAGGTGCTCTAGAACGCTCTGCTTGCTTCCCAGAGAGATAATTGTATCTGTGGGAGAAACATGATCCTGCTCTGTGTGCTTGGATGACTCTGTATAACGAACTTGTTTTCCAGTTTCAGAATATTTCTTCGACCCCGCTGCTTCGGCAAGTCCGCCATAACCTTCTGCGTCTCTATCCATGGAGTGTACCTAGAAGGCATCCAGTAAAATATGACACACCAAATAAATACATATATTGATCAAACTATAAATTAGTAACTAAACTGGATTTTTTTAAAAAAAGATATTATTAGAAACTACAAAATGAAGATGACATTGATAATCTGGTGATATCATATACCTCAAACGCTGAACAATATAATTTATTACTATGTTTTTTAAAAGTTATAAATTGAATTCTTTATCATGTTTTTGATAATTCCATATAATCAATTCAGCCAAGTCCTAAATTGACAGTCTAAAAGGTTGGATTGAGAAAATCCCAAACAATGTCTACAAAGTAAACTTGATAGGTTGAACCCTAGACGCTAGAAAGTGGAGATGTTTTTTAACAATGTAAACCTAACAGTTTGTCCTTATTAATTTAAATCTAACGCCATCATGCGTACTACATTTTTTTTCACATTACAAGAATCTCATGAGCGTTACTTCTAGGCATTGATAATGTGAGGTTAGACCATTGACTTGCTTGAAAGAATAATGCTTTATCAAGTTGCTTGATGACGACTTTCATTGTTGGGCGTTTGTCTTGAGTTTCTGCCACACACTGGTGTGCAATATCAATAAATGTGTCAAAAGAATCCTTGTTGGGTCCTTTATTTAGAACACAATTGTTTTCACTTGTGTCTTCCTTTATAACAGGGTCTATCATGTCTTCTAGTGTTCCCATGCACAAGCTTTGTCTCGCCAAATAGGCCAGCCCTTTGTCACTCTCCTTCTTGTAAATTGGGTCACATGCTAGCCTCCCACATAGAATTTCAAACAAGACTACTCCAAAACCATAAACATCTGATTCTCTTTTTAACTTGTCTGTCTTCTCATATTCTGGATCTATGTAGTTAGATCTGCCAAGCCCCTCGAGATTGAGAGCTTCGTCTTGATTTGGAGGCAATAATACAGAGCTGCCAAAGGCAACAATCTTTGCCCCCAAGTTCTCGTCCAGCCCAATGTTGTAGCCACATATATCACGGTTTATTATTACCTTTTTGTCTTCCATCTCATAGTGAATGTACTTTAATGCGTGTGCAACATCAATGCAAATTTTTAAACGCTTTTCCCAAGTCAAAATACTACGCTTCTTATTGTCGTACAAATAATCAGCAAGTGATCCATTAGAAAAATTGTCAAGGACAAGGATCATCTCAAAATCTTCAAGACAAAATCCAAGTAGAGTGGCTATGTTGGGATGCTTAACTTCACCGGAAAGAACTTCTATTTCTGTGAGAAATTGTTTTTCTCCAAACAACTTAATTCCAGAATTGTAGCGTTTAATAAGTACAATGTTGTGTCTCTTGGATGAGTGATTCTCGGTATCATAATGGTTGACTTCTGCTCTGTACATAATATACTCATCCGAACATTCAACTATGTATTCCTCTGAGAAATCATGGGTTGCTGATTGAATTTGGGTGAGAGGAATCTTCAAGTGTTCAAACTTTCTTTCCTGCAAAATGAATTAAATAAGGCCCAAATACATTAAATTATTATTATCTATCTATATAACTATATAAAGCTCTGCACGAGTAACCGGCACTGGTTACTCGTGCGGTTCCGGCACGCTTGCACTGGGTTGCGATATTTGATTTGTTCAAAAGGTCTTATCTTCTATCTCATTTTATTCATTGATGTGCGTAGAAAGAAATACACAGTTTTCACCAGTTTGAAAAATAATACCAACCCATGCTGACCATTTGAAATATAACACCGACCCATTCTGACCCATTTCATTAGAAAGGGTTGTCTCCATCAACCCACTCTGACCCGTTTCAATTTATACCACCTTCTAAATAGTTTTATTCAATAATATATATCTATATTTGTAATGATATACTTTGTGGCCCACCCAACCAGACCAGACTAACATTAGTATTTACTTTTCTTTCTGGGCTTCCTGTTGTAGGTATGTCAAAGGAGATCCTGAACTACATCACCTTGCTAAATACAACACCAAATTCTAAAGATATGCATTCTATTCTCTAATTATCTATATCTAGATTAGTTCCTCCTGGGCTCACTATTTCAACCGAAGCATATGATGAATATTAACAAAATGAAAAAAAAAACTGCCTCCAAATTGTGCGATGATACTCTCAAAGGCTTACAGTATGTCCAGAAAGAGATGGGTGCATCTTTCAACGACCCTTTTGATCTGTTCAGGTGTTGCGGTACGTATTCTGCAACCTATAATGCATACACATTTCCTTTGGTCTGGCCCTTTTTTTTTTTAAGAATGGGTTGTTTAGGATTAATAAACTAGGAATGTGTATATATTAATGATTAATAGAGATCCTATTAAGTTGCTGTGGGCTATACATGTTATCCAACATGACAGATAAAAGATTTAGCTAAACAGAGAATGGGTCTAATGGCTTAGAAAACAACTGAGGAAGTTTGTGATTGGATTTGGCATGAAAATGGATGCAATTAACAATGGCATGACTCATAGCTTTATCCAGATGAAACTTTGGTGGGGAAGATGAGGACTGGTTCATACTACGAAGGATGGATGGGGTACCACATTTCTATACTTATTTTCAGCTTTTTGTCACTATTTTTATATTAAAAAAAAAATCAAATCTGATCACCATAAACTACAAAAATAGTCTGGTATGTTTATGCTATGCACCTTGCTTATCTCAGGCCCTTGTTTTATAAGCGCCTTGCGCCTAGGCCCAAGGCTAACCCTTTGCTTCTTCAGTGCGCCTTGCGCCTTTGAAAAATATGGTTGAATTATTGTTGTTATGTATGGTATCTCTGTGTGCTCATGTGCCTCTCATGAATATTATATTGAAGTAACATTGTTTTGTTTTGTTTTAGAGAATGGCTAAGGTAATGGGTGGTCTTACTGTTTTTGAGGTCCTTCGTGGTTACTATGCAATAAAAGGGTACAATACCATATTTTGCTTCGGAAACACAGGCAGATCTGAACATAAAAAGCTATAAGGAGGCAGTTAGAAGGCTTGAAGAAGTTTCTGTTTCTTCTCAAGGGGAAGAACCAGTTTAGTTGCTTAGAAGATGGATAGTATCACAGAGAGAAATTGAAAGATTTAATTCAGGTTCAACTGAGAATGTCGAGAAAATTTAGTTTTGTTCAATAATATATATTTATTTGGGTGAAAGACGGATTCATGTAGGGATGAGTACATGGTTCCGAATACATGTACCATCTTGGTACCCGCTCGACCAAAAAAATATGGTACCAGTACATGACGTGATATTGGATTAAAGTATATGGACCTGTATAAATTTATGATCGCGTATAAACCGATACATTTAGCATATGTTATCATTATTGTTAATAAGGTTGTAGACAAACCTACTTTTGATGTTTGATGTTTTGATGAAAATTTCTTATGGTTTAATAATGAAGCTGCCTCTTCATATTGAAATTTTAGACTTTTTTTGTATGTTTAATCACCTTATAGACACGACTTTTTTTTGTTGAATGAAATAAAATATGGATACCCAGAATGGGTTGTGGTTCATAATAAACATCATAACTGAATATGATTTCAGTTGGGATACTCGCAGCAACGCGTGGGCATTCCCACTAGTGACTTAAAACATATTAAACTAAGGATAATTTTCTAGTTAAATAATAATTCGAAACCAATTTTAATCCCTTTTGTTAGCCTTATCAAATTAAATTGTTCACTGCTAGTAAGAAACTTAATAATAGATTTGCTAAAATTTAGAGTGTTGTTAATAATACGGTTCTAGTTGGTGTTGGTGAAGCGAATTAGTTGTTAGACCAGCTAATTAAGTTAATTGTAGGTAAGAAAGGAGGGTTATATATATAGAACCGACGGGTATGTGATTAATACCCGACCGGATTACCCGACCATATATCTAGAAATTTTGAACTTTTATTTTTATTACCCCTTAACTATTGTTTAGTAATGTTTCATTCGAATAACTTTATTGCTTTAAAAATTTTATGTAGAAGGGTTAAATGTTAAAATAGTCAAACTTAATAAACCCTAATTCCCACCATGTTCATTGTATGTCACGCTCTCCCTCCTTCACTCACCAGACGCACGTACCAGAAGCAGAATACAAACCCTAGCCCCAAATTTGATGGTTCATTGCTTTGATTTTGCTTCGGAATAAGGTAAGAACCCGTTCTACTTTATTGATTTTGTTCAATCTTGACCTAATTTTGACCGACTGGGTCCGATTTTGGGCGATTTTGACCGATTTTGGACAAATTTTGATTTTGACCACCGAGATTGACCGATTTAGCCAAATCCAGGCAGCAAACCTGCTAGCGTTTAATCACTGCCTAGGCGACGTCTAGACGCGATTTCTACAACATTGGTTATAAGTAATTACACATATAGCCCCCTCTCAATTAAATAATCTTAGTAAGTTACATAAGTAGTCCTTTACTTGCAAACTGATTTAAATGCCCTTTGTTATAAGTACTTTTTATTTATTTTTTTATTTATGTCTATTTGGTATTTTGGTTGTAGTGGGTAGTGGCAACATTAGTAAATGGCTGTGGTGGTCATGTCTAATTTGGTATCCAATTTAGAAAGTCAATTTCCTTACTATATTTCTACAAGCTTTATTTACAAGATATAATAATAGGATGTGATATGTTTTACTTCTTTTTCCCTGTTATTATTTATTTATTTTTAACTTATTTTTTAAACTAATTACACGGATGATTTGTATGATTCACCTAAATTAGTTATGTGATAACGGACCCGTCACAACGTGCGGGACCTCACTACTAGTTAATAATTTGAAATAAATTTAAATATTCAATTAAAAATAGTTTTTAAATGTAAGTGACAACACGTAGTATTTAAAAAATAATTTGTTAAAAATAACAGATATTATATGGCAATTAACTTTGTTCTTTAACATGTTATATTTTTAAGTAAGCTAAGCTAAAACAATAGGAATTGTGGACGTAAAAGAAAAAAACAAGAAGAAGAAAAAAAGTTAGGGGTCTTACAAGCTTTCACGTTGTAGCTGAAATTCCAATGCTTCCTCTAGTTCATTGACAATGTTGTTCATATCGGGACGTTGTGCTCGTTGCTCCGTTAAGCAAGAATATGCAAGTTTTAAGTATTTTTCGAGTGATCGCTGAGACATTTGATTCCTCAAATCAGGATGGATAATATCGTGCAACGTTTTGTTTTCATAATGATGCTTGGCCAATAGAGCTAGAAACCTATTAGCCTCATTTTTAATATATGCTCTCCTTCCACACAATATTTCGAATAAAACCACACCGAATGCGTAGATGTCCGACTTGCGGGTCACCCCTTTGGTTTTTACAATTTCTGGGTCCATATACCCTATTGTGCCAATAAGTTCAGAAAGGACAACCCGGTCCATTCGGTTTAACGATTGTTTGATGGAAACTTTAAAACCGGATAATCTAGCCTCCCAATTCTCGTCTAATAAAACTGTGGAGCTATTGATGTTGAGATGTATAACACCATATCCACGGGTCTCGTCATAATGGAGGTAACTCAACGCACGAGCGACGCCTACACATATATTCAATCTTTGCGTGCATGTGAGGTTGGGGCTGTTTAGATGCTCTTTTAGACTTCCATTTTTGGCCTCCTACACGGTTACTATGATCTTCTCATCTTTCTCATCACAAAATCCAACAATAACGACTATGTTTGGATGTTTGAGATCAGAAAGCATTGAAATTTCCGTCATGAACTCGAGGTATCCTTCCTTATGTTGCTTACGATCTAACCTCAGAGCAGAAATCTTTATCAACTCCCCGGAGGAGCGCGAGAGTTCTCCTTTGTATATTGGTCCAAATCCACAGCGCCCGATGATGTTATCATGATGAAAGTTGTTGGTTGCGTTTACAACATCTTCGAGTGGGATCTTTAAGTGAGCAAAGTTGGCGATTGCTGTTGTCATGTTTCTGTTTATAAAGTGAAAAAAATCAGTGGGTTACAATACAAATGGATGAGAATGTAAAACATACGAGCAACCAACGACACTATATATATGAAGAAAAAATTAAGCAATTTGTTTTTAGAAAAGATGATGTCCTTTCTTTAAGATTTTAAAAGTATTGTAACCGGGTTAGTAAACCCGGGTTCTTGTCTGGTAATAGTTAATAAAATAGGTTGAACATGCGAACCTGGTAATGTGTATGAAAAGGAGCCCACATCGCTACATGTTAAACACCCACACCAAGTTGGGAGTAGGATTCCCCTATTCGGTGTGGCCAACGGAAATCGAGACATTTGGAAATTGATCGGTGTTAAGATATTAAAATCTAGTGAAATTCACTAAGGTTAAGGCTTGATGGTGTGGTGTGTCGTAACGTCTTATACAGAAGATTTTAAAATCCTTCTTTAACTTGCATGTAATTGTTTAAAGTTTCTATCATAATTACCTGATTGTTATTTTTTTTATTTTGCATTTTTTTAATTTATAAACCATTTTTATTTAAAGCAAAAAATATATATATATATATATATATATAATTCAATAAAATAAATAAAAGATTACAAACTACTTAAAAATAAAAAACTACAAAGTTACTTAAAAAAACCAACTTAATAATAAAAAGAAAAACATACTAAAAAACCATATGTATTTTGCTTGGATTTTTGCCTTACGAGCCTCTAAAATGACTCGTCATCCACCTGTGGATGGGAAAAGTATTTCTCGAGAAACTTCATATATTTCTCGATTTGTTTCTCCATTTTAAGTTCATGTTCTTTTTACTTGATCGAGAGAAGCCGAGCGAGTCTATCGTCAAACTCGTCCAACCTTAATTGGCCATCTGATGGCGTTGAAGAAGAGGTGTTTCATGCTGCTGCCTTGCTTCTATTCCTACCATTTGGTCATGGCAACCCTTGCAATTCCTTGAAATGCAATTCATCCAAGTCGCCGTTTAAGTTAATAGTAGTATGAACATTAGACCCAGATGGTTCGCTAATCGTTGTTGATTTGGACCGTTTTGACCTATGGGCCATTGGGTTAAACGGTGGTACAAGATGCCACTTTGGAGATTTGCGAAGAAGCTCCCACGAAGGTATTATTGTAAACGCATGGCCATGACACATTTATATTCATTGTGTACGGCGGTCATGATGTCCACGTCGCTTGAAGCGTTTCTTCTTGTGTGATTGTTGAAGAGACTATTGCGTATGTTGTTGAAGTTTTTAATCATGGTGCGCATTACGGTCCACTTGCCCGAAAACAAATCGGGCGTACTATATTCACCACGACCCACTACGGCAAAAAAATTTCTCACGTATACGCCTCCAAAAGACGACTATATCTTGGTTGGTTGCTATAATTTGAAAAAAAAAATTAGAACCAACAAAATAAAAATATATTTATTAAAAAGTTAATGGTGAAAAAAATGACAAGCAACCGGATCCTCCTACACGTCGAGCCATGCTTGTGACAATGCAAGTTCGTCGGTAGGTGTCCACCTCCCGATCGTTTTAGGAGCACGTTCGATATTCTCGCTCTTTTTACGGTGCCTTATCGATCATCCACCTTTTGAGGAAGTGGGTTGGGTTTCGGGTATGTTTTGGGTTTCGGATGTGGGCCGTAGGTTTTGGGTTTGCGAAAAAATGGTGGTTGATTTGGTGCGGAATAGAGTCCAAAAAAGGGAAGCAGTGGTGGCGTTGTCGGATTAGGGGAGGTTGGGGTGGTAGGTGACATCGGATAATACTCAATCTCACCCGTCCGCAGGTCTCTTCGGTATCGTTCTTCTTACTCGTTGTTTGCTAAATTATCAAAAAAACGGATTGTTGGAATCCCACGCGTTTTGATTGTTGTGAAACATTGTGTGAATTTGATAGTATGTATAAAAGTTATGGAGAATAGGTGGGTGAAATGGTATGATTTGAGTAAAAGTAGTAGGATATACATAGTGTGAATATTTAAAAAATAAAAGTAATTTTTGTTAATATTACCGTTGTCAAACGGTATAATTATTGGGGTTCACCAAATAGAGTCTTTAGTGTTCGTTGCTGGGCCAACAGACCATCAATAGCCCCCCTGGCGGCTAGGAAATGGGGCAGGAGCATTAAAGGGCGCCAAAGATATTAAGTTGTCCAGGGACAGTATTCCACACCCCCTGTCTAATAATTATAATTTACAAGGGGATACCTCGGATTCAGGGGATATAATTAAGAACAACCAAGTCAGACCAAGGTAAACCCCTTAAAGTTTTTTTTAAACGGTGAACTTCATGTATAAGGTTATCAGACTATCCAAATCGGAGAGCCGCATATTCCCCACTCTGGCCAGGCTATGTTTTCTTAATCGGATCCACACTGGCTTCAAAGTTTGGATTTTTAGAGAGTTCCTCCGTAAAACCATACCGTCAGCTACCACTTGACAGTCATTGTGCCACCACAAGAGTAGAATTCTCTGGCGTAACATATGATGGGACGAAAACCCGGTTGAGCTCGGGAATCAAACTGACAACCTCATATAATACCTAGTCCAAATCATTAATCGCCTATATCCACCTCAATATGACACAAATAAGAATTGAACTTGAGTCTCTATTGAAAAACCTAAGGCTCCTGCTACTAGGCCATAAATGGGGTAGGCAAACCCTTGAAGTGTTAATGTTTTAACCAAGGGTAAAATTGACTAAGGAAATGAGCAAATCATATCCTTAATTTTCATTTAATGCTAATTAGTAATTAGTTGGCCATAGGATCCTAATCCATTTACGTAACATATTGTGCTTTTTTTTATTTTTATATGGAAGCTGAGCACATGATATAATCTTACCTAGCTAGCAATATTTATAAATCAGTAATCGCGTGAAGTTAACAAGTTTTGAGGTGGAGATAAATGACACCCCACCTACTACAAGTTGACTTCTTCAAATGGGTTGACAAAGATTAGATGATAAAAAAGGGGTAGAGAGGAAGGTTAATGAAAAAAACTAATTCATGAAAAGAGGGATAAAGATATAATAAGTGAAACATAATTGTAATGTACAACGACACACTTAGGAGTTGGTATAAATGTAGCATTTAATTTCTTTTCTACTCGATCTTATATATTTCTTAGTTTTATCATCCCTTTCATGTTCCTTCTAGGCTCCGAAAGGCCCTTTTTTTCTGGGAAGACCGACCGGCCATTCAGAGTGGGAAACGAGATTAAAAATATGATTAATCATATATAACTTTCTTTATAAACCATTGAAATGTTCAATAAAAAGATATCAAAATATCATCCAACGAAAATTAAAGGAGATCTAATTAAGTTCATCTTTGTGACGATGCTAATTGGTCACTGGATCCTAGTCAACTTAGATTATGTGTAATGTTGAGTTAGTTTCAAACTTCTACTTTGTCATGATTTGACATGTGACAATCCAGTCATCAAAAGAATATTATAGGGTTTGATGTTGAAGTAAGTATAGTGATATAATGTCTCATGCAATGATTATTCAATTATTTATTTATTTTTATTTTTGAAAATTAAAAAAAAATAATATTTCATTAAATAAATAAAAATTACATAAATACTAAAACACAAACAATATTGATGAAAAATTTCCCACGCCCAAGCCAATTTCAACGAGAAAAGATACACAAAAAAGACTTGATCTAGATTAAAAGGTTGAGTCAACCGTGAGTATTAATAAATGTTAAAATCAATATCAAGTTTATTAATATATGTGAATTAAAATGTATTAATCTAAAAGAATTAATTAAATTTCTGATAGATATCTACATTTAACACAGTTTATTTTATATTATTTCATTTCATTTTACTTCTAGCAAAAAATAGATGAGGAAACGCCTTTAAACATCATAAAGCATAAGTAATGTTTTACGAAAGAAAAACCGAAGCTCAATTTAAATTGAAAATAAAGGCGGCATTTGAGAAAATAAGTGGTTCACAAATAAAAGTTTTGAAACTATAAAATATAGTTTGAAGTTGTAAATTAAAATATAAAAGTCTTATAATGTAAGTATAAAAATTACATAATATTTTGTTGGTCAAAATTTTCCCCTTAAGCGTTTTCAAGCCCACGCCCAAACCAATTTCGATTAAAAACCGCCCGGGGGTGAGGGGCGTGAAGGCGCTATGGAGGGAAAAAACTCAATTGAAGCCCCACTACGGATAGCCTTACGTTAGAGCATTCACAATGAATTCTTTATCACTTATCCGTATAATTACACTAAAAATTATTTTTCTCTCTCTTTCTCCCTCTTTTTCTATTAAATAATATGTTTTATCCCTTTATCATTACATTTTTCTTTTTTTTCACTCACAATCACTCTCAAAAATATTAAAAAAATTATAAGGGGTGAATCGTGTTCCCGTGTATTTATATATAAACAGTAATATATTCTCTCTCCTTCGTACGCAACCAATTAAAACCACTTACAATCATTCCTTATAACATATTAAGAAATTCATTCTGAATGCTAATTATATCTTATAATGATAGGAATTTTTATACTAAAGCTGAGCACATGATGTGGAATTATAAAATGGCAAGGTGCAATTATCATGGCCGGAGATAATGATATTCCCGCAACTACATGATGACTTGTAATTTATAATGTAGATCTACTCTCAACAAGTATTATAATATACAGGGGCGGATCTAACATGTTATTAGGGGTAGCCTCTGCTACCCGTTGGCGTTCTGGCAAAAATTGACGTTTTTCTTTATTTCGTTACCCTTTTATATAGAAATGTTGCTCTATAAAATGGTAATGTGAAATAATTAAAAAGTTTTGAGCCAACCAAAGATAATGATATTCCAACAATACAAGTTGACTTGTGCATTTTTTATTCGAGGTCTCCTCAGAAGGATCACACTAATTGAGATCCAATGAAAAGAATTATATTGTTAGGTTCGAATCTCTAAATTCAAACGATGCACGCAAAAATAAGCAAAATACGGCATATAAGCGCTCCTCTCTTTAGTTCGCAGTCTAGTCTTGCGGGAAGTCAACGGGGAATGAATTGTAGCCGATTAAGATAGATATTAGCAATTTTCTGCATGGTGTTAGTTGTGGGAGATCCGAGTCGTGTGTCATTTCAATTAAGTTACAGAAATGTTACCTCTAATCATGTTAAACATATAGTGTCATGTAACCCGATAATTAAACATGTCGTGTTTTAGAAAAAATACACGTTTAGTAATTAAACATGTGTGTGAAACGTGTCAATTAGCCTTCGACCCTTGAACACAACTTGAAACGCTTCGCCACCTCTAGCATGTGTATATTTCTTATTATCATGGTGTTTGTTCGTTTGTTTGATCAATATATAACTAGCTTTCTTGATAAACCGATGAATGGTTCCATTAAAAATGACAAAATATGATCAAATGCGCTAGGAGATGAATACGTTCATTTTTTGGTGATGCTAATTGGTAATCGGCCTAAATCATATACTTTATATCTGACACTGACACGTATTGAAGCAGAGCACATGATATCCTGTAGCACTGTAGCCTAGCTAACGAATAATTATAAAATGGTAACATACAATTATTGACATGTTTTGAGATGGGGATGATGATACTCTTACCTACAAGTAAGTTGAATAGTTCATTTTATGAAGTAAGTCTACAATGAACACCTACGAATTATTAGAGGTGGGTTTACTAGGGAATACTAAAATGTGGGGAATCGAATTAAACGAACTCCGATTGGACTTATTTCAGCGGCATTGGAATCGGCTCGTCGAACCCTAACTAGGATCTCTAAACCCTAAAACTTAAACCAAAACCCTAAAGCTAAAGCTAAAGCTAAACCACAAGACTAAAACCTAAGCTAAACCGTAAAATCTAAACTATAAACCCTAATGGCTAAACCCTAAAGTTAAAACCCTAAATCCAAACGACAAACCCTAAAACTAAACCCTTAAGCAAGCCCATAATATAAAACCCTAAAATCAAAACCCTATTATATTTAGGGATCACGGTTTAGATATTATAGTTATGATTTAGGTTAAGGTTTAGATATTATAGTTAGGGTTCGACGAGCCAATTCCAATGCCATTGGAATGAGTGCAATCGAAGTCCTTTTGAGTCAGTTGTCATTAGTTCCCCACTTTTTTAATGTTCTCTAATGAACCTCCCACCAATTATTATATGTGTATGTAGGTAACATTTGAAGAAGCAGTTGGGAAAATGATTGTTATAAAACTAGTAACGTGTACTTATTAACAAGTTTTGAGTTGGCCAGGGATAACGATATATCAACTACAAGTTACCACTGGAATTTATGATCAGTTGCGGACCAGTAATTTACTTTCTGGGGCAATTGGATGACTTAACCATACTATATGAAGAGGGATCAGGATTTTTTCTTAAAAAATACATTACGGGGGCAATCGCCCCCAAGACCCTTGTTTATGATCTAATGTCTACTCATAAAATCACATTGATTGAGAGTTAAAAGACACCAAGTTTATTAAAATATAGATGATATCCCATAAAGACAAATTACAACCTTTGCATGACTCCCTAATTTTTTTACTCTCTAATTGGTTAGTCATACATAGTGATGCACAGAAAGCCCGAACTCAGACCTGGACTCAGAAAAAAAAACCCAAAATCGGGTTTTATATACCTGAACCTGCCCATAGGGTAGGGGTCGGGTATGCATATTCGTTATAAACCCGAACCCGTAATCGGGTTTTTTTCTACCCTTATAATACCTTGTTTTCTTGCGTACCCAGGTTTTGAGAATACCGACCTGGGTTTTGAGAATACCCAGAACTGGGTTTTTTCGGGTATTACCGTTGCACAGAGAGCTATATGGACAACATCTATTCAGGAGCCTTTTTAACGATCACATGACCGTTTGGGACTTCTTGGAGCCTCTTTTGGGCAGATTTCACCCCATATATTGGGTATAAATAGACGTAGTTGTTTGGGTTAGTCACACAACTTGAAATTATATCGAAAATCACCAAAAAACGCTATTAAAATGGTTTCGCAAAGTGCTACGTCTTTCGTTGGCGTGGGTTCTACGGCTACCAAAGTAAGCGTCGTGGAGTTTATTCCAACAACTCGAAACCAAGAAATTTGGGTTCATTTCGAGTTATGTAAAATGTTGTTTGGAGCAAACAAAGCTCGATGCGTTCATTGTGGTGCTAGTTAAAGTCCGATTCGAACACGACGTTGAAAAAATACTTGTCAACGTATTGTAAAGTGTTGAAGACTGATCCAGACCAAGGTTAACCACCATTATCAACTGACGGACAAATTTGGCATTATAAAGTTGACTCGGACCACAAGGATTTGGAAGTTTCATGATTCAAGAAGGTTTACCATTCAAATTCTTTGACAACCAAAGATTGACATGTCTCATCCAAAGAACTCTACAACCATGTTATAACCAAGTAAGTCGCACTACTCTTCGACGTTATTGTCTAAAAGCGTGGAAACTAGCCAAACAACAATTATTTTGAATTTTCAAAGTTTGGAAACCGGTGTAAATTTGACATGTGATGTTTTGTCGGCACCTCATAGGTTACCTGAATCGTACCTTTTTGTTACCGCGCATTGGATAGAACCTTCTACGTGGCATATGCAAAAGCGTACGATTGTTTTATGTTATTTCCTTGTCCACATACTGCAAACAATTTGTTTCAAATTTTAAAAGAAGTAATTGCCGATTATACCTTACAAGACAAGTTGTTTGCTATGTCTTTTGATAATGCATCCAACAACACCGCCGCGGTCACACAACTAAAGTTAAGATATAAACCGCGGTGCGATGATGTTTCTTTCCATAGTCATTGCGTGGCACACGTTATCAATTTAGTTGTGAAAGACGGTTAAAATGAAATCGTGGATTTGAGAAAACAATTTCAATACATTCTACAAGATACTTTTGCTACTAGCAAGGAAATACATATGCGGTATAGAAAATATTATAGTGAATCGGGTGCTAAGAGTTTGGGTGCGGATTGGAACGTATCCACTCGATAGAACTCGACTTGTAGCATGTTTAAAAGCGCTATAAAAAGGATTGTTTGATTGCCTTATGATGATTTGCTTTTCATCAACTTCACAATCATAAAACTGACACAAACTCAACATGTAAATAAAGTTAATTGACAGAAAAGAATAGTAAAGGAATAGTGAAAAGTGAAAACGGGTTTTCACTTTTAAAGCAAAATCTGTCTTTTAGTGACTTAAACACAAATAATTATATGTCTTAATTACTATTATAGTTATTATTAATTGGATTTGTGTTCTTTTTATTACAGGTTGGCAACAAAGTAAAGCGTGTTCAAAATGAAGCTTAAATTTAGTTTCGTTTTCATTATCGTCATAACCTTCTTAATAACATTATAAACTACTTACCCAACTATAATATCAATTCATAGTACTTACAAAAGACCTAAATACAATATTTTTCATTTTCAAGTCTAAAAGGAGTTTTGACCCGTTTGATGTTCAAACATAACTGGAAGCGCGTTAAGGGCATTAAGATGTGTTCGCTCCAAGCTTGTCAATTTAAACATGCGATTTACCTATCATTCAGATTATGAAAAAAACATAATTAGTAAGTATAAATCAACAATCACTTAAATTACATTCATTAGTATTATGGATTATTGACCCATTTGTTTAAAGTCAACATAATGACTATCTCATTCTAATGGTAATTCGTTCGCCTTAACTCAAATGACAATGAATCATATCCTTTCCAACAACAATAATCAATTATCCATTTCCATTCTCATCCGTCAATAATGGATCTAAACATGTCTCTAACTTTCTCATTTCAATGAATACTTTAAGTTCACTTCAACAATTCGGTATATTTATTCTACCACTTTCATTTAGAATAAACACAATAAAATTATCACTTTACTCAATTTAGAAGTAGATGAAGTTCATAAGAACTTACCGTGATCTTGCGTTTCAAGTGTCTTCGTTTGACTTGTATCTCCTTCTTTCTTCACTCCTATAAGATGCATCATTACATATTTAGCTTTCATATTATCCATTACATACACACACTTTGACTTTCAATCATGGTGTTAATCAACGGCATACAATTCCATTTTCATACTAATTCATCAATCTAACAAGTTTTGGTGTCAAAACCCAACTAATCCAATTCAAGCATTTCATCGAATATGTGTTGTGCATATCATCAACAAAGCATAATGTACAAGTAGTTAAAGCACATTCTTCCTAGTTCATCTATGATTTAACATAATCATTCAATCCTCACAATTCTTCATCATAATCATGCACCTCATTTTTTTATATCAAATCATCTACCAACATATCTTCCACAACACTATCCCAATCATCAACATTATACTAATTCAAACATAATTTTCTCTAACCTTCATCATTCTACAAACACAAATGGGTTTTATCCCAAATCATCAATATAATCAAAATTAAGCACACTATAACTCCTACACATTGATAATAACTAATATTCATGTTCAATTTCATACTTCATTCACAGATTACACATAACCCACTTCATCATTCATCACTAAAACTCAAAATTTAACTTACTTGGCGTTAAGAACACTTAATTGATTATGAATCTTAGTTCATGCATAGACTTTAACTTCAATCTTCCTTTCAATTTTGCAGATTTGAAATGTTTAGGGTTTTCTTCTTCTTCTTCTTCTTCTTCTTCTTCTTCTTCTTCTTCTTCTTCTTCTTCTTCTTCTTCTTCTTCTTTTTCTGCTTCTGCTACTGCTTGTATTCGACACACACATCTTTGAAAACGTGTGTGTATTTTTATTTAAGTTAATATAATTTCAACTTTCATCCTATTCACTTTTAGTCCCTCAAGTTTGGTGTTTATTTTAATAGTGGCTAGGACGTTATTTCATATTTATTTATCTCTAATTTTATTAAGTAGTATATGGAATTTGGGGTGTTACAAATCTACCCTCCTTAGAAAATGTTTCGTCCCTGAAACCTTAATACGTACCAAATAAAGTCGGGTAATACTTTTGCATATCTTCCTCTGGTTCCCAAGTGAGATCCAGTCCTTTCCTGTGTTGCCATTGAACTAATATTGCTTAATCTCCATGTTACGAAGGGTCTTTATCTTGGAATCTTTTATGGCTACCGGCCTTTCGATATAATTCATTCTTTTGTCCACTACGATGTCTTCAAGTGGTATATGAGTCGTTTCATCCGTAAGGCACTTTCGTAATTGTGACACATGAAAGGTGTCGTGAATGCCATCTAGGGCTGGAGGTAATTCTAGACGATAGGCTACTTTTCCAACACGAGCTAAAATTTTATACGGCCCAATATAACGAGGACCCAGCTTCCCTCGTTTACGGAATCGAATTACACCTTTCCATGGGGAGACTTTTAATAATACCCGATCTCCCACTTGGAATTCAATAGGACACCTTCTTTTGTCCGCATATGACTTTTGTTGATCCCGTGCTGCTTTTAACCGAGCTCGAACAAGATCAATCTTTTCATTGGTTTTTATCACTATATCCTTAGAAGCGAGTTCTCTTTGTCCTACTTCTCCCCGACATACCGGGGTTCTACACTTTCTTCCATACAACATTTCGTACGGGCCATTTTAATACTACTTTGGTAGCTATTGTTGTATGAAAATTCTACTAGTGGGCAAGTGGTCGTCCCAATTTCCTCCAAAATCTATGACACATGCTCTTAACATATCAACCAATGTTTGTATGGTTCCTTCTGATTGACCATCCGCTTGAGGATGATAAGCGGTACTCAAATGCAGCTTGGTGCCCATATCTTCATGGAATCTTTTCCAATAACGGGAAGTAAATCTGGTGTCTCGATCTGAGACAATAGATACAGGTACTCCATGACGGGAGATTATTTCATTCACAAATATTCCTGCCATTTTTCTGAAGAGTAGGCCTCTCGTATTGGTAAGAAATGAGCACTTTTCGTGAGACGATCGACAACCACCCAAATGGCGTCATGTCCCCTTTTTGTCTTGGGAAATTTAGTTACCAAATCCATGGTCACATTTTCCCACTTCCATATTGGAATTTCCAATGGTTGTAATTTCCCATACGGTCTCTGATGTTCCGCTTTTACTTGAGAACACGTTAAACATTTGGATACATACTTGACAATGTCGAGTTTCATTCCCGGCCACCAATAATTTTCTTTCAAATCCCCATACATTTTGGTGGCTCCCGGATGAACTGAGTAGTGGGACTTGTGTGCTTCTTCTAGTAATAGAATCTTTATATCACAATAGCATGGTACCCAAGTCCGACCATACCTTGTTTTAATTCCACTTGCGTTCGTTTCAAGCTTGTCGACAAACCCTTTCGTCCTTTCTCTTTTTGGTTCATTCGCATTCAATGACTTAGCTTGGGCTTCTTTTATTGCTTTGATAAGGTTAGGTGTGACTATCATTCTCATCGAATTTATACGAATAGGCGGCGGATATTCCTTTCGGCTTAAAGCGTCTGCTACGACATTGGCTTTACCTGGATGGTAAAGAAGTCGCAATCATAGTCTTTAATCAATTCTAGCCACCTTCGTTGTCTCATATTAAGGTCTTTTTGTTCGAAGAAGTATTTGAGACTCTTGTGATCTGAGTAGATGGTACATTTCGTTCCGTACAAGTAGTGTCTCCAAATTTGCAAAGCAAAAACTACAACTGCCAGTTCTAAATCATGAGTCGGATAATTGCCTTCGTGTTGTTTAAGTTGTCTTGAATCATAGGCAATGACCTTGCCTCGTTGCATCAAGACACATCCCATTCCATGATGAGAGGCATCCGTGTTTACCACTAATTCTTCTGTTCCTTCTGGTAAGGTTAAGACTGGAGAACTTGACAATGTTTCCTTTAGTATAAGGAAGGCTTTTTCTTGTTCAACACCCCATAAAAAATTTTCTTCCTTCTTGGTCAATCTGGTTATGGGCAGGGCTATTTTAGAGAAATTTTGGATAGATCTCCTATAATAACCAGCTAAGCTTAGGAAACTTCTTATTTCATTCACATTTTTCAGAGGCAACCAATTAATCACGGCTTCTACTTTAGACGGATCTACTGAAATTCCTTTCTCATCAATCACATAACCTAAGAATTGCACTTTTCTAAGCCAAAACGTACATTTGGAAAACTTAGCATACAATCGTTCTTTACGGAGTGTTTCAAGCACTACACGTAAATGATGAGCATGTTCGAGTTCGCTTCGAGAGTATACCAAAATATCATCTATAAATACTATGACAAATTTGTCTAGCATGTTTCGCCATACTCTATTCATTAACTCCATAAATGCGGTCGGGGCGTTAGTCAATCCGAAGGAAATTACTAAAAACTTATAATGTCCATATCGAGTTCTGAACGCAGTCTTAGCTACATCTTCCTCCCTCACTCGTTATTGGTGATATCCCGATCGCAGGTCGATCTTTGAAAACTAACTCGCCCCTTGTAATTGATCAAAAAGATCATCTATTCTCGGTACGGGATATCGGTTTTTCACTGTGAGTTTATTGAGCTCGCGATAGTCGATGCACATACGCATCGACCCATCCTTCTTCTTTACAAACAGGACAGGTGCTCCCCAAGGGGATACACTTGGAGGTATAAAACCCTTGTCAAGGAGCTCTTGTAATTGGACCATTAATTCTCGTACTTCAGCAGGTGCTAACCGATAAGGAGCTTTGGCTACCGGTTTGGCATTTGGTTCCAATTCGATTCGAAATTCTACTTCTCTTTCAGGTGGTAGTCTTGGTAATTCATCCGGAAATACATCCAGATATTCATTCACAATTCTTGTATCATCTATTCTTGGGGTATCTTGTTTAGTATCAACCACATAGGCTAAGAAGGCCTTACTTCCGTTTCTTACATGTTTAACTGCTTCAACAATGGTACATAATTTATTTTCTACCATTCGCTCCCTCTATATACTTACTTGCTTCCCTTTAGGATATATAACACGAATAATTTTGCTTTCACATAGAATTTCCACATGGTGTCGGGATAGCCAATCCATGCCCACCACTACTTTGAATTCTCCCAAAATCATGGGAATAAGATCGATATTAAATTCTTCGTCTTCTATGGTGAGCTTACAGTCTCTACATATCTCATGTAATAAATAACTCTTGCAATCTGATATTTCTACTTCTAAAGGTATGGGTATTATTTCTATTACAAACGAAGGGGAATGAATAAGTTCATTTGAAACAAATGACCTACTAGCTCCGGTATCAAACAATACATATGTAGGTATAGAGTTTAACACAAATAGACCTGATACAACATTCGGGTGGGCTCTTGCTTCCTCTGACGAGATCTGAAACATTCTTCCTCTAGCCCTTGGGATTTCTTCCTTCTTTCCTTCCTTCTTTGTTCCTTGCTTGAGTTTTGGGCATTCGGCTTTCACATGGCCTGATTCGTTACAATTGTAACATACCCCTTTTGGATTAGGACAGTTGTAGTACGGATGTCCCTCTTGACCACAATTGTAGCACCCCTTTCTTCCCATTAAACATTCTCCCGTGTGAAGTTTCCCACATGTCTTGCATCGAGGAAATCCTCCCTTAGAAGTCTCTTTCTTACTATGCTCATAATGCTTGGGCTTCTGGGGAGTACTTTGAGTTGCTCCCTTTTAAACTTGTCTCTTCTCCCCTCGCTCTTCTTGCCTTTTCAATTCGATCTCTCTATCTCTTGCCCAATTAATGAGCTCGTTCAATGTTTCACGTTTAGAAGGAGTGATGAATTCTCTGTATTTTGCCTTTAGCATATCATGGTAGCGGTTAATCTTCATCCTCACCGTCCTCGTGAATTCCTTACAAAACTTCATTTTGTCGAGGAAAATGTTCGTGATTTCATTGATTGTTTCATTCTTTTGTTGAAGACGGAGGAAGTCTTCTTGAATTCTATCTACGGCCAATTGTGGACAATGATACTTCACGAAGGGTTCCTTGAATTCTTGCCATGTAAGAGTTTGTAGTTTATCCTCACCTATCTCCTTACTATATGCATCCCACCAATCCTTCGCTTGTTGTTGAAGTTGCCCTGTGGCGAACATCACTTGATCTTCCTTCTCATAATGGCTTCGAATAAACACCCCTTCTATGTTGGCGATCCATCTTTGACATTCTATGGGGTCTATTTTCCATTATAAGTTGCAGGTTTACACGCTATGAATTCCTTATACGTGCACCGATGTCTTTCTTTCTTGCTTTGTATTCCGCTTATCATTTCTTTCAGTTCGTCTATCTTGCTGGTCATCATAGTTTCCACTATGTTTAACACTTGACTTTCTACTTCTTGTGCTATGTGAGGGATGTTTGCATCAAGTGTTTTTACTACTTCATCCGCAATCAACTTATTTAAGTCATCCTGATTTATTTGTTCCGTAGCGTTTGAACCTCCTTCATCCGTCATCTACAATCGCATACTTATGTTAGATACCTTACTATTCATTCATATGTAAGTGTACATCTATATACACATATATCATTCTATATATTGCATAATCTCAAAACCCCATTCTTGTAGGTTACGGGTTCATATAATTCTCATCACAACATTCTTGGTGTGCTAATTAAAACATGCTTCCATCTGTGCACACAACTTTCTCATTTATTCGTACATTCATCATACCTATATATATATATATATATATATAGGTTAACTAGCTTACCATCATGGTTTCATTCACATTTTGGTGCCTTTCTAGAGTTTAACGAATGTTTAAAACGGGTTTTGGAAGTCTTGGCACAATAAATTGACAAATTTCAATTTTTTTAGGGAGTGGCGTCGGCGACGGTCTTGAGCTGCGTCGCCGACGGGTCTTAGATTGGAGCGTCACTGGCATTGTTGCGCAGACAGTAGGTTTATGCGTCGGATGCCAGGGGTGGCATCGCCGACGCCACAGTTGGTCGTCGCCGACGCCCCATTTGTTCTGCAGACACTGCACAGCTCCAAACAGCTAAAAATTCCATTTTCGAGCCCCATTTTGACCCCTTTTATAGTCTCGTATCATTCATAACATTCCGTAATAATCCTTCTCAAGTTATTCTAGTGAGACTTTCACAATCCCTTTCTGTTTTTTCCATATTTTAAAAGCATAACGTTAAAACTTTTAAAGAACACTTACCAACTTGCGCTTCGGAACGAACACAAACTTCTGTGAGCTTTTGGTTTGAGTTCGAGTACCCTGGTTAGGATACTCGAATCCCTCAAACCTTGGCTCTGATACCAACTTGAAAATGCCCAAAATCAATAAAAGACTTAATGCCAAAACTTTTCCGAAATGATTATCTTCGTAACAGAATATTGACCAAAATACCCTTAAATTTAGTTTTGATTTCAATATCGTCATAACCTTCTTAATAACATTATAAACTACTACCAAAATACAATATCAATTCATAGTACTTACAAAAGACCCAAATACAATATTTTTCATTTTCAAGTCTAAAAGGAGTTTTGACCCGTTTGATGTTCAAACATAACCGGAAGCGCGTTAAGGGCATTAAGATGTGTTCGCTCCAAGCTTGTCAATTTAAACATGCGATTTACCTATCATTCAGATTATGAGAAAAAAACATAATTAGTAATTATAAATCAACAATCACTTAAATTATGTTCATTATTATTATGGATTGTTGACCCATTTGTTTAAAGTCAACAAAATGACTCTCTCATTCTAATGGTAATTCGTTCGCCTTAACTCAAATGACAATGAATCATATCCTTTCCAAGAACAATAATCAATTATCCATTTCCATTCTCATCCGTCAATAACGGATCTAAACATGTCTCTAACTTTCTCATTTCAATGAATACTTTAAGTTCACTTCAACAATTCGGTATATTTATTCTACCGCTTTCATTTAAAAACAACACAATAAAATTATCACTTTACTCAATTTAGAAGTAGATGAAGTTCATAAGAACTTACCATGATCTTGCGTTTCAAGTGTCTTCGTTTGACTTGTATCTCCTTCTTTCTTTACTCCTATAAGATGCATCATTACATATTTAGCTTTCATATTATCCATTACATACACACACTTTGACTTTCAATCATGGTGTTAATCAACGGCATACAATTCCATTTTCATACTAATTCATCAATCTATCAAGTTTTGGTGTCAAAACCCAACTTATCCAATTCAAGCATTTCATCGAATATGTGTTGTGAATATCATCAACAAAGCATAATGTACAAGTAGTTAAAGCACATTCTTCCTAGTTCATCTATGGTTTAACATAATCATTCAATCCTCACAATTCTTCATCATAAACATGCACCTCATTTTTTTATATCAAATCATCTACCAACATATCTTCCACAACACTATCCCAATCATCAACATTATACTAATTCAAACATAATTTTCTCTAACCTTCATCAATCTACAAACACAAATGGGTTTTATCCCAAATCATCAATATAATCAAAATTAAGCACACTATAACTCCTACACATTGATAATAACTAATATTCATGTTCAATTTCATACTTCATTCACAGATTACACATAACCCACTTCATCATTCATCACTAAAACTCAAAATTTAACTTACTTGGCGTTAAGAACACTTAATTGATTATGAATCTTAGTTCATGCATAGACTTTAACTTCAATCTTCCTTTCAATTTTGCAGATTTGAAATGTTTAGGGTTTTCTTCTTCGTCTTCTTCTTCTTCTTCTTCTTCTTCTTCTTCTTCTTCTTCTTCTGCTTGTATTCGACACACACATCTCCGATGACGTGTGTGTATTTTTATTTAAGTTAATATAATTTCAACTTTCATCCTATTCACTTTTAGTCCCTCAAGTTTGGTGTTTATTTTAACAGTGGCTAGGACTTTATTTTCATATTTATTTATCTCTAATTTTATTAAGTAGTATATGGAATTTGGGATGTTACAAATCTACCCTCCTTAGAAAATGTTTCGTCCCTGAAACCTTAATATGTACCAAATAAAGCCGGGTAATACTTTTGCATTTCTTCCTCTGGTTCCCAAGTGAGATCCGATCCCTTCCTGTGTTGCCATTGAACTAATATTGCTTAATATCCTTGTTACGAAGGGTCTTTATCTTGGAATCTTTTATGGCTACCGGCCTTTCAATATAATTAATTCTTTCGTCCACTACGATGTCTTCAAGTGGTATATGAGTTGTTTCATCCGTAAGGCACTTGCGTAATTGTGACACATGAAAGGTGTCGTGAATGCCATCTAGGGCTGGAGGTAATTCTATACGATAGGCTACTTTTCCAACACGAGCAAAAATTTTATACGACCCAATATAACGAGGACCCAGCTTCCCTCGTTTACGTAATCGAATTACACCTTCCCATGGGGAGACTTTTAATAATACCCAATCTCCCACTTGGAATTCAATAGGATGCATTCTTTTGTCCGCATATGACTTTTGTTGATCCCGTGCTGCTTTTAACCGAGCTCGAACAAGATCAATCTTTTCATTGGTTTTTATCACTATATCCTTAGAAGTGAGTTCTCTTTGTCCTACTTCTCCCCAACATACCGGGGTTCTACACTTTCTTCCATACAACATTTCGTACGGGCCATTTTAATACTACTTTGGTAGCTATTGTTGTATGAAAATTCTAATAGTGGCAAGTGGTCGTCCCAATTTCCTCCAAAATCTATGACACATGCTCTTAACATATCAACCAATGTTTGTATGGTTCTTTCTGATTGACCATCCGCTTGAGGATGATAAGCAGTACTCAAATGCAGCTTGGTGCCCATATCTTCATGGAATCTTTTCCAATAACGGGAAGTAAAGCTGGTGTCTTGATCTGAGACAACAGATTCAGGTACTCCATGATGGGAGATTATTTCATTCACAAATATTCCTGCCATTTTCCTGAAGAGTAGGCCTCTCGTATTGGTAAGAAATGAGCACTTTTCATGAGACGATCGACAACCACCCAAATGGCGTCGTGTCCCCTTTTTGTCTTGGAAATTTCGTTACCAAATCCATGGTCACATTTTCCCACTTCCATATTGGAATTTCCAATGGTTGTAATTTCCCATACGGTCTCTGATGTTCCGCTTTCACTTGAGAACACGTTAAACATTTGGATACATACTTGACAATGTCGAGTTTCATTCCCGGCCACCAAAAATTTTCTTTCAAATCCCGATACATTTTCGTGGTTCCCGGATGAACTGAGTAGTGGGACTTGTGTGCTTCTTCTAGTAATAGAATCTTTATATCACAATAGCATGGTACCCAAGTCCGACCATACCTTGTTTTAATTCCACTTGTGTTCGTTTCAAGCTTGTCGACAAACCCTTTCGTCCTTTCTCTTTTTGGTTCATTCGCATTCAATGACTTAGCTTCGGCTTCTTTTATTGCTTTGATAAGGTTAGGTGTGACTATCATTCTCATCGAATTTATATGAATAAGCGGCAGATATTCCTTTCGGCTTAAAGCGTCTGCTACGACATTGGCTTTACCTGGATGGTAAAGAAGTCGCAATCATAGTCTTTAATCAATTCTAGCCACCTTCGTTGTCTCATATTAAGGTCTTTTTGTTCGAAGAAGTATTTGAGACTCTTGTGATCTGAGTAGATGGTACATTTCGTTCCGTACAAGTAGTGTCTCCAAATTTGCAAAGCAAAAACTACAACTGCCAGTTCTAAATCATGAGTCGGATAATTGCCTTCGTGCTGTTTAAGTTGTCTTGAAGTATAGGCAATGACCTTGCCTCATTGCATCAAGACACATCCCAATCCATGATGAGAGGCATCCGTGTATACCACTAATTCTTCTGTTCCTTCTGGTAAGGTTAAGACTGGAGAACTTGACAATGTTTCCTTTAGTATAAGGAAGGCTTTTTCTTGTTCAACACCCCATAAAAAATTTTCTTCCTTCTTGGTCAATCTGGTTATGGGCAGGGCTATTTTAGAGAAATTTTGGATAGATCTCCTATAATAACCAGCTAAGCTTAGGAAACTTCTTATTTCATTCACATTTTTCAGAGGCAACTAATTAATCACGGCTTCTACTTTAGACGGATCTACTGAAATTCCTTTCTCATCAATCACATAACCTAAGAATTGCACTTTTCTAAGCCAAAACGTACATTTGGAAAACTTAGCATATAATCGTTCTTTACGGAGTGTTTCGAGCACTACACGTAAATGCTGAGCATGTTCGAGTTCGCTTCGAGAGCATACCAAGATATCATCTATAAATACTATGACAAATTTGTCTAGCATATTTCGGCATACTCTATTCATTAAATCCATAAATGCGGCCGGGGCGTTAGTCAATCCGAAGGACATTAATCAAAACTTATATGCGCTAAAAAACTGGGCACAGGAAATGGCAAAGGCGAATGGTGTCGTTATCGTGATCCGACGATCAAAGAAAATTGGTGGAAGGACCGGGAGGGTATGGCTTGAATGTGACTGTGGTGGTGAGCACCATACTACAGCAACGGTTAGAAAATCTGGAAGCAAGAAAACCGTTTGCCTGTTTTACCTGGTGGCTGTGCGAGACCATCTGTATGAAACATGGGGGATAAAAGGGGGAAAGACTGAACATAACCACGAACTCTGTGAGGACTTGTCAGGCCACGCTTTTTTTCGAAGGTTTACCCTAATGAATACAGATTGATCGAGCAGCTGACAGCTCAAACCATGGAGCCACGCAGAATTTTTCAAACTATAAGGAAGCAGTTTCCCGACAGTTTCCATGTTCAGAAAGACGTTCAAAATGCAGTTCAGAAGATTATGGCCGAACAAAGATACGGACTGACTCCCATGCAGTTGCTACAAAACATCCTTATTACAAACAAATTTATTTACGAGACACGGGAGGAACCCAAAACAGAGGTCGTTACAGAGATCTTCTTTGTTCATCCCTACTCGAGTGAAATGTGGCGTGCGTTCCCGCACATTTTGCTGATCGATTCCACGTACAAGACGAACGTATACAACATGCCCTTTGTCCAAATAGTTGGTATGATGCCCACCAACTATTCGTTTTGTATCGCGCATGCCGTTATCTACAAAGAACATAGTTATAACTTTATATGGGTGCTTGAGAGGATCAGGTCAATGTTGGACGAATGTATAGAGCCACGTGTGATTGTAACGGATAGAGACCTGGCCCTAATTAACGCATGTGCTAAAGTTTTTCCAAACGCCTCTCGATATCTTTGAAGGTTTCACATACAACTGAATATTTGTAAGCACTGCAAGAGCGCATTCACAGAAGAAGACTGGCAAAAAATTTTGTCATCCTAGGGGAGATTGTGTGAGTCTCTGTCAATACCCATATACGAGTACAACTTGCGCAACCTGCAAAAGCGATTTGTGGAGTGCAAACGTTCAAGTAAGTTTTTGTAATAAAATGTGACATACCTATGTACATTTAACTAATTATTGATACTTTTTAGGGGTGTTTACGTACGTGTATGATAACTGGCTGAAAGACTACAAAGAAATGTTCGTCTTTGCGTGGACTGATCAGAGTCGCAACTTCGGGCAGCGTACCACAAACAGAGTTGAGAGTCAACACGCGAATTTAAAGAGATACGTCCAAGATAGGAGCTCGCTGGACCGTATAGTAGGTTGTGTCAAGGATATAGTTGAAACACAATACGGTGAAATAAGGAGGAGCTTTCGAGAAAGCATCGAAAAAAATGAACCACCACAAAAACCCATTATTTGACCACCTACGTGGAAAAGTTTCCCATACAGCGCTTGACTTGTTGAGTGAGAGCTACTTAGGAACTTAGACGTGTTGCAGCGCTTTCATTTCATCTTGTGGATGTCAGATGTGGTACAGCTGTGGGTTGCCGTGTGCTTGTAGGCTGGAAAAGTACGTATGTGCAGTTAATACTTGCTAAACGTAAAGCGATGTGTGTTATATATGTCCGTTATTCATGTGACTTTAAACAGTTCATTGTTTTAACCGTGCAAAGCGTCCGATTCAACTCGAAGACGTAAACATCTTCTGGCAGAAGCTTAATTTTCAGCCATGTAAATTGATATTGGATGACGTTGACGTGGTAGAAGAGCTGAACATTGTTCGGCAACAGTTAGAGTCACACCCCCTGCTCAGAAAAAAAGCTTGCTGGGAAAGATTAAAGCGGTGTTGACTCCAACCAAATCCACCAAGAAACCATCGGTTGTCAAACAAAATACTAGTGGACGACCAACTACAAAGCAAGCACAACTTCGGTTTGACGATGCCCCGCGCCATAGCTCGTACGTTCCGTCCTAGGGTTCCCAACAAATTACATGCGATGCCCCCCGCCACAGCTCGTACGTTCCGTCATAGGCCACTCAACAGTCGGTCATAAAGTCTCAAAAACCCAAAGCGGGGCGAAGCCGTTCAACGACTTCTAAACAAAGAGAGATTCGAGATAATAATGGTTTTGCGTTGATACTGGGCGACGAGTATGTGTCAACAATCAAACGGTTTAAGTCTCTCCTTCCGACATTGTTTCACCCGTACATCTCGTGCATACAAGATGTGAGGCTAGACGGTCATTGTGGGTTTCGGTCTGTGGCTGTGGGATTGGGTATGGGAGAACGTGCGTGGAGCCACATTCGAAAAGACCTTCTACAGGAGATGGATCAGAACGCATCGATCTGGGCGCCAGTATTTGAAGCATGGGAGGAAGGATCTTTTACACGCATTGTCAGAGCCTAATATGGGATTCAATGGAGCGTTGTCCCCCCACTCACTGGGTGGACTTCCCCACGCAGGGCTTCTTATCGTGCAAAGGTACGGTATCGTGGTTCACCTATTAAGCATCGATGATTGTTCCACCTTCTTCCCGATAATGAATCCTCCGATGGATCAAGAACCACGAATGATAACGCTTGCACATGTTAACAACAACCACTTCATACATATTAAGCTGGAAGGCCAGTTTCCAAGCCGACAGTAAATGGGCTACGGTTGACCTACCGAAGCGTCGCTGCAGAACAATGGCTATGCATGTACACACCTCGTTTAGAATGGTATACCTCGATAATGAATCCCCCACCAAATTCAAACCCGAGTATTCATTACGTCGACAGTGAATCGGAAGAATGAGTTTTCGTACGCTTAATTCTAATTTTGTATACTTAATACGAATTTTTGCGAACTTAACACGATATTGGTATAATTAATACGTTTTTTTGTATAATTAATAAACTTTTTTGAATACTTAATAAGTTATTTTTATAATTAATATGATTTTCTTTGTAAAAGGATAAGAAAAAAAATTGGAATATACGACTCGTCTAGACCTAGATGGGTCGTCTGTATTTTGCCACAAGACCATTTTACCCCTGGATTGCACTTCGTCTAGCCCAAATTCAGGGGCAAAAGAGTAATAGTGTAGAACTAGATGACCCGCCTAGGACTAGACGCCGCGTACCATTTTAGCGGCAACTTTAAAACTGTCAAGTTTTTTAATATTAAAGGGGAATGGTTAATTACCATTTTACCCCTGAATTGCCACCCGTCTAGACGACCAGCCACATACGACCAACAACCAAACACACACTTAAACACACACACATACGTATTCTAGTCATCTGACCGTAATTGGAGCGTATTTTTGGCGAAATCAAGCATCTCTGGTACGTATTTTCACCTAAACTTCATTAATCTTTAATCTATTATGCATTTAGACCGTAGGTTGTGTGTCAATTTGATGGTTTTTGGGGTTTAGAGGCTTTGATGTTCATGTATATGGGTTTTTTGTTGAACAAGACCGTCTACCCCTAGACAACCACAATAGACGACCAGAATATTTTTTTTCTTTTATTTAACATATATAATAGTTTGTTTTAATATTATGTGTTATTAGTTGGTTTATTGTTATTATTTGTGTTATATTGTTATTATTATTGCAGATTAGTTATGGACGAGATTGCAGATCAGATACACGGGGATCTACATCCGCATGGTCCGCGACGGGCTCGCCAGCGCCGACGGATCAGCTACACGACCACCCCTATCTTGTCACACCCCAGATTTCCAACCCTGAAATCCAAACACCGGTGGGCCCGGGTGGGGAGTATCGTGACAACAGTTGATAACATCATAGTCAATTAAACATGGCACAGCGGAAGTCTTGGAGTAAAATTACTATTACAAACCGAATGTTCAAAAATACAAAATAATATACAAGCTTGTAATAGAAGATCCACAGGCGGATCATAAATTGTACAAGGAAAGAATATAAAACAGACTTTGGGCAGATTTAGGATTTGCAAGATCCTCTATCACTACCGAGCACTTCCGGCCTATTTTCGTATTGCACCTGCAGATTAGTCTTTTGAAAATACGTCAGCTTTCGCTGGTAAATACACCCAACTGACTCATTTTTAAAACATTTCAAAAATGTTTTAGGTGCGTATCAGCACAAAAATCTTTTTATAACTTGGTTAATTGACCGTCCAACCTTGTTAACAGGTTTACATGTTTGTCATACATACGGGGCTCGGCACGAAAACGAGACACAATAACGTACACACCACTTTGGACTCACGAAGGAGTCAATTCCTCCCAACCTTGTGGGAATGCATAATTGAGCGTCTATCGGGTGTATGCCTACACCCGCGCTAGGGTCGTGGCCATTTCGATTGTAATGACCCGAGGATATCCAGGACACGGTAGTTAACCCCCGATGTTAATTTTTCAAACAAAACTGATTAATCCCATTTCCGACCAAGCAGTAATAATTTACCGTAACCCAAGCCCGTATAGGGGAAATAAGTCGAGAGTATTTACCTGAGCTAGTCTTCTTTTAATTTTATTAACTCAGCCGTATTCAAAATGAGCTAAGTGCAGATAGCATTTATCGGCAAGTCTCTAGTCTGGATTATGGCATAAACTAACCAATTAATTACTAACGGTCTTATTTAAGTCATAGACTTAGACCGACTAGCGTACTTGATCAAAACGTATGACGCTAGATTAAACGATGATCGGATAGGATGTAGTTTAATCCCAACAAGTACCTTGACTTGTTTAATATGGGTAAACTATTAACATTCTGGATTTTGAGACTTAAATGACAAGGTTAAACCCGTTTCGGTTAATTTCCGTAAAATAGTTACACATACGTAACTATGCGCTCAATAGCGATATCGGGTAACCGGATGAGTCATGGATAAGTTCTATATGCCATTATACTTTAAATAAGTTAAGATATCAATAGGATATCAACTTGTATGCCCGTTAAGGTTTTAAAACGAAATTATGCCTTATAGGGGCATTTCGGTAATTTTACACATAGTTTATAAATTATTTGGGATTCTGAGTTTATAACATGTACCTACTGTAAATATGTTTACAATAAGTTTTAAAATCAGTAGGTATCAAGTTTTAGTCAATAATATGGTTTAAAACCATATTATGCGCCGAAACGGTGCTTATGTCGTAAAATGACGTTTTTAAATGATGTTTACGAAAATTGACATTTGGATCAGATTAAAAATTTTAAAATATGTTATTTAATATAACATATCAGTAGATAAATGATTTATCTTGAAAAGATTTGATTAAAACTATTTTATAAGCCACAGGGGCTAAAACCGTCATTTATCGACATAGTTTGAGAACTTGCTTGAAAACTCAGTTTATAACTTGGTTTAACATCCCAAATAATCCTACTTATAATATTACATCAGTAGGAATCTCATTTTCAAGTTTATTATCATTAAAACCTTGTTTTGTTCAAAAAGGGTATTTTTGTCAAAAATAGCATAATTATGGAACTTGTGCATAAACTTGGATTCTGATTATGATCATGTAATATAACCTCAGAGGGTTATGCTACATAACATTATGATCATAATGCAACTTTAGATCAGTATCTAACTAATCTAAATCGGATCAGAATCGAAAGTCAAAGCAGAAGTCAAACTTTGCGACTTTCGGTTGCGAACCGACCCTAGAACTGAAATTGACGAGCCGAACATGTTCATACATGTTCTAATAATCATTACCAACTTGTTTAAGTGTCAAAACAGGTTTCATAACGTATATAATATCAATTTATGATTTTTCCGAAAAATGGCCTATTTGACTTTTTAATAACTTAACTTTGACCCGTCAATTGGTCTAGCAAACATGATCTTCAGGAGGTGCCCTTATAGGGACTAACACCTACCTTACTATGATCACTTAGCCATATTCATTTCAAACAATTGCTGGAAAATATTGGTCTTAACCGAAAGTCAAAGCGTTTTACGTAAAACGCTTGACTTTTGGCTATAAAAGCCTATAAACGAAAATGCACAAAGAAGGAACACTTACCAGTGATTCCTAGATGCAAAAGAACTATGTTGGATTGCTCCTTTTAGTTAGGAACTTCCAGAGGAGGGAGAAGAGATGAAATGAGAAGGTGCAAGTTGGAATGGTGAACTAATGCACCTATTTATAGTTGGAGAGCTCAAAGGAGGTGAAGCCAGGTGTTTAGGGGTGTAAGAAGAAGCTTACAAGTGTCCCAAAACGTGGCATAGCAGTTTAGAGAAGCCATGGTTTCGTTAAAAATGGTTTTGGAGCTTTGCTTGGGCTCCAAAACAATTTTCTACGTCAGAGCCTGTCTCGCGGGGCGCGAGAGACTCAGGCCAGGTCTCTCGCGGCCCGCGACCGCCCCTCGGCCAGATTCAAAAGTTGACACTTTTGATCCCTGAACTATATAAAGCCTCTAAAGGCCTTCTAAAACACCTTTTAGCACTTTTAGCCCTCCGTAGCCAATACTTGGCATACCCGGGATTATGCCTGGACATTGTTGAGCTCTCGGTTCGTTAAAAGGTCACTCAGAGGTATAAATTAACATGTTGACACTTTTAATCCCTCCATTATCCAACTTTCATATATTTACAAAATTGAACCCTCTCGTCCAACAAGTGGCACGTATGAGAGTTAGGACTTCACAAAGGATCACTCAGAGGCTTATTATAAGCATGTTGATTTCGATGTCACTCAGAGGCTGGGCATGTTGACGTATTAGTCACTCAGAGGCCAAATTTCAAGCATGTTGACATATCTGTCACTCACGGGCTAATGATTTAAGCATGTTGACATATCAGTCACTCAGAGGCTGTTATTTATGCATGTTGACATCGGACCGTCACTCAGAGGCTCAGTTTGAGCATGTTGACGCCTTTAGTCCTTATTGGTCTTTAATAGACTATATTTAAAATACAACACGTGTCACGATACTATTGGACACGATTTTTACAGGGTGTTACATATCTTGAGTTCCCGGCCGACACCGAGGCCGTCCGTTTTTGCGGGAAGCTACGCCGTGTATTGCTATGAATTAATTTCAGTATTTTGCTAACATTATGTGCAGGTATCTACATCGGATGCTCGTTATGTCTATTACTGCTCACAGACACAGCCGTGAGTGGTGTACGAGCACCGATTTATTTTTCTACTATTGCCTACTGTACAGGAGTTCGTGCGCACTTGTGCACGGTCTCGCCCAGTACTTCTCCTCCGCCCATTACCGGTAGGAGCGCGGCTTTTTGTACGGCGAGGCGTACGTCACCGTGATTGCCCGGTCATTGGGTCATCTGCCGGAGACAGACCCACACTTGCAGCCTGCCATACCGTCGACGCGGATGGGTTTTCAGACCTTGCGGGGGATGAAGTTGGTGAAGAGGTTCGGCGTGCTCGGCGAGCGGTTTAAAACCCGCGCAGGTGAGCCATGGATTCTAGAGCCGCTGCCAGATCACTTCGATCAAGTCTATCCGCCGGCAGATAAGGCATCGGTCGTTCAGGAGCCTCCGCTGGATTTAGACGGACCGGCACCGCCACCGCCACCACCACCTCCAGGGGCGCCCCAGTTTCCACAACACGTTATTCCAGGTCATGCCCCAGGAGGTGCAGCATACACACGCTTACGAGCCGACGTCGACAGGCTTATGGATCTCATAGGCTGGGTGGTTCGGGAGTTACAGGATAGACGAGAGAGAGACGGGTTACTTCCCATACCGCTCCCACCACCTCGAGCACCACATCATCAGCAGCCGCCGCAGCAGCCAGATCCCGACTCCGACTCCGACTCATATGCATAGACGTTTTGTATTTAGTATGCAGCTCTACATATACATATTATTATGGATGTACATAGTTATGTTATATATGTTATATCTGTTATATTTAACTTTGTTTTTAGTTATTCGATTACTTGATGATTGTTTGTGTTAAATCGACATTGAAATGTAATATGAAAACAACATAATTTTCAAAATGTTAAGTAATATTTCAGCCATTAGTACTTGCATTCTTCTTAAAATGTTGAAAACAGTATTAAATTTAAATAGTATATTTAAAAAAAAAATGTAAAAGCAATTAAATATTTAAACAATCGAAAACGCTAAATTATTTTTATACAATAAACAAAACTTTTTAAAAATCTCAAATTACACCACTAAACAAATCAACCTCCAACAACAACCAATTTACCCCACCAAAACACCCCATTTTCAACTATAAAAAACCATGGTCTTAGACGAGTCGTCTAGGTCTAAAAGGTCCGTCTACACATATAAATTTCTACGCCTTGCTATACACCTGCTGACCCCTAAAAATTAGTGCCTAGATGGGTCGTCTAGCCCTAGACGACCCATCTAGAGCCCAAGGATGTCTAAATAGACAGCAGGGGTGTCTAAATAGATTGGGTTTTATAGAGAAATCGCTTGGGTATGGAATTAAAATTCGCATGTTGTTTTGTCTCAGGTAGTGTTTTCACACACGTATGTGATTTTTTGATTTAGCGTGTGAAAACAGTTCTTGGTTTTTTTTTTTTTTTTGTCAACAAAGGATTACCAGATTTGTAAGTAGGGGTTGCTTAGGTGAAGGCACAATTGATCATTTGAATGTAAGTTAGATTATTTAAATGTGGTTGGCTGATGCCTTATTTATTGGCTTTCGCGTTCACTAACCAGCCGGCTCCTTTACAGGTGCACATACCTGTTGATTTTAATAATCGATTATAACGTTTAATTTGATTTTTGACTTTAACCGGTTATTATTTTAACTGGTTATTTTTTAACTAGTCCGGTTAATTAACCAGTTATTTTTGCTTATTAACCGGTTATTTTGACTTTTTTTTGAATTTTTTGGTTTTTCTTTTCGGTTAAACCGGTCTACCGGTTAAAAAAACTGGTTAATAACCGGTTCCTATACTAAATATTTATAACGGGTTACTAACTTACAGTTAAAAATAACCACTAAGTGGTTATTCCTAAATCAGTTATTAACCGGTTATTTTGTGCACGTCTAGGCTCCTTCGATAAACTGTTTGTGAATTGTTTCATTGAGATGCTTATTTATTTAATAAACGAATAATATGAATAAAAACTTGTGTTCATTTGATTTAACGTTCGAAAATGAGGATGTCTTGTTTGTAAAAAATTTTTATTTTCTTCTTTATTTTCATTTGTTTATGTTTGTTTAACTAAAATTATTAGTTAGTTATTAGTAATACTAATTAATTGGTCCATCAGGCATCAACATGTCATCTCATTTACATTTTTGGAATCAAGCAGTGGGTAATCCACTTAGCGACAAACCATGTTGGGAATTCCTAGTCGATCTCATGGCAACATGCATGGAGGCGGCTAGTAGATAATGATCAACTCAAGTTAAGGAGTTGATAGAATAAACATGATTAATTCATTAGTAAATTATTATCTATCTTATTCTTGTCATGTTAGGATGTGTGTTTAAATAATTATCATGTAATTAATTAATAGGAATCCTAGTTATAGTCTAATGTGATAGTTTAGCTATATATACCGCGTATTGGGTAAGGATTTGTAAGAACCAAATCTTTGTGTAGTTTTCTTGATCTATCCAATTTGGGAAGTGTGATAGCCTAATACAAGAATGCCGCCGTTCCCAAATAATAATAATAATAATAATAATAATAATAATGTGGGAATTAGCCATAATTATATGTTATAGATTTAATTATAGGTGATAATTATCATGTTCAAAATAATAGGTTTATCTAGTTAATATTTTATTATTTAAATAGAGTTTGAGTCAGATTAGGACTAGAACAAGTTTAGTAAAAATAGAGGGTTAAGGTTATTGTATTGATGTGCTCTCATTGATAAATAATAAAATGAGTCGAAGAGTTCGTTCAAGTATCGTGTTTGCATGTTATTTAAGGGTCTGATTGTTGATCAGTTCTGTTTAAGCAATATGGAAAACATGAATGAAATACGTGTGACGACAGACAGGCCAGCAGAGAATCCAGTCAGAGACGCACCATGGAGTTCGACATCTTTGTCAGTGTGATCTGGTTCCTCCTTAGGGTGTAAGATTATGATGGTGATAACCGAACCAGGGATGAATTCGGTTTAGGTTATGGAGAGAGAGGTGGGGCGATAATGATGATGATGTTATGAGTAAAAGTGTCTAACCCTAAACCTCTCTAATCATCTCCTTATATATACACCCAGAAGGAAACCCTAATTAGTTAATAAGGGTTATATGGTCCATCAACAATTACCAACTAATATATAATAGGATTAATATTATTTTGAGCTAATATAATATAAATGATTATGATGGCTACTAGATTAAATACATTCGACTCAGGATCCCCATTTGTCATACTACAGCCTAAATTTAAAACCTAACAGTTATGATCAAAATACGCAAGTAAGCCCTTTAACGTTTGATTTGTATTTATATTTTTCTATATGTCATTATACCGGCAGAACATATGTTAGAGACATACAAAAAAAAAACTGATAAGGAAAATTAATAATTAATCATTTATAGTACGATATGCAGTTGTACATAGTCATCAATAAACCCGTCAATATTATAAGCGCTTACATAATAGTTATGGGTGATAGACTTTCAGTTATAGGATCCTTAAGCATATCATGAATGCATTCGATACAAAGATTTAGTTTCCTCAATTCGTTCATAAACCAATAATTAATTTTGTATCGAAATTTAATGCAGCACCTCTCGAACTGTTACTGTCCAAGGAGACATGGTAGCTGACTTTATCACAATAAGTCTTCAATATATAATTTATATGGAATTAATAAACTTATGAGTCCACTGATAAATATTCAACAACATTTAGTGACTATTGCTTTGTGATCAACAACATATTATGTCATTATATCTTAGGTTGTTGTTATCAGTTCATTATGACTCCTCCATGAGATAGGTTTTGTCTGCTGACATAAGGATATGCCCCGAAATTACATTTTGTCATCTTGGAATATTACAAAGTTAGAGTAATCAACCGGTTTGAGTTCTCACTTCTTCTTTAAATTATAGTCTCTCGTTTCCTTTATAGATGTTTTAATATTCCATAACATGCTTCACATTAAACTAGATATATCTAGTGTGTTGCAAAGTGAGTAATATCTAAACGAGTAGAGACTTAAACTACATAAGGCTTCTAATTAATGAAGCGTAAGGAAATAATATCATTTACCCTATTATCCTCTAAAGGAGAGCAGTATTTTTTGTTACATATGTAAGGACCCATTTAAAGTTAAACTTATGGAACAAAAATAATGTCTCATTGGGTCTATCTCGGTATGTTATGATATCTATTACATAAGAGATATCTGTGAGATCTATTATATCAAAGTTTGTTTTTAACAATGCTTTGACTTATGTAACATGTACTTGTCAAAAGAATGCCACCTATATACAGACAAATTTAATCTAGTTGCTCCCACTCATCTTGAGGTAGGTACATTAATCCACTTGGTTCTTGATGAAACTAATTGTGTTAAGATTTCATCGCATTATGATGTTTGCATTAACCCATACATGGATTTTATCGGCTTATAGATAAACTGTTCTTTAGAACTTTCAGATTGTTTTATGAATATGTAAATATGTCAGCCAATTGTTAGGAAAGTTGTTTTAGTGTTCAGCTAATGTAGCTCTAAATTGTTATAAGCTACCAGAACAGTGATGATCTCAAAGAATCTTTTGTAATATCGGTAAGAAATTTCTTTGATAATTTATCTCTTCCTGAGTATAACCTTTGACAATCAATCATGCATCTTGGTGTCTTAACGTTTATATTAGGATTTGGTTTGATTATGAACACTCTTAGATAATTCAATCAAATCCTAAATGTTATTCGAACACATAAAATCAGTTTTACTAGAAAACAGTTTTATTCCATTGAGAAGATTGATTGACGCTAATGGTTTAATTAGAAGAGATATGATCAGTAAAATTTTCCAAAATCCATTTCAACATTAGTTAGGGAGGTTATGTAATCATAAAAGTTAGTAGGTTTTAAACCTAGATGACCTCCTGAGTTGATTATTGGGTTTATTAGAAGTTTCAATTTTGTGGATTAGCTCTTCGTTAGGTTGCTATCCTTTTCAGGATTCTAAGTGTGTAAGAGTTGGTGCAGTATGATGTACAAGAGTGTAAACGGAGTTAAATTCGGAGTAAAATTTAATGACTCTCTTCCCCCGCCTCTTGTATTCCTTGCAAGTCATGATAAAAACTTTACTGCTCCCACTAACCTTAGAACTCTTTAGGAACTCAACATGCTTAGGGTCAATATTTAACGATCAACATATTCTAATAGAGAAACGAATTAATGACGTTAGTCGTTGTAGTCTCTCTTGTTGAGGATTATATTAGTTTAGGTAAGAAATCTAAGTGTGCCCACAATTAAGCAACAATGAAACTTTTGTAAGAGTAGCATTAGATTTTAAGGAGACAGGTTTTGATGAAACAGTGCCGAATTAGAGCAGTGTCTTGTACAAGAGGTGTAAATTGAAGTAATGTGAAATTTTCACTCCCCCACCTCTTGCAAGTTATAATTAAGACACTTAATGCTCCCACTGATCTTTGATATCTCTAAAATTACTACAAGAGAAATTTCAATGAGGTACGTGACATGGGAACCTATCATATATCTTTACTTTATTTCCTTAATGTCCGTATGTCATAAGAAGCTTAAGGACACATTTAATAGAAATCATATTAAGTATATGATATGAATAGATTTCTTTAAGATGATGGCCATATAAGACAAATGTGGATACAAGTGGATAGTCTTTAAATGATAAATGAATTGTGTCTGAATATTCCATTTTGAATAAGTTTTACAAATGTCAATGAAATATGACTTATTCCATAAGCCAAAAATATTTTGTGGCTTTTAACAACGTGATTTAAAATCACTTAGAATGAGATTAGATGGAAAAATCATCCTCATTAACCATGTCATGATTTCTCATGAATTTCGGTTACAATGAATGAAATTTATAGGTCTCACTTTTCTTTTGTGAAAATCTCATTTGCATGATAAGAAAAAGTGTGAAAGTGTAAGGTATCATCTAGTTTCATCTTATTAATGTTTCTATTTAGATATTGAAAAAAAATAATATGAGAGTTTAAGGTAAGTGTGACGTTATGTTGACTATGCAAAGCTCATAACTGTCATAATATAGCTTTAGTATTGATACTAAATTCTGATTAATTTCTAGAATATGTAATGTATCATAAAGCGTAATTAGAAGACAACTTTTCATGGTTCTTATAGCCTTAATATTTAATTTTGTCACTAACTCTCATGTTAGTTATTTGTTGAATTCTAGTAAGGAAACATTTAGAACTAGAGTCAACTTATCAGGTGTTAATTGGAATATTAAAATTATTAGACTTAAAGATCATTAAAAGGCGACTACCTATTTTATCCAACTGTTCTTTTGTATTATGGATAATCTCTTTGCTTATGCCTAATGGCATAATTCGGCAGTGAGTTTCTCCCTTGAAGAACCTTAGAGTTGGAATTACTACTTGTATTTTGTCTATGAAACTTATAAGTATCCTCTTTTAGGTTTTAATGGTAATGAGGTGAATTACATCTTATTTTCCAGTTTTAGGCATTTCTTTTCCTGTACATATGTTGCTGATCAACACACTCATTTTCCTTTGATACTTTTGAGTGTTATAGTTGATTTATAAGACATCAAAATGTACTAGTGGAAAAGTTAGTAGTAATGCACCGGAGAAAATGTACTTATTTCCATGCGTAAGCCCTTTATTTTATGGGTCATGGTATTGTACATTATGATTTATTTACGGATACAATTTAACCTGTATAATCTAGAATTTGAAATGAAGACATGCACCTTAGGAGTTCTTCTAATTATTCCATAAAACTATATTAGTCTTAGGAAAAAACATAATCTGGAACAACTTTAGTGATAGCAGTTATGTTAAAAGAGTTCTTGATTATCATAAGAGACATCATGTTCAACTTATCCTATTCATCATACTCTACTTTGCTTCTATAGCACTTTTATCAGAAGAAAGCAATAGGATTATCGTGTCTTAAGGGATAATCAAGGATTTAATTCAAGAGCTAATCTTATAGAAACTTTAAGTAAATCAAAACATATTAGGTTTAGGAATTAGAGTGAATGAGATACTAATTTATAGAAGAAAGTTACAGTGAGTAATGTTATGGGGTGTTAAAGATAAGGTAGACAAAATATGATAATAAGATTAATGAAGGATCATTAATGTGAGGATCATTATTTGAAGAAATTGTGATATGTCTATTACTAGCATCAAAATAATAGACTTATTTGAAAATTCTACTTAAATGAAGACAAATCAGCTTTGGCCAGAAGTGTAATCATCTAAGTATGTGTGCAAAGTAATTGTGACAAATCAGCTTTGGCCAGAAATGAGACAGTCACTTTAATTATGCATTTGTTAAGTATGCTAGACATGAATGAATTAGATCAGCTTTGGCCAGAAATAAGACATTCACATTTATAATGCATAATTAACATAGCTTTTGTAATACTTGAACAACAAATAGATGCATCAAATCACCTTTGGGCAGAAGTGATACATCAGAAGCTCATTCAAGTTAAGCTATTTGGTTTTACAAAAGTTATTTGATTATGATTTATTAAGTATTTATAAAACCATTTATTTAACAGCGTGTCCCCGCACAGGGTTCGGGACGGAGCCCCGAGCTGAAATTTAGTTCACAATAATAGCCTAATGTAGTAATGAGATTTTGGATAAAATATTGGATTTCGGATGAAAATCGAATTAGTCCGAAATAGGTATCTCGGATTAGTCCGAGATAGGCATCTCGGATGAGTTTCGAGTTAGTCCGAGATAGGCATCTCGGATGAGCCTCGAGTTAGTCCGAGATAGGCATCTCGGACGAGACTTGAATTAGTCCAAGATAGGCATCTCGGATGAGACTCGAATTAGTCCGAGATAGTCATCTCGGATGAGTTTCGGATTAGTCCGAGATGGTCATCTCAGATGAGACTCTGATTATTCCGAGATGGGCATCTCGGATGGATCTCTGATGAGACAGACTTGAATTAGTTTGAAATGTTCATCTCGGATGAGACTCGAATTAGTCCGAGATGGGCATCTCGGATGAGATTCGAATTAGTCCGAAATGAGGTATCGCGAATGGGTCTCGGATCCATCTGAAACTTGTCCTCCAAGACTTCGAAATCTCTAATCATGGCATTTAGTTGTGATAAGTTTTGAAATTCGAAAATTAAGGGATTATGGGATAATTTTTTTCCTTTTTAATGTCAATTTGGTTTATCTAATTATTCCAAAAATTATATCCTTTTATAACAATAACAGATTTCGAAAAGTTTTAATTAGATAAAATAGATCAAAGCCAAGAAAAACACCCCATAATCCGAATTACATTCCAAAATATAGGAATTTCTTCGAATTTCATAAGAACATTATGATGAACCCTAAGAAAATAAAACCAAATTCCGGAATCCAAAACTGAAACTTTAATATAATATGCAGATTTCGGAACAGTGGTATTTCGGATGTGATTAAACATCTTTTTAAATCATAAATCCGATTTTTTTTAACTCACAAGTTATGTGATTTTGAATTATTATTAGGTTTTCAAAATTCTGTTTTCCAGATTTTTAATCCCAGAATAATGGATTCAAAACAGAACTGATTTTTCAACATATGCTCTGATACCACATGTTGATCAGTTTTGTTTAAACGCAGTGGAAAACATGAATAAAATACCTGTGACGGCAGCCAGGCCAGCAGAGAATCCAGTCAGAGATATAGCCATGGAGTTCGACATCTTTGTCAGTGTGATCTGGTTCCTCATTAGGGTGTACGATTATGATGGTGATAACCGAACTATGGATGAATTCGGTTTAGGTTATGGAGAGAGAGGTGGAGCGATAATGATGATGATGTTTTGAGTTAAAGTGTCTAGCCCTAAACCTCTCTAATTATCTCCTTATATATACACCCAGATGGAAACCCTAATTAGTTAATAAGGATAATATGGTCCATCAACAATTACGAACTAATATATAATAGGACTAATATTAATTTGATCTAATATAATATAAATGATACTGATGGCTACTAGATTAAATATTTATGAATAAATATTTAATCTTACACTGATTTCCAACAATTGATATCAAGGCCAAGTTCAATAGTCGATATCAAACGGGTACTCGGGTTCTTAATTGGCGACTAAGAAGTCTAACGGGTCGGCGATCAGGAAGGTCGAGGTCGTCGGCACTGGTTTATCGGAGCAGTGGCGTGCACGTACTGTTACGGTGGCGGACTGCGAGTAGGTTGTTCGTATGGCGGCAAGTCAAAAACAACTGGTTTTCGATCAACCTGTTGCAAAGGGTTGTTCAGGGAAAGCGGAACCAAGCGGCCCCACCTGGATTGGTTTTTCACAGCAGGTCTCGGAGTAATCAGTTTTGTGAAAAAATCGGCCACACTTAAATCGGTTTTGCGGAAAGAATCTGGGGCGACGATTTGGATTTGTTTTGTTGGCTCGCAAGGAAGAGTTACACATTTTATACTTCCTTGTTTGTTAAAGTTTTGTTAACTTTTGTTGTAGTTGCCTCAAACTTCAAAGAAGAATATTATAAAGCTTTGCTAAAATAAACAAAAACAAGTTCGAATATTTTCTCCTTTGGTTAAACAAGTAGGTTTGACCACTATTGTAGGTTCAATAAATTTGGTTAAACGAGTATGGGTTTGATTGTGGTTTAAATCGAATATGAGCTTAAATTCCATGGGAATGCGTAATGATCCTTTAAAGCTAGTGTTTGCTCAAGATCGTCATCGAGTCAATGGTAGAGTGAATTCTTATGGCCAAAGGACGAGCTGTGAAGAAAGGACTAGTTGAGTACAATGTCGCAAGAATGTTCGAGTAAAGAAGGAGCCGAGAAACATAACCAGAGATCAAGACGAGTTCCAAGAAAATCAAGGCAAAGAAAACGTTCGTGGCTCAGGAACTCCCTTATACGACTTAGAAATTCAGGGGGTGAATTTTAAGAATTCCTAGTCGATCTCATGCCATCATGCTTGGAGGCGGCTAGTAGATAATGATCAACTCGAGTTAAGGAGTTGATAAGATCAATATTATTAATTCATTAGTGAATTGTTATCTAAGTATCCTATTCGTGTCATGTTAGGATGTGTGTTTAGATAATTATCGTGTAATTAATTAATAGGAGTCCTAGTTATAGTCTAATGTGATAGGTTAGCTATATATAGTATGTATTGGTAGAGATTTGTAAGAATCAAGCTTTTGTGTAGTTTTCTTGATCTAATAATATTATGGGAGTTATCCATAATTTTATGTTTATTTGATTATCGATTGGGAGTTGAAACACAAAGGGATGCGTTTATTTTATCTTTTTTGCTTATGTTCATTTATAATTGTTTATTTATGTTCGCCAATGTTTGTTCATGCCCGTCCATTTACATTCGTTTAGAATATTAACGAACAAATATAAACGAACACAAACACATCCATTTTCCTTGATAACTGAAAATGAAAATTTGTTCATTTAAGTGCTCAAGTCCATTCTTTATTCGGTTAAAGTTAAACGAATATGAAGCACCATCAGTTCTCGGTCCTAACTTTAACTAACTTTTAGTTCCTAATTTTAACAAATTTTGTTTCTTAATTACTCATGCTAATTATATTTCTCTTATCTGTCCCGTTAGTTAAAATTAAACTCAAATTGAGTTTTATCTTTCATAACATCAAGTGTCATTAACTAGTATGAACATTGATATTACCTCATAAGGCTAGTGTAAATGGAGAGCAGCATCTCAATATTATGTGACAATATGTTTGCAACTAAATTAAAAGAAAAAACTTATAGGGTTATATCTTAGAAAAGAAAGAATATTATCGTAGAAAAAATCATGGATTAGTTTGACATCATCTTAATATTTATCAAAAGCCTGCATTCACTGTGAGCTCACAATTCTAAAATTCAGCCATCGAGAATATTTGTTTCCATTTATAGTTGTCTTGTAAAAAGTCTATTTATACTGGCTTTTCTTTCTTTGTAATTCATTCAAAAATATATCAATACAAAAGTCAGGAATTCCCTCTAAATATCATTGTGAAATATGGTATCAGAGTAGTGAGAGATCCTCACAACCCGCTCATCATCTACCCTTTCCTGGTCGCCATGTCTAACGACGGTGACGTGGTGATAAACGATGACCTCTCAACCAAATAGCCAATATTCTCAAATACAGCCTTAACACCCAAACCTCAAACCACAAATTATCCGATGCCCTACAGATCAGTATTAAACTGAACAGCCAAAATTATGCCCTCTAGGCATGAATGATCCGTGTTGCCATTAGCGGAAAATCAAAAGCCATATTGAATCACCTTTCTGGAAACCCACCAAACCAAACAGATGAGAAGTATGAACAATAGGAACAAGATGACCTGGTAGTGTTTTCTTGGCTCATCCAAAACACTGAACCCTCGCTAGCCAGCAACCTTACCGAGTTCCCAACAGCGAAAACGCTATGGGATGCTCTGGTGGTCACATATAGCAGTGGGAAAAACAGGTTGCAGACATTCGACTTACACGTCAAAGCTAATGATTTTAAACAAAATGGCCTACCACTTGAAGATTTCTGGATTGTGATGCAAGGAATCTGGGGTGAGATTGAAAGACGAGACCCAAATCCGATTACCTGCACCGCCGACATTACCGCCTACAACACGATTAGGGCAGAACAGAATTGTTCTGAATACCCTAGATCAGAAGTTTGATCCCATAAAAAGGGAGATCCTTAGATGGGATCCATTACCAACGGCAGAAGTGGCCTACGTCGCTGTTCGGAAAGAAACGGCTCACCAAAATATTCTCGGGGCCATTTCTTCACTGTCACAGGGTATCGCCGCCGTTCTTGTCTGAGGCAGAAGAGGCCAGATACATCATGCGACATAGGCCGAATCCAAGCGGTCTGGAACTTCAACAAAGATTGACAAATCGAATCTAAAGTGCACTCATTGCAACATGACGAAACATACAAAGGAGCAGTGCTTTCGGTTAGTGGGTTATCCGGAGTGGTGGGGTGACGGTCACAAGAAAGGGAAGAAAGAAGAAGGGGAGGCGGCTGCCGCCATGGGCAACCCGAAGGCCACCAGCAGCGACGGAGACAATCTCACTGGAGCATTTGTGGCGGTGGTAGCTAAATCAAGTGATATAACCGATGGAGATGAGGAGCCCTTTTTAACCCTTTTCAACCTCTACCCTTACAATCTTATTTTTCTTGTGATATTACCCCTCAAGTTATTAATCGTAAAACACCCATTGAAAATAACACAAAAGTTGGAATGGCCAATATGGCAGTTAACAATGGGAAATCTGAGCCTTGGATTTTCGATTGTGGTGCCACGACACGATGACTTATGATCCTTCCGAGATTTGTGTTACTTCCAAACCCCAAAGAAAATACATACAAACTGCAAACGACGAGATTGTGCTAGTAAAAGGAGAGGGTACAGTAGAATTATCACCAACATTGAGATTGCCAAATTGCCTTTATATACCATCCTTGTCTCATAAACTATTGTCTATAAGTCATGTGATGAAGGAATTGAATTGCATGCTTCTAATGCATCCCACTTTCTGTATATTGTAGGACATCAGGACGGGAACGATTATTGGACGTTGCAATGAGCGGCAAGGATTGTATTACGTAGATAAAGTGGCTCAGCAAGGCACTGCAATGTTGGCTTATGGAACAACATATAGAGAGGCATGGTTATGGCATAGAAGACTCGGACACGCTTCTTCTGGTTATTTACATCATTTGTTTCCTAAACTTTTCATTCAAATGAACCTTTAAACTGTGATACGTGTGTCTTGGCCAAGAGTCATAGGCACACCTTCAAACCAAGTAATACTAAAGTTGATTACCCGTTTGATTTGATTCATTCTGATGTGTGGGGTCCTGCACCAATTAACCGGGGGGCAAGGAATCTTCGATATTTTCTTTTATTTGTTGATGATTGCACTGTATGTCTTGGATCTATTTCTTAAAAATAAATCCGAAGTGTTTGATAAATTCGTGCCATGATCAAAACTCAATTTCAACGAGATATCAAAATTCTTCGGTCCGATAATGGGGGAGAATTTGTTAACACCTTCATGAAACATTTTTTCAAACAAAAGGCGTGGTTCATCAAACCTCTTGTTCACATACACCGGAACAAAATGGTGTTGTCGAATGAAGAAATCGCATCCTTCTAGAATAACCCGAACTCTCATAATCGAATCACAAGTCCCAAAAACATTCTGGCATGAAGCTCTTGCCACGGTTACTTATCTCATCAATTGTTTTCCTACAATGATTCTGAAGTTTAAAACACTGTTCCAAACCCTATCCGAATTCACTAAAATCCCTCCTACCCTCACCCTTGAGCCTCACGTTTTTGGAAGTACTGTATTTGTTCACATACCCTGAACGTACAAAAATCGATCCTTGTGCTGAGAAATGCGTATTTGTGGGATATGGTGTTGATAAGAAAGGGTACCGATGCTACAATCCAAAACGCCACGTGTACACTACAACACACTGTGACTTTCTTGAAACCGAGTATTTTTACCTCACCCAACACACTGGTCAGGAGGAGAGAGAGAGAGTAGTGACACACTGAGTTGGCTAAGGTGGGTACCATCATCAGAGGAAGTCAATCATAGTACCAAAGCTGAGTCACCTCCATCTACGACACCTACAATTAGTGCCACTAAACATGATCTTCCCAACCAGATGTCTGAGGTAAGTACACCTCAACCTAATGTTCAAGAAAATATTGATAATTTTAATGATAATGATGCTAGTAGGGGTGCAAACAAGCCGAGCAGCTCACGAGCTACTCGAGATCGGCTCGTTAAAAAACTCGAACGAGCCGAGCCTTATCGAGCTCGAGCCCGAGCTGTCACACCCAGACCTGCAGCGGATAAGGTAGTCGGGGCATGATTTGGTTTTCATTAAAGCTCATGGCATTTACTATTATAAAATTTTAATATATATTATTTCAAACTTTATTCCAAACAACACGTAATTCAAACAAACACAGTAATGTTCCAAACAATCTTGCAAATAACATTTTAGTTCTAAGGCCCATGTCCTATGTGATCCACGCTTCAAACATGTTCTCATGTATCATGTGTAAAAATAAAGCTTTATGTCAATATAAGTTGGTTAGTGAATCCCATTTTATTAAGAAAAAAGATATGTTTAGTATTTTATAAAAATATGCATTAACCAAATATGGGAACATCGTGTATGTAATCTAAATCACAAACCACATCGTCAACTAATAATGTACATATGAGCACGATAAGCGATGTGCTGCGAGATCAAGGCTCAATCAAACGGAGCCGATCTAGTATATTAAGATACGCAACGCTCCACTCGTAGGTGACGGGGAACAAATGAGCCTAATGTGAGAAGTTGACTGTAATGAGAAATATTAACACAAAAGGACAATAAACAAACATTATCACATAGAACGTTAGATCGCATAATGGTAATAGGACGAGATTTAAAAAAATAACGAGATAACAATAGCGACACATGATACACCCCAAAAACGTAAATAAAAGGGGGAGTTGTAAGATTCACTCACTGTGGGTGCGATTAAGATTCGATGAAGATGCGCACGATTGAGTGGTTGAGATATCAAACGACGATATGGCTAAGCTAAATATTCACATAATAATTTAGATAAAATATATTCTTTTGGTTGAATTTAATACTTTTACTTAACTTATTATTTACATATTTTATGAGATATTTTAGATAAATTTTATTGTCTTTATTACTATATTTTTATCACATAATAATTTAGATAAAATATATTCTTTTGTTGAATTTAATACTTTTACTTAACTTATTATTTACATATTTTATGAGATATTTTAGATAAATTTTATTGTCTTTATTACTATATTTTTATTCGCTTAAACTTCTATTTGCAACTAATGTCATTTGGTTATAAAATAATATAGTTTTGGAGAGAATAATTAAAGGTTTGATTAATTAAAAAAATATGTTTTACCCTGAATTAAATCAGACTAAATCGAATAAAACCGGTCGGATACGCAGCGTGTGGGAGTCGAACCGGCGACCTCTCGTTCGTGTGCACGCAGCCCGACCAACTGGGCTGCATGCATAACCCGGAATATATTGGATTTTAATTATACTTAAACACTTACTACAACTTTTCATATACTATAAAATAAAAAATGTTTGATTATTATAGGGGCGGTGGCATGAAACCGGTTCGAACTCATGACCTTTGCTTCGTGTGTGCACACAGCCCGACTAATTGGGCTTTGTGTCTAACCCGTTTATAATTTGATTTTTATTTCTTTTATATACTTACAGCTGAGTTTCATAATCTGGTTTTTATAAAAAGGTTTTGTTTTATTCAGCGGATCGGAACATGAACAACTCGAACCCGGGACCTTGACTTCATATGCACACAGTCCGATCAATTGGACTGTGTGTCTAACCCGATTTATATACCATTTTTAATTTATTTAAACATGAACTCAGTTCATCTTCTTCACTTCAAAAACACAGACTGTTAAACCGATTTGATTTCTTTGTTTTAGCATTTCCTTTATCACATTCTAAGTGACTACAATTGAAATTAATAAAAATGGAAAGAATATGGGAAAGATGTACTCTCCGGCGAGGATTCCGCGAATTGTAGAATTTTCCAGTGGAGAGTTTCTGGTGAACAGAGAGTTGCAAGAAGATTTGAGAGTGTGAGTGCATTCTAACGGGTCCAAAACTCTCTATTTATAGTCGAAGATGATCGCACAATTTGGGTTTTCGGTTTCGGGAGTTTTGGGTTGAATTTGGTTATAGCGGGATGTTAGCAATCAAAATTGAATGTGGTTTGACTCGTGATTGAGTCCAGACTCATGATTAGAAACGTTTTCTTCCATCAATTGCAAAGAAACGGCAGTTTGATGATTGCCGGATTAAACGCAGTTGTTACATGCGGTCTTCTTTGAACCAGTTCAAAGGAAACGAAATTATAAATGATTATTCAATTAGATTATTTTCAGATGTGCGTGAGTGGTGTAGCGGTATGTTGTGTGTTTGGTTTGGGTTGAGACCCGTGTTCGATCCTCGCGCTCCACCCTTTTTTTTGTTTTTTTTAACAAGTTGTATATTTATATATATATATTTTTTTATTATTATTTTTATTATCTTTATTATTATTTATATTATTAATTAACGAAATCTATTAAAATATTAACATAAATTCAAAACAAAAGATCATAACATATACTTGATTACAAAATGGTGCGGGTTTTAGAACCCGTTTTTCGACAGATGTTACACGAGCCCGAGCTTGAATTAGGATCGATTAGATATCGAGCCCGAGCTCGAACCTTGTAAGTGTAGCTTGTTTAGGCTCGTCGAGCCTTATCGAGCTTAGTATACTTTAGGATGTAAATTGTGTATTACTTTTTGAATGATCTACATGTTTTTTTAATTGAGTTCTCAATTTGTCGAGCCAAGCTGTAGTCCAGCCTTGGCTCAATAACAGCAAAAAACGAGCTCGAGTCGAGCTTTAGCTTGTTTTGACTCGCGCTATAGATAATTAGATCGAGCTTTCGAGCTGAGCTCGAGTTTTAAATTTTACTAACGAGCGGAGCTCGAGCCCAAAATCCAAGGCTTTTTTTGTTGAGACCCGTGTTTGGTTTGGGTTGAGACCCGTGTTCGATCCTCGCGCTCCACCCTTTTTTTTGTTTTTTATTTAACAAGTTGTATATTTATATATATATTTTTTTTATTATTATTTTTATTATCTTTATTATTATTTATATTATTAATATAATGAAATCTATTAAAATATTAACATAAATTCAAAACAAAAGATCATAACATATACTTGATTACAAAATGGTGCGGGTTTTAGAACCAGTTTTTCGACAGATGTTACAGTATCCCCTACTTTCAGAAATTTCGTCTCGAAATTTAAGTGGTAGTAGGTTTATCTTGAAAAGAATGAGGGTATTTGTCACAAATTGAGTCTTCACGTTCCCAAGTTAACTCGGGTCCTCGTTTTGACTCCCAACAAACCCTAACTAAAGGAATTCGACTTCGCCTTAAGCGTTTTTCACCGAAGTCCATGATTTCTACAGGTCGCTCTACAAAATGCATCGACTCGTCAATTTGAATATCTTCTAGTGGTATATGAAGGTTTTCATCGGCAAGGCACTTTTTCAAGTTAGAAACATGGAACGTTGGATGGATCTTGCTAAGTTCTTTAGGTAAGTCAAGCTTGTAAGCTACAGGATCAACTCTCTCGAGTATTTTAAAAGGTCCAACATAGCGAGGTGCTAGCTTGCCTTTTTTTCCAAACCGAACAACTCCCTTCCATGGTGACACTTTCAAAAGTACTTGATCGCCAACACAAAACTTGAGCGGCTTTCGCCGTTTGTCTGCGTAACTCTTTTGACGACTCTAAGCTGCTAGAAGATTGTTGCAGATTTGGAGAATCTTATCGGTTGTTCCTTGGATTAATTCCGGTCCGGTGATTTGTGCTTCACCGATTTCGTGCCAACATACGGGTGATTGACACTTACGACCGTACAGTGCTTCAAAAGGAGCCATACCGATACTAGAGTGGTAGCTGTTATTGTATGAGAATTCGACCAATGGTATATGAGTATCCTAATTACCCTTGAAATCGATAACGCATGATCATAACATATCTTCAAGAGTCTGTATGGTGCGCTCAGATTGACCATTGGTTTGAGGATGGAAGGCAGTGTTGAGGTCTAATTGAGTGCCTAACGCTGATTGCATGGCTTGCCATGTGCGTGAAGTAAAACGCCCATCTCGATCCGAGATGATGCTCAAAGGCACACCGTGTCGACTACAATTTCATCGATGTAAATACGAGCTAACTTCTCATTTTTGTAATCTTCGTGGATCAGAATGAAATGAGCGGATTTGGTAAGACGATCGACAATAACCCAAATCATATCATGCCCACTGGAGGTGCGAGGTAACCCGGTAATAAAATCCATGGTTATATTTTCCCACTTCCAAACGGGTATTCGGGTTATACAAGTAAGCCTGAGGGTCTTTGATGCTCGGCTTTAACTTTCGAACAGGTGAGGCACTTGGAGACAAAGACGGCGATATCCTTTTTCATTCCAGGCCACCAGTAAGAGTATCGTAGATCTTGATACATCTTATCAGCCTCTGGATGTATGGAGTATCGGGTTTTGTGGGCTTCGCTCATGAGGAATGTGCAAAGGTTGTCACGATCAGGCACCCAAATGCGATTCAGATAATGAAGAATGCCATCGGATTTTGATTCCAACTTAGTTTCAGCTCCACAAGATAACTCGTCTCGCAAATCATTTTCTGTGACAGAGGTATGCTGGGCTTCACGAATGCGTTTTTGAAGATCAGTTACAATTTGAGAACACAACAGGTGGATAGAGTTAGCATATTCTCTCCGACTAAGAGCATCTGCTACGACATGTGCTTTACCAGGATGATAACGAATTTTGCAATCATAGTCATTCAAAAGTTTGACCCATCGTCGTTGCCTCATGTTTAACTCTTTTTTATTTAAGATATGTTGAAGGCTCTTATGGTAAGTGTAGATCTCACACTTTGTACCATAGAGATAATGTCTCCATATCTTTAGAGCGAACACGACTGCCCCGAGTTCCAGGTCGTGAGTGGTGTAATTCTTCTCATGAACTTTGAGTTGCCTTGAGGCATAGGCTATCACCTTACCCCCTTTGCATTAAGACACACCCTAGCCCTTGCCCTGACGCGTCACAATAAACCACAAAGTCATCACAACCGTCAGGGAGAGTGAGAATAGGTGCATCACAAAGTCTCTTTTTCATGCTTTGGAAAGCCTCCTCCTATTTGGGCCCCAATCAAAGGGCTTGCCCTTATGAGTCAAGGTTGTGAGTGGTAAAGCAATACGGGAGAAATTGGCGATAAAACATCAACAATAACCCCTAAACCGAGTAATGACCTAACTTCGGTAGGAGTGCGTGGAGCCTGCCATTCTTCACTGCTTTGATCTTTGCAGGGTCAACATGAATTCCCTTGTCGTTAACAACGTGACCAAGGATTGAACTTCCTTTAACCAGAATTCACATTTCAGTGTTCAAAAGTGTTAGAATTAGTCGAAGATGTCGTTCATGATCTGACTTGATCTTGGAATAAATGAGAATATCATCGATAAATACAATGACGAAACGATCGAGGTAGGGTTTGCACACCCTCTTCATTAAATCCATGAAAATGGCGGGAGCATTGGTCAACCCAAAGGGCATGATGATGAATTTGTAGTGACCGTAGCGAGTTCAAAAGGCAGTCTTTGGAATGTCTTCTTCACGTACTCTAAGCTGATGATAGCCAGAACGAAGATCGATTTTTGAGAAACAGGTTGCACCCTGAAGTTGGTCTACAAGATCATCGATGCGAGGTAAAGGATAACAGTTCTTGATGGTCAGCTTGTTGAGTTCTCGATAATCTATGCACATTCGAAAAGTTCCATCTTTCTTCTTGACGAACAGAACCGGCGCACCCCAAGGTGATGAGCTAGGGCGTATGAACCCTTTGTCAGTCAGCTCTTGCAGCTGACTAGCTAACTCTTGCATTTCATATGGAGCTAACCAATATGTATATTTTGCTATTGGAGTGGCACCAGGTACAAGGTCGATTCGAAATTCGACTTTCTGCATAGGAGGAAGTCCTGAGACGTTGTCTGGAAAGACTTGAGGAAAATCTCTAACAATCGGAATATCTTCGAGTTTCTTCTCCTTGCCTTCTTTCTTGACTATATGGGCTAAGAATGCTATGTAATATTTGCGAAGATACTTTCGGGCTTGAAGACACGACATCAACTTGAGTCGTTTGGATGGGGTTTCACCAAAAATACGAAGGGTTTGGCCGTCGGCGAGTGGAATTCGAATGAATTTTTCATAACATACGACTTCGGCATGATGCTGACTGAGCCAATCCATACCAATGATGACATCGAAGCTTCCCAATTTCATAGGAATGAGATCGATTGGAAAATCATGATCATTAAGAGTAAGAGTGCAGTCGTGAATGATAGAATCCAACGTAATAGGTTCACCATCTGCTACTTCCACTGTAAATGATTCGGCTAGACTAACGCGAGGTAAACCAAGAAAAGATTCGAACTCTAGGGACACAAAACTCTTATCCGCACCCGTGTCAAATAGAATAGATGCATAGATATCATTAAGGAGAAACGTACCGTTGACCACGTTGTTATCCGCTCTAGCCTGATTGGAATTGAGGTTAAAAGCTCTACCTCTTGCTGGCGGATTGGCTTGATTGGCTTGGTTCACAGGGTTAGCTTGGCATGTGTGTTGATGATGTTCACTAATCATGGGCAGGTGTTGCGGAAATAAGTTGGATCACCGCAATTAAAGCAAGCCTTAACGTGTGCCATCATGGGTGGTTAGGTTGGTAGAAGGGTTGGACTATGGGCTGAGCAGGTGGTAACATTAGTGGTTATTGATAAGGAACTTGGCCCACCATTTCGTTGTTGGGTTGAGCTTGAGGTTGGTTGCGGGATTGTCTTTGAAGTGAAAGACATATTTGGATTATATGGCTTAGTCGGCCACACCCTGTGCAGTGGGGACATGGGTTCTCGAGAGGGTGATGATATTGGCATTGATTGCACTTTGGGTGAGGTCCTGTGTATTGCTTCTTGAATGGAGCGGTAGGGGAAGCAACTTGAGTGTTTGGAGCGGCTGCAATGGGTTGGTTGTATAGAGTTGGCTGACTGGTTTGGGTGACAGCAAAAGTTTTCCCGTTTCGCTTTCTCTTGTCAGTGAATCGAGAAGAGGATCCGGCTTGGGTTGGGTTGGGGGTTTCGGTCAGTGTTTTATTCTTCTTCTTCTCATCCTTGAAATCCCCATTCCTGATGTGGTTTTCAGTGAGCTCAGTAGCTAGCTCCATTGCTGCTTCCAAGGTTGCAGGCACAGTACTCATCACAGAATCCTGAATCTTCGAAGGAAGGAATGTAATGCTCGTTCAGGCGGTAGAGAGGAATGAACAAATTTGGAACCATTTGGTTTAGCTCGAGAAACCTCTTGTTGTAGGTTATATGATCTCCCCCTTTTGCTTCAGGAAATAGAACTCATCTTCTAGCTTCTTAATTTCGCTTCTTGGACAGAAACGTCTTGTCATGAGTTCTCTAAGTTGTTCCAAAGTTAGGGCTATCGCGGCTTTGGCGCCTCTTCTGCCCTTTTCGGCATTCCACCAAGTGGGTGCTACCCCATATAGACGACCAGTAGCATAACGAACCTTACAGTCATTGGGGCAGTCACAATTAAGAAAAGTACTCTGCATTTCCTCAAACCATCCAAGGAGAGCAGTGACCCCTTCAGTTCCCTCATACTTTGGAGGGTCACATGAGTTGAAGTGCTTGTAAGTGCACTTGGTGGTGTTTACGGGAGGGTTGGCAGCATTTTGATCTCCTTGGTTGATTGGGTTGACGGGGTTAGTGGTGAGAGCTTGTTGAACTTGAATTACGATATCGGGAATCACGGCGGCCATTTGTTTGGCTATTTGAGCAGCCATGCGTTCGTCGGACATTCCAGATCTCCTACCTCCAAGAGAGTGCCTAGAAGACATCTATAGGAAATACGTAACGAGATTATGAGTTTGGCGTATAGGTGTCATGTGTGTCGCATAGGGTTTAGAGATAAAACTAAACATCCACAAAATAAATGAGAAAAAATAAATCCATTACATCCATAGGATGTCTTGGGCTTTGCTCACATTTGGGCCCCCATATGTCCCCCATACTTGGCCTAGGTAGTCATGTGGGCCCCCATGACTACAGGGCTTTGTAAGGTTCACATTGGTTTTGGCCTGTTAACACTCGTACAACCTGAATGAAAATCTTAAAACATGATTGCGAGGTGTAAGGTCGGAAGGTGTCCTGGTGTGGACACAGTGACAACTCAAAGTGGGGTTAGTTCACACGACGTTTGGTGTGGCATTCTTTGGACTAATAGGTCCTTCGTACTCTCATCGTTTGTCCCCAGGTAGGCAAACTGGTCAGTTACTTTGGATTTATACGAATGCCAATCCTAGACAGGACATTCCGACTACCGGTACTTGTACCCTTCCAGTTACTACATGCCCATCGTAAGAATTCCCTTTGATGAGATTTGAAAAAAAAATAAAAACATCACAAATTTTCAGAGAGGAAAATAAAAATGCTTAAGTATATGAGAATCGAGACGTGCGTTATGACGGTAATATATGCATATATTTATAAGCATGTTATATTGACAAAATATATACCACGTTGAATGACACACGAAATCAAATAGCAATTAAAGTGCTTGCATGTAATAGTGTGTGAGAGAAGTGTAAAATAAGTAAATGTCATAAGTTTGCATGTAACCAACTTAACATGTAAGCAAGTAAATTCTAATTGACTATAGTATAGACTCTATGGGTCTAATAACCTATCCTATATCTCTATAGTCACTCGCTGTGATACCAATCTGTCACACCCTGACCCACAGCGGATAAGGTAGTCGGGCTCATGACATTTACTATTATAAAAGTTTAATATCTATTATTTCAAACTTTATTCCAAACAACATGTAATTCAAACAAACACAATAATGTTCCAAACAATCTTGCAAATAACATTTTAGTTCTTCTAAGACCCATGTCCTATGTGATCCACGCTTCAAACCTGTTCACCTGTATCATGTGTAAAAATAAAGTTTTGTGTCAACATAAGTTGGTTAGTGAATCCCATTTTATTAAGAAAAAAGATATGTTTAGTATTTTATAAAAATGTGCATTAACCAAATATGGAACATCGTGTATGTAATCTAAATCACAAACCACATCGTCAACTAATAATGCACATATGAGCACGATAAGCGATGTGCTGCGAGATCAAGGCTCAATCAAACGGAGTCGATCTAGTATATTAGGCTACGCGACGCTCCACCCGTATGGGCCTAATGTGAGAGATTGACTGTAATGAGAAATATTAACACAAAAGGACAATAAACAAACATTATCACATAGCACGTTAGATTGCATAATGGTAATAGCACGAGATTTAAAATAACGAGATAACAATAGCGACACATGATACACCCCAAAACGTAAATAAAAAGGGGAGTTGTAAGATTCACTCACTGTGGGTGCGATTAAGATTCGTGAAGATGCGCACGATTGAGTGGTTGAGATACCAAGCGACGATATGGCTAAGCTAAATATTCACATAATAATTTAGATAAAATATATTCTATTTGTTGAATTTAATATTTTTACTTAACTTATTATTTACGCATTTTATTAGATATTTTAGATAAATTTTATTGTCTTTATTACTATATTTTTATTCGCTTAAACTTCTATTTGCAACTAATGTCATTTGGTTATAAAATAATATAGTTTTGGAGAGAATAATTAAAGGTTTGATTAATTAAAAAAATATGTTTTACCCTGAAATAAATCAGACTAAATCGAATAAAACCGGTAGGATACGCAGCGTGTGGGAGTCGAACCGGCGACCTCTCGTTCGTGTGCACGCAGCCCGACCAACTGGGCTGCATGCATAACCCGGAATATATTGGATTTTAATTATACTTAAACACTTACTACAAATTTTCATATACTATAAAATAAAAAAGGTTTGATTATTATAGGGGCGGTGGCATGAAACCGGTTCGAACTCATGACCTTTGCTTCGCGTGTGCACACAGCCCGACCAATTGGGCTTTGTGTCTAACCCGTTTATAATTAGATTTTTATTTCTTTTATATACTTACAGCTGAGTTTCATAATCTGGTTTTTATAAAAAGGTTTTGTTTTATTCAGCGGATCGGAACATGAACAACTCGAACCCGGGACCTTGACTTCATATGCACACAGTCCGACCAATTGGACTTTGTGTCTAACCCGATTTATATACCATTTTTAATTTATTTAAACATGAACTCAGTTCATCTTCTTCACTTCAAAAACACAGACTGTTAAACCGATTTGATTTCTTTGTTTTAGCATTTCCTTTATCACATTCTAAGTGACTACAATTGAAATTAATAAAAATGGAAAGAATATGGGAAAGATGTACTCTCCGGCGAGGATTCCGCGAATTGTAGAATTTTCCAGTGGAGAGTTTCTGGTGAACAGAGAGTTGCAAGAAGATTTGAGAGTGTGAGTGCATTCTAATGGGTCCAAAACTCTCTATTTATAGTCGAAGATGATCGCACAATTTGGGTTTTCGGTTTCGGGAGTTTTGGGTTGAATTTGGTTATAGCGGGATGTTAGCAATCAAAATTGAATGTGGTTTGACTCGTGATTGAGTCCAGACTCATGATTAGAAACGTTTTCTTCCTTCAATTGCAAAGAAACGGCAGTTTGATGATTGCCGGATTAAACGCAGTTGTTACATGCGGTCTTCTTTGAACTAGTTCAAAGGAAACGAAATTATAAATGATTATTCAATTAGATTATTTTCAGATGTGCGCGAGTGGTGTAGCGGTATGTTGTGTGTTTGGTTTGGGTTGAGACCCGTGTTCGATCCTCGCGCTCCACCCTTTTTTTTGTTTTTTATTTAACAAGTTGTATATTTATATATATATATATTTTTTTATTATTATTTTTTATTATCTTTATTATTATTTATATTATTAATATAACGAAATCTATTAAAATATTAACATAAATTCAAAACAAAAGATCATAACATATACTTGATTACAAAATGGTGCGGGTTTTAGAACCCGTTTTTCGACAGATGTTACACGAGCCCGAGCTTGAAATTAGGATCGATTAGATATCGAGCCCGAGCTCGAACCTTGTAAGTGTAGCTTGTTTAGGCTCGTCGAGCCTTATCGAGCTTAGTATACTTTAGGATGTAAATTGTGTATTACTTTTTGAATGATCTAGATGTTTTTTTAATTGAGTTCTCAATTTGTCGAGCCAAGCTGTAGTCCAGCCTTGGCTCAATAACAGCAAAAAACAAGCTCGAGTCGAGCTTTAGCTTGTTTTGACTCGCGCTATAGATATTTATATCGAGCTTTCGAGCTGAGCTCGAGTTTTAAATTTTACTAACGAGCGGAGCTCGAGCCCAAAATCCAAGGCTCGAATCGAGCCGAGCTCGAGCTTTAGGAAGTTATAACGAGCCTAGCTCGATTAAGGTAAGACTCGGCTTGGCTCAGCTCGTTTGCACCCCTAGATGTTAGTAATGTAGAAAACCTCTCTAGTCATGGTAATCATGAAGGATCAACTAATTCATTACAAGAGGAACAACTTCCAGATGAAAATAAAGAAGCACCACAGCGATATGTCCTTCCACAGAGGGTTAACAGAGGTGTTCCTCCAAAAAGGTACTCTCCTGAAAGGGAAAGTCGGAGTTCCAGATATCCCATGGCAAACATTTCCAAAGGAAACTTGTCAGAAGAAGCCAAAGGTTTTATGTCTGCTATTTCCTCTGAAGAAACCCCAACCTCTATCAAGGAAGCATTGGAATCAAAACACTAGAGAGATGCAATGAAAACAGAGATAGATGCTCTAAAGAAAAATGAAACATGGAAGAAATGTGTCCTTCCTCTTGGAAAAAAACCAGCAGGATGTCGTTGGGTGTTTACCACTAAATATAAGCCAAATGGAACAATTGAACAGTACAAATCCCGGTTAGTGGCTAAGGGGTATACTCAGACATACGGGATTGATTATTCCGATACTTTTTCTCCTGTTGCCAAAATCGACACAATCAGAGTTCTCTTCTCAATAGCTACTAATGAAGATTGGCCTCTCCATCAACTTGATGTCAAGAATGCTTTCTTGCATGGGGAACTAAAACAAAAGGTATATATGGAGCCCCCTCCTGGGTTTGCAGACGACTTTGAGAATAGTGAAGTTTGCCATCTTAAAAAGTCTCTCTATGGGCTAAAAACAATCTCCTAGAGCTTGGTTTGGGAGGTTTACTGTAGCCATGAAGAAATATGGCTTCAAACAAAGTAATTTTGATCACACCTTTTTCCTTGAACGAAGGGGTAAGTTCATAACATGTCTGATTATTTATGTTGATGACATGATTATCACTAGGAATGAAGAAAAAGAAATGAAGAGTTAAAAAGAATTTATTCGCTGAATTTGAAATGAAAGACTTGGGAAAGTATTTTTTGGGAATCGAAGTTCTTAGGTCTAAACAGGGAATTTTCATTTGCCATAAAAAATACATTCTTAACTTATTGGATGAAACAGGGATGATCGACTGTAAACCTGTGGATACCTGGGTGGTAGCGAATCTGAAACTTCACATGGAAGAAGGAGCTCGACTGGCCGAAAAAGAAAAATATCAGCGGTTAGTGGGAAAACTAATATATTTGTCCCACATACGTCCTGACATCGCATATGCAGTGGGGGTGGTAAGCCAATTCATGCATTACCCGTAAACTTCCCATATGGAAGCGGTCTGGAGGATCGTTAGATACCTTAAGGCGACAGTTGGCCATGGAGTTTTTTTCAAATCAACTGGGCACCTAAAGGTCCAGGCATACACTGATACGAACTGGGCAGGAGATAAAGAAAATCAAAGGTCAACCGCAGTATACTTTACTCTAGTCGGAGGGAATCTCGTGACATGGAGAAGTAAGAAACTAAAGTGGTTGCCCTTTCAAGTGCCGAGGCTGAATTCCGAGGGATTGCACAAGGTCTAGCGGAGGTACTCTAGATACGTAAACTTTTAAATGAAATTAGTTTCTTACCAAGTAAAGCAACCAATATCATGTGTGATAATGAAGCAGCTATACAGATCTCTAAGAACCCAATACAACATGATAGAACCAAGCATGTGGAGGTAGACAGGCATTTCATTAAAGAAAAGTTGGAGGCAAAGATCATAGAACTCCCCTGCGTTCGATCTGAAGATCAGCTCGCTGACATTTTAACAAAGGCCACAAATGGAAGAATCTTTGCACATTGTTTGGACAAGTTAAATATTGGTGATCCCACTATTCAACTTGAGGGGGAGTGTTAGAAAAGAAAGAATATTATTGTAGAGAAAATCATGGATCAGTTTGACATCATCTCTATATTTATCAAAGGCCTACATTCACTGCAAGCTCACAATTCTAAAATTCAGCCATCGAGAGTATTTGTTTTCATTTAGAGTTGTCTTGTAAAAAGTCTATTTATACAGTCTTTTCTTTCTTTATAATTCATTCAAAAATATATCAATACCAAAGTCAGCAATTCCCTCTGAATATCATAGTGAAATATTATAGTTATGTTGAGGCTCGTAAGCTAGATGTAGCAGAGATACGGATGTTGAGGTGGATGTGTGGGCACCTAGGTTAGACATGATAAGAAATGATGTTTTTAAGGAAAGATTAAGGGTGGCTTGTATTTCGGATAAGATTAGGGATGGGAGGTTGAGATGGTTTGGGTATGTCGGGAGGAGGCAAGTGATGACTACGGAACTGTGGAAACTCTTACTATGGAGGGGAGGAGGAGTAGAGGCTAACCCAAACTTACTTGGGATGAGCGGATTAAGCAAAATTTGCTAGACTTGCATCTCCCTAATGACATGATCAAGGATAGGAGTTCATGGAGACGTAAGATTAGGGTTAAGCATTCTTAGAAGAATTTGGCCGTAGCTTGTTACCGTTGCTTTACGCGTCCACATTGTGTGTTATTTGTCCCTATTATGCGTTCTTGAGCTCTTTGTTTATTTGGATATGCGACTTTTGAGTAGTTATGTATGTTTTATTTAACTTTACAATTGGATATTGCTTTAAAGATGAGGGTCTCACTAGAAGTAGTCTCTCTATCCTCTGAGGTAGTAGAGATAAGAGTTGCTTACATCTCACCATCCCTATACTCTGCTAATAGCTTGACTATAAGTGGGATTATATTGTCAACTTATAATGTTTATTGGTTTTGTATACTCCTTATGAAATTTCTATTTGTAAAGAGGACAACAACACCTTCATGGATGGGGTCGTGACCCATAGACCGTTTTGTGTATGTCATCGTCTTTCGATTAACAAGCTGCTAAGTGCTAACGAGTTCATACTTCACTAAGGTTTAGAAAAAATAGGAGTTAAAAAAACTTAAAGACTATACAAAATAAGTTTACTTGTTTGTTAATTATACGTAGTTTTATCAAAAATTAATTTACAAAAATATTTCGGTATAAATCAATTTTTATATGGATATAACAAGAACTTTATGACAAGTTTGTCGGTGTTCGTGTCGGAAAATGTGTGAATAAACTATTTCATCATACTCCTCATATAAAACATCAAATTAATACTATCTTTTTGTTTGTGTAAAAATGAGGAAAATTAGTGAGTTGAACGCTGTCTCAGATTGGCACCAAGGTAGTAGTGATGCAGCCACACAAACACCACCACCAACATAGTCGACCATCACCACTGTTGGCATGGATATTAGCCTTAGTCGACCCACAACCGACCACCCTCTCTCTCGATCAATGCACACATATAAACTGAACAAATAATGATGATCAAATCCCCAATTGATAATCAACATCAAATAACTAAAAACATTAATGACGAGGAATATCCTATTTCGGCCCAATCTGATGAGCCCACAAACTGGGGAAACATTCCCTCAAATCAAACTAATAATACTTGGCCCAAACATCTCAAGTATTCAATATGTTTGTACACTCAAATTCCATGTTATTGTCATGATTTTGTAATGCAGATATGGATGTATTTGGTTTGAGGCCCCTATGATGGATCCTTTAATCTTGGTGAGTTTTCAAACAAGTTTTTTTTTTCTTATATATTCTTGTTGAGAATATATATTGATAATTTATTCACTCTCCTTTGTCAACTTGCAGGTTTGTTGTGATTCTTGGTTTTGGCGGTTCCACCAGTTTTATCAGAGTATGAACACCCCTAAACACACTCTTTATTCACAATTATGTAATTTGATAGTTTGTCGACAAACTTACCTAACATCTCAATTCTTCATCATAAGGTGTGCTCTCTTCGACAACAAAGAAAGAAATTTAGTTGCTTGTTGGAAAGTTAGTTGGCAAGCTATTCAATTGGTAGGTAAGTTAGTTCATGATGATAAGGTTAAACTAACTACTTTTAACCACCCTTTAAACACTTCAATACAACAGTAAAACCATTAAGAAATGATCACAGGTTTGCTTGACAGGTTAAAATGATGTTGACCAAATTTAGGTCAACCACATCATAACTTTTCCTGTTCATACCTTTTACCTGAAAGTGTAGACAAAAAGAACAGAGAATTCGACCGCTCTCTGGTATGTAAAAATAAATAAAAGAAAAACCAGACCAATTCCATTCTCTCCATCCAAAGTTTTACTAGTTTAAAAAAATCTGTTATTTGACCATATATGAACACCATGCTTTCTGCAAGCATCTAATAAGCCGGGGGCTTAACACGATTTGTTTGGCAGTTCATCCGAATGGACCATCCAATCCTGGCAAGACCCTGATCCTTCTAACCAACTTTTTACAGAAAATCTTGCCAATTTTTTTCATTATTTACTGCGACTTTTCTTTGCGTTTTTACCAGTATTTTGTTGGTTTTTTACTGTAATTATCAGCGGATTTTGTTAGTAATTTGCAGTAAAAAAGTGCTTGAATCTCAGTAAAGAACTGTAAAACCAACCCTAGAAGCGTAATAAAAAACTGAAGGAAATCACATTATAAAGCTGTTGGAAATCGCAGTATAAAACTGCTAGAAGTCACAGTAAATAATGTAAAAATCGCTAAACATAAAAGAAAAGAACTGTTGAAGAAACACTGTAAAAAAACTGTGTACAAATGCAGAAAAATAAATAATGTCCCTAAAGATGATGCCAACGATAGCATACGGTCTACATGAGAAACTGATCATGGTTTGAAGCTAATCGTACTCATAAAAATACATAAATAAATAAATAAATAAATAAAAAACAATCTCAACACCATCTGGTGCTAATAGTACGCAAAAAGATCAACACTAGCTTGAAAAAATACATTGGAATTAATATAGTCAAATGTTGTTCAATAGTTATATGTTTATTTGACCTAACCAAAATCCAACACAGAAAGGCAAAAAAAAAACAAAAGATCAACATTTACAGTACTCAAAAGAGGAGCTTCTCAGTTCTCACCATCACGTGGAATACGAATTGCACAAAAAACATAAACAACAAAATACTTGACCTCTGCATTCTACGTGTAACAAGCGCATCCATACTCCCATCGTCTCCTTGGTCGATCAGTATTTGCAGCCTTTTGTATCGAGTGAGTTTTTACCACACCTCAAGTCTAGTGATTCTTTGAAGACGAGTCATTGTGTTTCTTTCTGCGTGAACGACCCGTCGGTGCAGGCTCGGCCAATGGACCAGACCATGTCTGGATTGGTTGTTTGGCGTATGAAAAATTGGAACTAAACGGGACATCGGGTGGGTCAAAAGTTGGATCCATGTGATGTGAAGAACCCAAAGGGTAACCCAGTGTCCCGTCCTGGTGAGGTGGAGGAAATTTCTCACTTTTGCTTTTTGCGTTTGCGTGTGTGATCAACCGCCGTCTCTGCAAAGCATAACAGATTTGTATGAAAATGGGATGTAAAGGTGTGTAGAACAGTAGATAAGAAGTTAGTTAAAAAATAAACGGGTCAAATGGGTTAAAAGTCTAGTATTCTCAATGCATAAAACCTCCTAAATCCATTTACTAAATAGCAATAGAAATTATATGATATGTGTAATCATATTTAACGCACCAACCATTTACAAGAAATTTAGATGCTACAGACACAAAGGGTTTCGGGTCAACTCAACCCAGCCCATTTTGACCCGCACCAAAAGTTGCCCATTTTGACCGAAACCCTATTTCACTGGTGGTGGTGGGCAAGTTGTTAATAGGGAATATTGGACGATAGCGACAAGCTGCCTATACGCTACGTAGTGAGACATCGATGAGATAACGGGTGCTATTTTATGTTTAGCGACACACTAGAAGAAAATTTTAGAAATATTTTATATTTATATTATACCCAAATATGCTGTTTTATATGTATATTTAACCAAAAAAAACCTAAAATCCCGCTATTTATATTAAAACAGAAAAGGGAACATATAATCCCGCTAGTCACCCGGAGGCGCCAAAATCAGATAGCGACACATGAGTGCTTAGCTATAGCGCCCCCTAGCGCTATTAACAACTATGGTGGTGGGAGTAAGTGTGGAACAGTGGTGCAGACAAGTAAAGATGGTAACAGGAAATAAAAGTTAATAAAAAAAACGAGTAGTTGTTTGGCATACATCGATGTTTACTTGCAGCTCGGCATTGGCTTCAGGAGCAGGTATAGCGCGTGCAGGTCTTTCACGCGTTCGAGTCTTCTTCACTCCATCAGCATTGTTTTTACCAGCTGCCCTTAATCTACCAATAGAAATATTCACATTTAATTTATGAACAAGTCAAATAAACTTACTAATTGATTATTTATTTGTTTGTTTATTTTGGCTTGGTGAATGCTTTTGCATTACCTTCTAGCTTCTTCATCACGCAGTTTGGCATCCATCTCCTTGGTAGGTGGGTATTTTGGAAGGCTTGACGGGTCACATGCATAAGGTTTTGTCGTAAAAAACTGCATAACAATAAACAATATATTTTTTATGCTCATTTAATAAAAAAGTTAAATCCATAATAATCAAATAAGTTTGCAATGCTTACTTCACTTCTTAAAGCAGCTGTTGCAGTTTGACGTTCTGCAGGATCAATTGCAAGAAGGGTATCGATCAGTGGTAATGACGATGGCGGGAAATTTTTAAATGTTTCTGCTATACAACGTTTATACGACTGTTGGGCTTAAATATGGTTGCGTGTGGCAATTTTGACTTTTTCCAATATTCTTCGGAAGGCGAACCACATAGCTTGAAAATCTTGTGAAGCTGCTCTACCTGATTGTATAAATAATCAATAAAAAGAACTCACAAATCCATATTTTGAAGGGTTAACATCATAGAAAATTAAAATAGTTGATCATTTTTACATAAAAGCCCATCAACCCAATTTTGATGTATTAAAATCTTGACTTGTTTAAAAAACAGAGTAAAGTGCACGGATGGTCTCTGTGGTTTACCAAAATTTTGGATTTGGTTTGCAAAAATACACAGATGGTCTTTAGTCCCTAACTCGGACATGCTAAATCCTTTAGATTTGTTGGCTAGGGACTAAATGCGTTACAAAGTGCAAATCACAGGGACCATCTGTGTACGTTTGGAAAGCTATGGACCAAGTCTAAAATTTTGGTAAACCACAAGGACCATCCGTGCACTTTACTCTTAAAAATGTACTTGTGAAAACTTTTTTAGAAAAATAACCCCCTTAAATGGGTCAAGATTTTTAAAATTTTATCCGCGTCAACGTTTATACAACTTTGAGCGTCAGTTCATCAAATCTTGACCCATATAAGGGGTAAAAGTTTTTAAAATTACAAGTGTGTATTCCAAACAAATTTAGTGATATTAACGTAGCAAAACTGGATCGAGGGACTTTTTCGTGTAGAATGAGCACGTATGTTCATAAGTTCGTTTTTTATGGTAATAACCTTTTTTAGATATAAAAAAGATCATAAATTACCTCTGTACGACCAGGCATGATAGGCTTTCCAGCTAATAACTCTGCTAAAATGCACCCTGCACTCCATAGATCTATACCTACACCATAATCAGTGGCCCCGAGAAGCAGCTCGGGTGGTCTATACCATAACGTAACTACCCGGCTAGTCATAGGCTGCTTATGATTAGGATCAAAAAACGATGCCAAACCGAAATCAGCGATCTTCAAACCCCCACCATTATCAAGTAAAAGATTGGACCCTTTTATATCGCGATGTAACACGTGACGGTTGTGACAATGTTCAAGCCCAGATAACAGTTGATGCATGTAACACTTGACCTAAAAAATAAGAAGAATTAATATTTTATATAGAGTAAAATGCCATTTTCGTCCCGGAGGTTTGGTCAATTTTGCGACTTTCATCCAAAAAGTTTATTTTTCCGCATCTGGATCCTAAAGGTTTGAAATCTTGCCATTTTCATACGGCTCGTTAACTCCATCCATTTTCTCCGTTAAGTAATACGAATTTACGTCTGTTTTGCTAACTTAAAGGGCAATTCAGTCTTTTTTACTCTATTTAAAAAGACTGAATACCCCTAAAAGAGACCGAATTGCCCTTTAAGCTAACAAAAAGGATAAAAATACCCCAGACTTAACAAAGAAAAATGGATGGAGTTAACGAGCAGGACAAAAACGGCAAGATTTCAAACCTTTTGGATCCAGATACGGAAAAACTAACCTTTGGACGAAAGTTGCAAAACTAGCCAAACCTCAAGAACGAAAATGGCATTTTACTCTTTTATATAACTTGAGAATAAAAAAAAAATATAAACTAACCTGAGGTTCTGTGAAGTTGATCGTAGGACTAGCAGCGAGTCCGGCCAAATCATGCTCCATGTATTCAAAAACGAGATACAAACTACAAGACATTCTTGATGTAACTAATCCTTCCAATTTTACAACATTCGGATGGTCTAAACGACGTAATATCAAAATCTCTCGGGCCATGAATTTTACACTTTCGGGCTCCAAATTGTCAAACCGGACCTTTTTTAATGCAACTATTTTTCCCGTCATAGTGTCTTTAGCTTTGTACACGTTACTGTATGTGCCTTGCCCAATCTAATCACAGTATTACAATATATGTATAGCATCATCAGTACACATTGCCTTTTGCGATTTATAAGAGTAAGATGCTAAATATAATAAATCTAGCTTTTTAACAAAACTGACATGATCAGTGTATTTATGTTTTGGAACTGATTATCTGATTTCAAGTTGTTATGATCAGCGTTAATTTCTTGATAAACAAATTCCGCTTCTAATTATCTGATTATTCAGAGGTGAAATAAAGGCCTTCTTGGTCACTTTATCTATTGATTTGCTTAGATAATCAAAATGTGCCAAACATCATATTTGATTATTACAACTTTAAATCATGGTTGTAAAAATCCCGACTAGCATCCGATTAATCGCTGGTCAGAGGTTCACGGAGTAATTTTCCTCTAATCGGCCAATTAATAGCAGACGGTCAACTACGGCCCAAGGCATTCCTAATCGGCCAAAAATCGGCGGTTCTAGACAATTCGATTAATTCCTATTCCCGATTAATCGCAATCCCAATCCGATTAATCACTAGTCAGAGGTTCACTGAAGATTACATATAAAAATCCCAATCGATTAATTCCTATCCTGATTAATTGTTTGTTTGTACCCCACCAGCCGACCAACACCTAGCGATTGTTACAACACTGCGTTATATTGCAAAAGACCATCCATACATATACTTCCAGCATGTTTTAACACAATTGACTATATGATTCTAAAAATCGAATATCATGTATGCACTCCCAAACAAAGATCCATACACACCCAAATTTTTTAGTCACACATCCATAAGATCATGCTTACACAACCTATGATATCAAAAAATTGTTCTAACAGTCATATAAGTGTAAAAAAGAATTAAAAATACATCCTTTGACTTACCTTATCAATTTTCTCAAACGTATCAGCCCTGCGAGGAATCCACCCGTTGATCGCCTCACCAGCAACCGCCGACAGCCAAGCAGGCCACCCAGCAGCCACCTGTTCACCATGCAAGTTCTTCGTCGGATTACTCAGTCTCGGGTTCGGTTTCGACCGCCGTCTCTCACCTCTCGGCCTCACATTCCCATCTTTTTCCTTTTTCTGCACCACCCCATTTTGCGCCACCTGTTCACCATTATCTCCGCCGTCAGGATTCGCAGTCGTTTCTTTCTCCGCCCTCCCCGGTTGACCGTTCGGATCCCTGTTTCTCTCTCGTTTCTTATCCGCTACAATCTCGGAACTCGGTGGCCCAGAAGACGAATTCTCTCTTCCAAACACACACCCCATCTATCCCAAACTCTAACAACCCTAACCCTCATTTCTCATCACATTCTGAGCTGGCAATTAGCATCCCTTCACACACACTCACACACCCTGTAACAATAATCAATCAAACTAACATATCCAATCCATAAATTCAAAAATCTCATCAACCAACACCTAATTTGAAATGGGTATTTAATAAAGATTAATGAAGATTGATAAAGATTACAAAAAACCCCAACTTTTGTTCACCCAACTAATCATTCAAAAGAACAAAAACCCAGAAAATATATTGGTCAAACATGAACAAACTCAAAAGGGTATGTTTAAAACAGCATAAAACAAAAGAAAAGGATTGAATTTATGGGTTTGAAACATGTTTGATTGAAGATCTAATTAGGGTTAAAAGATAGTTGAAACTTACTGAGATTTGTGGAGACTGGAAACAGAGAGCTGATCTGAAGTGTTGTATTCCCTCTCACCACTAACAGTCAATCACTCAAATCAGTATATGCGATTACAAAGGTTTTTTTTTCTCTGTAAAGTTTCACCAACCCTGTAAAAAACAATACCTAAACCCTTGCTTTTATTATTAGTTGCCATTTTAACAAGATTAGTTGATTAATAAATACTTATTAGTATTTATTTGACCCATGAATAAATATATTAGATTTAGAGTCATTTTTAAGATTAGTTTGATTAATCCATGGCAATTGGTTAAATTTAGAGTCAATTTTTATATGAAATAATGAAAACATAATTCTTTTGTTCTCGTTAAGTTAGATTTCAGAATAGTTTTTCTTTGACTAGTATAATAAGTTAGGTTTGAGTATTTATTGTGAACTTTTTCGTAAATATTTGAATTGGAAAGAACGTAAATGAAAATAATTATACAACTTATTTATTGGTTACTGATGTTTTTTCGAGGTTATCTACTTAAGTTAATCTTGAAAAAATTAATTATTAAATAACAATCAAGTTTCATATTTATTCGGTTAGGAAAAATAATTATTAGATACTAATCAAATTTCATTTTTATTCAGTTAGGTCAATGGCATATAATTATAAAAATTTCTTAAAACTTAAGTGATTTTATGTTTAAAAAAGTTTGAATGGTTTTAATAGTAAACAAAAGAAGATTATTTCATTTAATGTGACATATTATATTATATATTATATATTATATATTATATATTATATATTATATTATATACTATAAATTTGTAACACTCTTTGGTTTTGGTGGTTGTATTTTATGTATTATAAATGGTACAAGGCTTTTTATTTTTTCATACTATAAATTAATAAATGTTGCTTCTTCACAAAGTTGTACTTTAAGCATAGAGAATTGTTTAAAAAAAAGTTGATTTTTTCACTTTTAAGTTTTCATTTTTTTCATTTTTTCTTTTTCTCTTTTTTTTTATTTTAACCTCTTTGTTTTTTTAATTTTACCCAAATCTTTTCAACTTTTGCAAGTTAACCCCTAATATTCTTTTATTTTCAACTTTAATCGCCTATACTTTTCATCTTTTGCAAATTTTTTTTCACTTTTCGTTTTAAACTTTGCGAGTGAAAACGCTGCAACATGCGTGTGGATTCAATGTTTTTCCGTCTATTTTTTCCATTTGACAGGTCTGTCGCAATGCGTCTTTATTTCCCTGTTTGACAGGTTTGTCGCAACGAGCGGGGTCCTAAATCGACTTAGTTATTATTTTCTATGTTTTGCGTTTTAATCTATTTTTTTCACGTTAACACGACGCAAGGACATGTATGGTTCAACGATTTTACGTATGCTTTTCGTTCAGTGTTTTTTTTCTTTTTTTCTTTTTACCAATTTTTTTGGTGTTGTTGGTCGCGAGAAGTGATATAGCATTAGTGCTATTTGGCATGGTTTACGCCCCTAGCCGCAACGCGGGGGTTCTTATTACTAGTTTCCATTAAAAAATACATCACACTAAAATTGATACAGGTTTAAAATATTGTTAGTTTTAAGTATAAAAAAATCTTTCTGTATTAATAAAAAAATGAATACTAATAAATAAAAATATTTTTTGTACACGTGTCACTTCCTGATGCTTTCTCACTTTATTTTTCTATTTACCTCTCATGTGTTAAATAATGATAATAATAGTTTTCTAAACAAAAAATTAGATAAGAATAAATATTTGTTTTTCTATAAATAATTTTAAACAAAAAATTAGATAAGGATAAACTTTTGTTTTTATTATGATCATATTAAATAATTATAATAATAATTTTAAACATAAAATTAGATAAGAATAATTATTTGCTTTTCTATAAATAATTTTAAACGAAAATTTAGATAAGAATAAATGTTTGTTTTTATTATGAGTAGATATATATACTATGGAGTTCGGTGATTGAAATTATGGTAAATTAAGAATCAAAAGTTCATGTTTGCTATATATTTAATAATCGTAAATTAAATTATTATTCTAGGTCGGGGCACACGCTACTATCAAATTGTAAGTGTTGTTAGACGAACTGCTATAATGGTTTGGACTTACTGTTATTATTACACAATTATTTCAAATGTCAAATCTAGACAACTTAATTTCACATTTACGATGTTAGGCGTACTGTTATCATTGACATTATATTTTATTCAACACGTGCACTATATGAGTATTTTTTTAAAGATATATTTTTTTATTATTTATTACATAAATTCACATTTATGCAAAATAAAAAACAAAGCAAAATGTTATAATAAGTAAATAGTACATCAAAATTCATTTTAAAAAGATAAATTTTGACGACTGTATATGTTAACGTATGACATTATATTTAATTCAACCCGTGCAATATACGAGTATTTTTTAAAGATATATCCTTTTTATTATTTATTATATAAACTTATATTTATGCAACTCGTGTAATACACGGGATTCTAATCTAGTATATCTTTAAAGCAGGATTTTTTTAATTGATTCTTATTTTTGGGAGTATAAATTTTACACGTCTTGATCATTTCCTCTAAGAAGAGGAGAGTTTTCTATTGAGGTTTATCCTGTAGAGGTACTCAAATTGGATGAGTGATCGATTTCTAGGTTTCAGGGTCAGGCGCCGATGAGGTGAACAAACAAAAGAGGAGGGGAAATTTATTGAGTAAATAAAAGATAACTTATTTTTTGGTAACTTTTTATTATAAGAAAATCACTAAAATGTGTTGTTATTTTATGCAAAATAAAAAAAATGTAGTATTGCATAAGCTCAATAAGGAATAAGTATAATTTTAATTTCAAATATATTTATAAAAAATATTTTTTGTTGATATTTTAAAGACAACATTAAATGTTTGTTTTGTGATGTAAATCCATTTATACAACATAATACTGAGGTTAGTACCCGTGTGATACACGAATAAATCTAAAAAGTTGTGTAAATAAGAAATTCAATAAATTTAAAACATACTTGTACATTCATATCACCAAAATAAAAATTAAAAAGAGTAATGACAAGTTAATTTGCATTCGTATAGACTAATATAATAATTATAGATACAATATTTATAAAAAGGAAGAGTTACAACATTACCTCATGGTCATTACGAACATACAACCACATAAACTGGCTTCTTTTAATCTAAAAGAAAATTTCTTGAAAGGGAAATGCACGGTACCCTGACTGCGGGAGGGTTCTCCCTCCCCAAGCTAGCTTAGCCCCATAGCTGCCTGGCGGTTACTACCCAGCAGGATTATTCGGGCCGAGCTGGACTCAAACTCGCGTCCTCCCGTTTGGAATGGGTGAGGCTGGCCACTGGGCTTACACCCCGTTATTAGAAAGCATTAAACTTAGTCTCAAAATAAAAGCTAAGGTACCAATATTATTTATGGATATAATTTCAGCTTTTATTACAGACTAAAATGAGAAAAAAACATTTAATCTAATGTCATTACATAAGCTATAATTTTACTCAATGTTTCTTAGTAACATTAGGTGAAAATATTTTTCCACCCTAAATAACGGCTTGAACAACAAAAGCAATAAACATAACAAAAGTTTAAGAAAAGCTAATGATTGAAATTAAATATTGAAACATACAGTAATCCAAAATGAAAAGTTACACCAATATATATAATATATATATATATATATATATATATATTGCAAAAAATATTTCATTATATACAACATTTGCAGTTGATGTTATATATTGCAAAAAATATTTCATTATATACAACATTTGCAGTTGATGTTTTATTTTTAACATTGTCAAATCTGTCATGTTTTAGTTATTATATATATATATATTGCAAAAAATATTTCATTATATACAACATTTGCAGTTGATGTTTTATTTTTAACATTGTCAAATCTGTCATGTTTTAGTTATTTTAAAAAAGCAAATAAACTTTTAATGTTTTACAAACTTAATATTCTCTGAAATTCGGTACTCGTTAAGAGGTTAACTGACTTGCTTAAGTAGTAACAAATAAATTGAAACAAAACATAGACAAGCTATGAGGTAAAAAAATCAAAGACTACCAACTACACACGTAACAGGCAAACGTATATATTAGAATATAGTATAGTTCAGGTAAGTAACCAAGCACCAATACTAGGACACAATCTATTGCTTTTAACCACGTGAATTATATCTAGCCTATGTAACTTTGAAATTATGAAATAACAAGAAAACGAAATACTGAAAATAAGTTTTAATTAGAAATCAAATATAAGAAAAAAATAAACAATTAGGATCAGAATCCTCCTAATACTTTTATAAAGTCTTTTAATTATTGATTTATGAAAAACACATTATAGTAGAAACTATTAATGATGTGAAAAGTGTTAAAAAAACCATTGCCCTACCAGGTTGATTACATAACCCTGAATACTATAGCTATAGACACCTCTAACTATCTAGTTTTAAGTAACTAAGTAGTGTATCAATCTCTTATGATTTAGAACTTCTTTTATTCTTCAGTTACACATATTCATTAATTGGTCAATTTATTATCTATGTTATTCAATTTTAAGCAAATTCTAACTAATTTGCAAACTCTTTTAATCAAGTTTTTTTCCATAACTTATCCATATATATTACCAACCATTGAATATGTTTATCTATTAACAAGTTCTTGAAAGGGTATAATTAGAATGATTTTCTATCAACGACTGCGACGTGACAATTATGGGTTACTGTAATATCATGTGACATAGAAAATTTCTTTTATTAGAGTAGATGGATTGTTAAAATAGATAGATTATTAATATAAGTAGAAAAATATAAAGGAACACACGAGAAAAGGGCGGCTCTATACTAAGAGCAGTGGCGGATCAAGAAAATCTTTGTATGGGTAACGTTTTATAGAAAAAGGGTAACGAAATCAAAAAATGTCAAAATTTTTAAAAATTTATACTACCGTCGGAGCGCCAAGAGGTAGCGGAGGCTACCTCTACCAATAAGGTAGGTCCGCCCCTGACTAAGAGTATCTAGGGCATTTACAGTCTAACCTCTGAATTCTGTGAGTGAGCTTTTTATATTATAAAAAATGATTGTAGATGGTTGTAAGTGATTGTAAGTAGAGGAAAAAGAAACTATTACTGTTCATCTGTAAATTTAAGGGAATACTGTTCACCCTCTATAATTTTTTAAAATATTTTGAAAATGGTTGTGAGTGGAATAGAAAAAAAGATAATGATAAAAATATAAAAGAATTATTATTTAATTGAAAGAAGAGAGAAACTATAATCATTTTTAATAAAATTATAGAGTAAAATAATAGAAAAAATATAAATGCTAAAGTAATGACTTTACACCCTTAAGTTAAAAAGAGATTTCAAATTAAAGAAATAAATATTACCTTAACATATTTCTAAGTCAAAACATATGTAATAGTCACATTAACTTTTATGTTTTAGAGAGAAAAAAGATAAAAGAATATTTTGTTTATGGGTTTCTCGGAAAAGACGAGAGACATTGTTGTTCACTTTGTAGAGATTCACAATGAATCTTTACTTATCTTTATAATTATACTAAAATTTAATATATATTTTATTTTTTTTATTAATTAAATAATATTTTTTATATTTTATCAATATTTTCTCTTCTCTTCATCACAATCACTTTTAAAAACAGTAAAAAAAATATAAAAAATAAACTTAGTCCCTCTAAATTTACTTGTAAATAATAATATTTTTTCTTTTTTTTACTCACAACCATTTCAATTTTACAAACATTCTATAAATATAGATAATACACTTACATAAATATAAAGAATCAACTGTGAATGCTCTTATAGAAAATGAATTTATTATTATTTTTCTATCTATTGCCCATATACATTCCACTGTAGACTAAAGCTAAATTGTATTTTTAAGTTTTGTTTTCTTCACCTATATAGAATCTTTCTTTGGATGTATATAGTTTTAAAGTGACTTTTGTTCTGAAATTCTTTTAAGTGTATTATTAAACCAAAAAAGCACTATAATGTATACAACTCATTTGTGATAGAAACCCGTATCAAATATAGGTACAAAAATGAATTAGAAACGACACTACGTTTAAAAGTATATTAAACTCAAGAAATTAACGAAAAGTTGCTCGATCCAATACATTAAACCTAGTACACAAAGTCACAAACAAGAACATTCTCCAATCCAAACATTTAAGAAATTTACATAAAACATTCAAGAAATAACCATGATCCAATGTACTCAATTCTAAAATGCAACATCACATGTTAACTTGTCGCTAAACCATCAAAGAGTAGCCTCAATTGTGTGGACTTGCATGATAAAATCCTTAGGCCTGAAACAGTACAACTGGTCACTAGCACAAGAAAACTTTAGTGTGTCCTCGAGAATGGCTCTGATCTTCAAATCTTCGCTGCATTGATCATATTCTTCAAGGACATACGCAAGATCCTCATCCGACCTGACATGAACTAACGAGTCAAGATCATGCGGCAACTTACACCTCAAAAGCATAGACGGTCCACACACATCCCATAGCTTTACAATGAGCTCATCATGCGGCAACTTACACCTCAAAAGCATAGACGGTCCACACGCATCCCATAGCTTTACAATGAGCTCCGTGTAAGTAATGCCTCGGTCCACTTTTAGAATCCCATTCGTGCCTCCTTCGTATCGTAGTTTGCCGCTACTCTTAGAGGGTGTGATCGTGCCGCCAAAACCGTAGTGGAATTTGATCTTCTTGTTGGAACTTGATGGTGTTGCCATGGATGGATGTTTAAACGTGTGAAAAAAATATTGGGAAATAAGCACTTTTGTGTGAGAGGGTTGATGTGCATGCATGCACAACTTATATATTGTTGAGTTGAAAATATTCCTAAAAACTTTCCGGATATTGAATTGAAAATATTCCTTAAAACTTTCTGGATAGAAATCAAGTTATACTCGAATAGGTTTTACATATATTGCTTGATTTCCAAGGAAATAAAATAATATTTATAATATCGTACTTATCGTTAGAATATTAAGATTACCGGCAGGGTATAGAATTTAATGAAAAATAACAAAAACCTTGCCATGTACACTTTTCAAATTTCAAATCGGCGGATATTATATGCACCATATTGATTATTTACTTTGAATGTGAATGTGTTGTTGTAAAGTTACGTATGTTTAGAGTTTATTTAAAACAAATTAGTAAATCGTTAGCTTACATATTGTTTTCTTGGGAAATAATCCCCTTAAAAGTAGATTTTAGTTGAGTAATCTAAGAATATTGTCACATCCTAATATCCTAATGAGTAGGAAGAAAAGATATTTTGTTCATTATAAATAGTAATATAAATAACATGTGATACCTTTTTGTTTTCTAAAAAATATAATATAAAAAATCCAATAAAAAATATAGCAAAAAATCTACTACAAAAATATATATCACAAAAATCTAGTAATATAGCACAAAAAAATTCAATATAAAAAATTCAGCACAAAAAAATTAAAACAAAAAAATTTAACATAAAACTGTAGTACAAAAATCTAACATAAAAATGTTATACAATTTAGAAATACAACACGTTTTTGTGGGGTTTTTTAGTTTTCATATTTTATATAGCAATATGATACTCAAATTAAAAATAAAAAGACGATTGATCTTATGGTGAAATATTTATAAAAAAGAATGTCACATAAAAAGTTATAAGTTCACTTATAATACAAAGAGGTTTAAAAATAAGAAACCACTATACAATTACAAGTGTATAAGAAGAAATCAAGTGGAAATGGTAATTTTGTCCTATATTAAAACACATGCATGGAAATATGCACATGCAAGTTATATTTTATTTCCTCTCAATTTTTTTAAACAAAAACGTTTACAAAATTGGGTGTGAAATATGCATGTGACTTGCATATAAAGAGAGAAGGTTAATAAATAGGATTTTCCTAAAATACCCTTTACAGTTCTCTTTTTTCCTACAGTTTCATCTTAACCATTGATTTAAAAAATGAATAATTAAAATTTATTCTCATCCTAATTAGACAAAATAAACCTTTTATTTGATGTTACCCCTTGTTTAATTAATCATGTAGATACAGCTTAGATATTATTGTTTCCTTAATCATGTAGATATGTGAAAATGAAAAATAAAAAACCCTATCATTCCAGAATATACATTTGTTTAAAATGGAAATTTAAATAATATTAATTAGCAATTTTTTATGTATGATATTATGTGTTAAGGGATTTTCAAAAATGTTTCATAAGGTGTTTATCTTTGTAATTCTAATCTCATAAAATTTGTTTTTTTTAACCCAAATTTTTTTATTATTTGCAATTTAACCTAATAACTCTTTTATTTTCAAATTTGGTCCTATATACTTTTCATCTTTTGCAAATTTTTTATTTATGTTTCGTTCTATATTTTGCGATTTAACGCGGCGTAACGTGCGTGTTAGTTCAACGTTTTTACGTTTCGTTTAAAATTTTGCGAGTTAATACGACGCAATGTGTACGTATTGTTCAATGTTTTTACGTCTATTTTCTCGTTCGACGGGTTCATCGTAACACATGGGTTCTAGATCAACTTAGTTATTGATGTATTGCAAAATACATCATTTATTGTGTATAGTTTGTACGGTTTTAGTCATTATTAGTTTTGGTTTCTAGTAGAATGTGCGTACTTTTGATCCAATCGCGTTTTGCAGGTGTTGGGTGATAGAAACAGTGGAAAAGTGTAAGAATTGAGAAAAAATGAGCAGAAATCAAGTCCTGAAACGTGTTGGAAGGCTCGGGAGTTAACACAAGGCGAAAAACTATGCCAGACCACTTCTGGCGGGCCGCAAGCGATCAATGATATGCCTCTCGCAGGTCGCGAGAGGCCAATAAAGCTGATGGATTGTTTACACGGTCGCGGACCGTGACCTGTGACCTAGATACCTCTCGCGGCCCGCGAGAGGGTACCTTTTCCAGAAAGAATTGTTGCTGGGCACGGATTTGCATAAGAGAAAACTATAAATACATCATTACACATCCCATAATCCTATTCACGAATTTGTGTAACCAATGCAGTAACCGGAGACGATTTTAGCAGAGTTTTAAAGGCGATGAAGTGCTGGAATCATCGTGTGATAGCTAGAATTGAAAGAGCGAAGACTTTGCCAGTTTCATCGACCTGGTTTTCATTGTTTCTTACTTTTCTTCTTTAGCATGATGAATTCTAGTTTTGAAACTTGTGTTTTGTCGTTTACAACTATGTTTCTTGGCTAACTTGCTTAAACTACCTAGGTGAAGATGAACCTTTACTAAAGTTGGTTTTTATTGGATTTGTTATTTTGATTTGGGTTTTCTAGTAAAGTAACGAACTTTGAGTATTAATTTGGTGCATATGCGTATTAATGCTTGATTCATGCTTGTTTATTTGTTTCACACGAATTTAGTTGAACGTCTTTCATATAATAAGTTTGTGTTGATATTCGGGTCTTAGCGGGTTCGGGTAATCTTATGGTGAATTGGCTAATAAACCATAGAGACAGTAATCAAGAGTTAATTAGGTTTTAATATTCTGCTAATTGTGGTACTGAGAGGTACTAAGTTGTTGATAGGTCTAATTGGATAATCACTAGGATTAGGTTTTTGAGAGAAGACCAGTTTTAATTACTTTATCACAATTTTGTCTATTGAACCAAATCGAGATCCTTAGTCGCCTTAGATTCCCAACCGAGAGAAAGTTGTCACATTAAGGCATTTTCTAGAACATAGACAACTGAAAGGAAGTCTATTTAACCGGTATTCGTATCAAACCTTAAAGAGGTCCATAGGTGTCTTCCTAAGAAGGGTCGGGGGTCTGTTCAGTTTCTCTTAGGGTTAGAATCTAATGATCCCGGTTTCCAAGTCACATAACTTATCCACTAGAAAGCTTTATGATAGTAAAGGGGATTCCAACCTAGGTAGTCTTCATCATCACCGAGAAAAAATCTTCAGTTAAGTTCGTGTCAAGCTTCTTTAGCTAATTAGTTTAATTGATTTCTTAGGATTTTTAGCACCCCCCATCAAATAAACAATTAGTTATGTCCGTGTTAGTCTTAGTCTAGATAGAGTCTTTAGCATAGTTTAATTGAGTCTCGTGGGTTCGATATCCGGACTTACTTTAGCTTTACTAGAGTCGATCGGTTCACTTGCCGGTTAGTAGTTTAGTTGAGTCTTAGAGTGTCTAGAGTATTACTTGTGTCTAGATTAGATTAATTTAGTTTATTTTTGTTAGACTACTTTTAGCACATTAAGTTTTTGGAACCGTTGCCGGGGACTCTTTAGTGATTGCATTAATTACTTTGTTTTGACTTATTTGACATTATTACGTGCTACTTGTATTATTTGAGTCGTAGGAGTCTAAATAGTGTGAGTTTCTTTTCTATTTTGTTGAGTCAATTTTTATAATCTTCTTACTTGTTTGTTTCCAGTTTTGTAGTGGATGCCCCATACGCGTTTGCAAGGACCTCCACCGAAGCCACCTACAGACATGTCTTCTTCCTCGTATTCTTCTTCCATCAAGGTTAGTACTTCTTCATCCTCATTTTCCGCCCTTTCTGACTCTACACTTCCATCTAAACCACCAGATTTTAACTTCACACCGAAGTCGTCGCCCCACAATTCCCCACCACATTCGCGTCCCCAAAGCCCACCATCCGTTGTCTAAATGGCGAACCGAACCGTTTACCAACAAGCCACCACCAGTTTCACCGGTGCGACCTCACCCATCACCCTTCCTAACATCGATAATGATAAGTCTTGGCAAATCCGATCCTACATCATGACCGCTATCACCAATTCGTGCAAGTTTCACAGTCGTGATGATGAGGATGCTCTCGCCCATATCAACCGCATTACTCGCCTTTGCAGCACCTGCTCTATCGAAGGTGTTAATCTTGATGCTCGTTATCTCCAGGTTTTCCCGTTCACTTGCTGGTCGCGCGGCCGTATGGTTTGATTCGCAGCCAGCAGGTACTTTCACCACCTAGGTAGGTTTACGAGATGCTTTTCTTGCTAAGTACTTTCCACCCGCCAAAGCATCCCGTCTTCGCGATCAGATCCATTCGTTCCGGATGGAGCCTGATGAGTCGTACCACCTGGCCTGGGAAAGATTCCAAACCCCGATCTCTCGTTGCTCTTAACATGGGTTGTTAGAATGGGCGTTCAGGTGGTAATTTGGACAAGATTGAGGAACTTCTTTCTCAATTAGTAGTTAAGGACCAGGTCACTCAGAAAACGCTAGCGGGACATGATCTTCTGTTGAAGAATCAGCAATCCGCACTCTTAGATCTACAGAGGTCTGTTGGTAGTATCACTAAGCAATTGCAAGAACAACCACATGGTCAGTTCTCGGGCAACACTTAAAACCAACCCAGCGAACCAACATGCAAAAGCAATCACCACCCAAAGCGGTAGGAGTTTAGGAGAGGTAGTTAGAGAGACAGTCGAGGTAAAGGATGACGAAGAGGTAGACGAGGAGATAGAGATGGAGGCTCCACCAAGGGTGAAAAATAGACTAAACCTAGAAAGTACCGCACCTAACCGTGAGCCCCAAGTTGAGAGTAGGGTAGAAAAGAGGCCGATAGAAGTTAGGCCATCCCCATACATAGATCATTCACGTATTCCCTACCCTGCCCGTGTTAAGCATCAAAAGTATGCTAAGGAATACGGGAACTTCCTTGACATGTTCACACAGTTAAAGATTAACCTCCCATTCATTGAGGCCCTCCAGCACATGCCAAAATACGCCAAGTTTTTAAAAGACCTTCTTAAACGCAAGGATAAGCTGGGGGAGCTCTCAAATGTTCCTTTGACGGGGGGTTATTCCGTGGTCGTCTTGAACAGATTACCGAAGAAACTAACCGACCCATGTATCTTCACCATTCCATGTTTCTTTGGTGGTTCAATCACTCCCGCTCACGCATTAGCCGATCTAGGTGCCAGCATCAAATTGATGCCATTTTCTCTTTATGAGAAGTTAGGCTTAGGAGAGCTCACTCCCACTCGCATGTCATTGTCTTTGGCCGATCGTTCGGTCAAGTATCATCGTGGAGTCATAGAAAATTTGCTAGTCAAGGTCGATAAGTTCGTTTTTCCCGTTGACTTCGTTATTCTAGATATGGAGGCTGATGAGAGAGTGCCCATCAATTTAGGTCGCCCATCCCTACTTACCGCAAAGGCAATCATCGATGTCTATGATGGTAAGATCACACTCCGCGTTGGTGATGAGAATGTCACGTTTGAGATTGCTAGGTCGATGCAACATCCTAGTGGTAGAGATAATGATAGTGGTCCGTGTTATTCCATTTATTTTTTAAACTCATTTATCTCGTGCGTGGATCATTGTCTTGAGTGCATTAGTAGAGCCGACTTAGTGAATGAGAGGGTAGTTTACGAGGAGGTTGAGGAAGAAGACGTATAGGAGGATCCAATTTGGGTTCCCAAAACATTAGTGCTTTGTGAGATTCGTGAGGAGAGTGAGAGTCGACCCGTAGATACTCCGGCCCCTTTAAAGCTTAAGGTCCTTCCTTCACACCTAGAGTATGCTTTTTCTAGGAGAGTGTTCGAGTTTGCCCGTCATTATTTCTTCGAAGTTGACGAAGGAGGAGAAAGTGAAGTTGATTGATGTGTTGAGAGAACACAAAGAGGCCATTGCATGGAGGTTATCCTATATAAAGGGGATTAGTCCTACTTTTTGCACTCACCGGATTCTTATGGAGGATGAGTATAAACCGGTGGTGCAACCCCAAAGGCGCTTTAATCCCAACATGCAAGAGGTAGTTAGGAAGGAGCTGTTGAAGCTCATGGAGGCCGGGTTGATATACCCAATTTCTGATTCGTCTTGGGTGAGTCCTACTCAAGTTGTCCCTAAGAAGGAAGGATGACGGTTGTCGTGAACGAGAAAAATGAACTCATCCCTTCGCGTACGGTCACCGGTTGGCATGTGTGTATTGATTACCGCCAGCTCACGGAAGGACCACTTCCCACTCCCATTCATTGATCAAATGCTTGAGCGTCTCGTGGGGCAACAATTCTATTGTTTCCTTGATGGTTTTTCCAGGCATTTCCAAATCCCCATCGCACCGGAAGACCAAGAGAAGACGACCTTCACATGTCCATATGGCACGTACGCGTACCGACGCATGCCGTTTGGATTATGTAACGCTCCGGCGACCTTCCAAAGGTGTATGGTTGCCATCTTCCAGGATATGATTGAGAATTCAATGGAAGTGTTTATGGACGATTTTTTGGTTTATGGAAATTCTTTCGGTCAGTGCTTAGCTAATCTTGCGAGGATGATGATGAGGTGTGGAGAGACGAAGTTGATGCTAAATTGGGAGAAGTGTCACTTCATGGTGACGGTGGGGATTGTGTTAGGTCATAAGATTTCTCGAGTAGGTATAGAGGTAGATCGAGCTAAGATAGATACTATTAGTATACTTCCTCCACCAACGAGTGTTAAATCCATCCGTAGTTTCTTGGGGCATGCGGGTTTCTATAGGCGCTTCATTAGGGATTTTTCCAAAATCACATGTCCCATGACCCGACTCCTTGAGAAGGACGTTCCATTTGTCTTCGACAAGGAATGTCTCAAAGCTTTGAGTTCTTGAAGGAGAACTTGTTAATGCCCCCATTCTTATATCGCCCGATTGGAACTTACCTTTTTAGCTCATGTGTGACGCGAGTGATTACGCGGTCGGTGCAGTTTTGGGGCAAAGGCAAGACAATCATTTTCATCCAATTTACTATGCGAGCAAAACCCACAACGATGCCCAAGAGAACTACACCACCATCGAGAAGGAGCTTCTAGCCGTCGTATTCGCATTCGATAAGTTCCGTTCATATATTGTTCTCTCTAAAACCATTGTTTTCACAGACCATGCGGCTTTGCATTATCTTTTCCAAAAGAAGGATGCTAAGCCTCGTCTTATACGATGGATTCTCTTACTCTCTGAATTCGATGCAGAAATTAAGGATAAGAAGGGGTGGAGAATGTAGCGGCTCTCTCACGATTAAAGGATCCGGCAAGAGAGGAGATTCATGAGGAGGCGATAGGTGATAGATTCCCTCGCGAATCGGTTGAGTTAGTTGCGGCGGAGAAGGAGGGTATACCATGGTTTACGGATTTGGAAAATTACCTTGCCAATGGAATAGTGTTGAAGGGCATGAGCACCCAACAAAAGAAGAAGTTCTTTCAGGATTCTAGGAGGTTCATATGGGATGACCCGTTTCTTTTTAGGAGAGGGGCCAATAGAATTCTTAGGAGGTGTGTGTGTAGAGTAGAGGGTTTAGACATTCTTAGGCATGTTCATGAGGGGTTGACGGGAGGTCGACGGTCCTCACATTACCGCACAAAAGGTCTTTGATTGTGGTTTTTATTGGCCTACGGTAGTGAAGGATGCGCTAGAGTTTGTTAGGACATGCGACCTTTGTCAACGTACCGGCAATATCTCATCCAAGGATGAGATGCCCCATCCAATTCAAATCCTCGAAATCTTTGATGTGTGGGGCATCGACTTCATGGGACCTTTTCTCGTTTCTAGCAGGAATAGGTACATCCTCATGGCGATAGATTATGTCTCTAAGTGGGTGGAAGCTCAAGCTTTGCCTACGAATGACGCCAGAGTGGTGGTGAGATTCCTTAAGAAATTGTTCGCTCGTTTCGGTACACCTAGAGCTATCATTAGTGACTGTGGCACTCACTTTTGCAATGCCGTCATGGGAAAGGCATTGGCACTCTACAGGGTCACTCACCATCTTTCTACCGCATACCACCCTCAAACGAGTGGTCAAGTTGAGAACGCGAACCGAGGCGTAAAGAGAATTCTAGAGAAAACATTAGGAAAAAGTAGGAAAGATTGGTCAGAGAAGCTTGATGATGCATTTTGGGCGTTTAGAACTGCTTATAAGACACCCTTAGGAACCACTCCGTGTATGATAGTCTATGGCAAAGCTTGCCATCTTCCAGTAGAGTTAGAGCATCGAGCGTTTTGGGCTCTTAAGACCGTTAATCTAGATCTCACCGAAGCGGCTAGGAGACGGTTCTTTCAACTTCATGAATTAGAAGCCCTTAGGGATGCGGCGTATGAGCGTTCTTGGAGTATAAAGGAGAAAAAGAAGGCGTTGCATGATCGAAAGTTGAAGGGATTGAAGGAATTTAAGGTTGGTGATTAGGTGCTTCTTTATAATTCACGATTGAAGTTGTTTGCGGGGAAGCTTAAATCGAAAGTGGACGGCGCCTTACTTAGTCAATGAGGTATTTCCATACGGCACGGTTGAGTTTTTAGATGAATCTGACGGGGGTATATGGAAGGTGAATGGCCATCGGTTAAAGCATTATCTAGGAGGTCCCGTAGATGTCACCGAGAAGGAGGAAATCCTCTCTTCCACTCTCCACCATTGCATAGGATCTTGAGTGAAAACTGGAGTGTAGAGTTTGTATCGTTAGTATTTCTCGTGTCGTGTTTTTAGGGTCGTTTTTGTAGTTTTTCTTATTTTGTGCTTTGTGTCGTTAAGTGTTTTGCAGGAATTCATCATCGTTGTTGAGCTGAGATTGACGATAGAAGAGCGTTCTAGGTAAGTTTTCATTTTTCAGTTGGGTTAATGAGGTTTTGGGAGGTTGGGTATGACAAATAGGCAAATAACCCTTCAAAATCTCGAAACCTTCTATGAAAAAAGGCTTCTCATGGGTGGCGAGAGGCTTTGCCTCCACCGGTCGTGGCCCGCTAGAGTCACATAACTCCAGAGTAATTTGGTACGGTCGCGGGGCACGAGAGTCTTTACCTCCACCCGTCGCGGCCCGCGAGAAACCCTATATGCAGACCACTTCGTTGTTATCCCCAATTTTCAACATTTTGACCTAACTTCTTCTCTAGAACTCGTCGACCACAACTTCTAACCGCCACCTGCCACTATAAACTGACTCTTTTCACCTCCATTTGCACTCCCACTACACCCACTTCCGTTATCCACCCGATTTCACCAACAATTTTCTATCTTTCATCATTAAACTTGTGATTTCAAAGGGGTTCAAGTGTGCTCCCAAGTCTCTTAGTTTTTCTTGTCTAGATCGGCTACCAGGATGTCAGGTGAAGGTTCTTTGAGTGGCCCAGAAGAAGAAGAGGGGTCCTACGCTCGGCCACAGGGAGATCCAGCTGAGACTCAACCCTTGCCACCTAATTTGGGCAAAGAAGGAGTGTTAGGTACAGAAGAGGGGGTATTCCTCATTGTCAGAGTACGAGGCTAAGGGATAGTCCTTTGTTGCAGTTTGAGTTAGATTGGAATGAGAATGAAAGGTTGGCTAATCTGATTACGGTGGATCTGTTACCGTATAGGAGGATTGATTGGGGTATGTTGGACCGTCTGGGTTCGAGAGATAGAGTTGAGCAGCTTTTGGGGAATAAGTTTAGGAGAGTGTTAGATTGTGATGTTAGGCAATACAAGGAGATTACTTTGGAGTTTCATTCCACATTCGAGTATAAGCAGGGTAATTATAGTGAGAGCGATGCGATGACTTTTACTCTTGGTAGGCATGTATACGAGATGACTATACCTCAGTTTGCAGTTGCTACACAGTTCTACACTGAGGAGGAGGTTCAGTCGCAAGAGTCTGTTATGAGTTTGAGGGGAGTGTTTAAGAAGAAGCATCCGCACAGTTTACAGACGGATGAGTTGGTCAGATTTTGGGGTACGATTTCGTCTGCACCATATTCGAACAACATGGTTGCTAGTGACATCATTGATCCGGTTGATAGGTTTGTACATAAGATTTTGGCAACCACGTTGGTAGTAGAGGACATAGTGATAATAAGGTTAATCAGGTTAGTCTGTTTTGTCTGATGTGTATGGTGGAGCAGAGGCCGGCGAATTTGACGAGTGTTTTTGCGTGGCCGATGAAGAGGTTGTGGAGAGGCGACCCAGGAGCTCGTATCTACTGTGGGCCATATGTTACTTGGTTAGCCGAGAGTCTTGGGGTGTTTGATAGGTACCCGAGGGATAGGATGAGAGAGGGGCTAGCTCCGTGTTTTATGAGTGTGAGGGATTTGCAGTCCGCTAGTATTTTGTCGCCTAATGAGCCGATTACTTGGGAGCCCATTCGCCAGGGTCCACAGGTTCACCCTCCACCTGGTTCTGATGCTGCATCATCTATGAAGTCTACTGTTCCTCCTCGATATCAGAGGCCGGTGATTCGCCAGGAGTTACTGGGTAGGCAGTACCCTTTGCGACAGCCCCGATCGGATCCACTACTTTGGATTCTTTATATGATAGGATGGAGACGGGGTTTAATGATTTGCATGGGTATGTAGATGAGCAGTTTGGTGGGGTTAGGCAGGTCATGATGGAGAATAGAAGGGTTCATGAGCAGGGCAGAGGCGTTTGGAGGATGGGATGAGATATATGATGGAGAAATTGCATATTGGAATTCCGTCTTATTTTCAGCGGCAGAGATAGCCGGGACCCAATGGTATGGAGGATGTACAACCATATCAGGTTTATCAGCAGTCTGAGGAGGAAGAAGAGGATGATAAGCTTGTGGAGGCAGCAGCGGTTCTATGATCTATATCTTTTGTTTTTTATGTTGTTTTCATCTTCTTATGGTTTGTATGTTTATTTTGAATATTTGAACTTGGTAGGTTGGGACGGGTTGGTTGATGGTTCATAGTCTATCCATTCAATTCTGTGAGAGAGTTTTATATTATGAAAAGTGATTGTAGATCGTTGGAAGTGGTTGTAAGTAGAGAAGAAAGAACTGTTCATCTGTAAATTTAAAGGGATACTGTTCACCTCTATAATTTTTTAATATATTTTAAAAATATTGTGAAGTAGAATAAAAAGATAAAAATAAAAGTATAAAAGAATTATTATTTAATTGAAAGAAGAGAGAAACTATAATCATTTTTAATAAAATTATAGAGTAAAAAAATAGAAAGAATATAAATGCTAAAGTAATGACTTTACACCCTTAAGTTAAAAAGAGATTTCAAATTAAAGAAATAAATATTACTTTAACATATTTCTAAGTCAAAACATATGTAATAGTCACATTAACTTTTATGTTTTAGAGAGAAAAAAGATAAAAGAATATTTTGTTTATGGGTTTCTCGGAAAAGACGAGAGACATTGTTGTTCCCTTTGTAGAGATTCACAATGAATCTTTACTTATCTTTATAATTATACTAAAATTTAATATATATTTTATTTCTTTTATTAATTAAATAATATTTTTTATATTTTATCAATATTTTCTTTTCTCTTCATCACAATCACTTTTAAAAACAGTAAAAAAATATAAAAAATTAACTTAGTCCCTCTAAATTTACTTGTAAATAATAACATTTTTTTTTTTTACTCACAACCATTTCAATTTTACAAACATTCTATAAATATAGATAATACACTTACATAAATATAAAGAATCAACTATGAATGCTCTTATAGAAAATAAATTTATTATTATTTTTCTATCTATTGCCCATATACATTCCACTGTAGACTAAAGCTAAATTGTATTTTTAAGTTTTGTTTTCTTCACCTATATAGAATCTTTCTTTGGATGTATATAGTTTTAAAGTGACTTTTTTCTGAAATTCTTTTAAGTGTATTATTAAACCAAAAAAGCACTATAATGTATACAACTCATTTGTGATAGAAACCCGTATCAAATATAGGTACAAAAATGAATTAGAAACGACACTACGTTTAAAAGTATATTAAACTCAAGAAATTAACGAAAAGTTGCTCGATCCAATACATTAAACCTAGTACACAAAGTCACAAACAAGAACATTCTCCAATCCAAACATTTAAGAAATTTACATAAAACATTCAAGAAATAACCATGATCCAATGTACTCAATTCTAAAATGCAACATCACATGTTAACTTGTCGCTAAACCATCAAAGAGTAGCCTCAATTGTGTGGACTTGCATGATAAAATCCTTAGGCCTGAAACAGTACAACTGGTCACTAGCACAAGAAAACTTTAGTGTGTCGTCGAGAATGGCTCTAATCTTCAAATCTTCGCTGCATTGATCATATTCTTCAAGGACATACGTATGATCCTCATCCGACCTGACATGAACTAACGAGTCAAGATCATCATGCGGCAACTTACACCTCAAAAGCATAGACGGTCCACACGCATCCCATAGCTTTACAATGAGCTCCGTGTAAGTAATGCCTCGGTCCACTTTTAGAATCCCATTTGTGCCTCCTTCGTACGTAGTTTGCCGCTACTCTTAGAGGGTGTGATCGTGCCGCCAAAACCGTAGTGGAATTTGATCTTCTTGTTGGAACTTGATGGTGTTGCCATGGATGGATGTTTAAAGTGTGAAAAATTTTTTTGGGAAATAAGCACTTTTGTGTGAGAGGGTCGATGTGCATGCATGCACAACTTATATATTGTTGAGTTGAAAACATTCCTAAAAACTTTCCGGATATTGAGTTGAAAATATTCCTTAAAACTTTCTGGATAGAAATCAAGTTATACTCGAATAGGTTTTACATATATTGCTTGATTTCCAAGGAAATAAAATAATATTTATAATATCGTACTTATCGTTAGAATATTAAGATTACCGGTAGGGTATAGAATTTAATGAAAAATAACAAAAACCTTGCCATGTACACTTTTCAAATTTAAAATCGGCGGATATTATATGCACCATATTAATTATTTACTTTGAATGTGAATGTGTTGTTGTAAAGTTAGGTATGTTTAGAGTTTATTTAAAACAAATTAGTAAATCATTAGCTTAGATATTGTTTTCTTGGGAAATAATCCACTAAAAAGTATATTTTAATTAAGTAGTTTAAGAATATTGTGATAATTAAATGTGGCACTCCTAATGAGTAGGAAGAAAAGATATTTTGTTCCTTATAAATTGGAGTGTGAAAATAACATGTGATACCGTTTTGTTTTCTAGTAAATACAACATAAAAAAATCCAGTAAAAAATATAGCACAAAAATCTAATACAAAAATATATAGCACAAAAAAATATAGTAAAAATGTACCAATAAAAAATTCAGTACAAAAAAAATCAGCACAAAAAATTTAGAAGAAAAAATTAAGACAAAAATATTTAGCATAAGAATGTAGTATAAAAATCTAACATAAAAAATGTTATACAATATAGAAATACAACAATTGTTATATTTTATATAAAAATATGGTACTAAAATTAAAGATAGAAAGACGCTTGCTTTTATGGTGAAATTTTTATAAAAAAGAATATTGCATAAAAAGCTATAAACATTTAAAAAATGGGTATGAAATATGTATGTGACTTGCATATGGAGAGAGAATGTCAATAAATAGGATTTTCTCAAAATATCCTTTATAGTTCTCTTTTTTACCTATATTTTCATCTTAACCATTGGTTTAAAAAAATAAATAGTTAAGATTTATTCTCAACCTAGTCAGATAAAATGAACCTTTTATCTGATGTTACCCGTTGTTTCCTTAATACAACTTAGATATTGTTTCCTTAATCATGTAGATACATCTATTATACCATTTGATATGAAAATAAAAATAAAAAACCCTGTCATCCCAGAATATATATTTGTTTAAAATGGAAATTTAATTTAAATAATATTAATTAGCAACTTTTTATGTACGATGTTATGTGTTCAGTTTCTCAAAAATGTTTTATAAGGCGTTTATTTTTGTAATTCTAACGAGTTAACGCTAGCCCGCGCGTTGCAGCGGGATATAATGGAAGTGTTTAGAGTAGACCTGTAAACGAATTGAACGTTCATGATATGTTCGTAAACTTGTTAAACGAATATGAACACACGTTTGTTTTGTTCATTTATCTTTTATCTTCGTGAACATCCGTTTATGTTCGTTCATCTGTGTTCATGTATGTTCGTTTATTTACATTTATTTATGTTTGTTTCAATTTTAATACATAAGTAGTTTTATTTATATAAATATCAAACATAAAAAGAACTTTCTAACTACTTGTATGAATATAACTAATTGGTGATTAAGCTTCTAGTAATAAAAATGGGGTTTCCAATGTAATTTGTCTTAATTAAACGCTAATTTATATAAAAATTATTGTGTGTTTGTTTATGTCAAGTATATGTTCATTTATGTTTCTTCAATCATTTCATTTGTGTTGGTTATTGTTTGTTAAATTATGTCCGTTTAAGTTTGTTTATTTATGTGCGTTTATATTCATTCGTAAACTGTTCATTTAGGTTTTAAACAAACTAACATAAACAAACACGCACATACCCCTGTTTGTGTTCATTCGATTCAATTATAGGCAGCACACTAAAACATTTTGTTCCAAGATGTATTTTCATTTTGGTTAGTAACAAAAAAAGTTGACAGTGCATTTGTCACATTCAACTATCAAATATTAGTACCCTAAATCGTATTAATATGTAGAGAGGCTCCTACAATTGCATAAACAAATATCAAAAACTGGTACAATTTAGTACGTCTTTGATCACATTGATGTGTGAAAAAAACAAAGTTCTTATAAAAGATTTTTTTATGGAATTTTTAAGTACAATTTGCTAATTAAAAATTTTTACAATTCTTGCATCCCTACATCTTATTCTCATATCATTTTTCTCTCGCTCTCTCTCTCTCTATATATATATATAGAGAGAGAGAGAGAGAAGAGATGTGTGTTAACATTAACCCCAATTAATAAGGTTTAAGTGAAAGCAATTTATATTTTTTACGTAATTATATACTTACATTTTTTTTCAAAATGAGAAAGATATTTGTAAAAAAATTACTTGTATACCATAAATAAATAAAAAAAGTAAAAAAAAATTAGCTGAATAATAATTCAATAACAAAGTATTTAACTTCAACAATTGTTTATAAATTAATATGAGTAAAAGGTTTAGTTGTATTTCTACAAAAAAAAAGGTTATTATGAAAGTCTTTTTGAAATATCCCAATGGTAACCACCGCAATTTCTCTTTTCGCAGATTCTCCTTCATCCATTTTTTTTTCAACTTTTATGTTTCTTCTCCAAAAACTAAAACGTATTAGCCGCTTTCATAATTATCTAAAATAAGAACTAACAAACACCAAGAAAATAATAAAAGAGAGAATGCTGAGAAATAGGAAAGTGGCCTGACCTTGCTTAAAAGAAACCGGGTTTAGTTCTTATTCTTATAACCATAAGTTAGGGGTTGCGCGGCATAGCGATGAATCCGGCCCTGCGTAACCGAATCGCCGGTTGCACGCTGCCGGACCCGTCATGATCAACCCTTGGAGTAAACAAACATACATTCAACGGCAATAGTAATACATCACAATGAGTAAACATCATATCTTTTTATTACATTACAAAAATAAACAAATAAGTCAGATATGAATAGACAAACCTGGATTAAGTATTAATCGCAGTTTCAAGAACATGAAAAACCTTCTTTGTGGTCCAACCATACTCCGTAACTCTTTGTTGTATCCAAAACAATTGCATCTACAAATATCATTTACTAAAACATTTGCATACGTTGATACATATTAACAATCACATTTATTATTATTATTATTATTATTATTATTATTATTATTATTATTATTATTAAACAAAACACTATAAGCACAAACACCATAAACATAAACACCATAAATTAGACAACATGAAACTCACTAAACAGAAGGAAAACGTAAATCCCCATTGTAACAATGGCGCCCTATGTGAAATCCAATACGGTGTGTTCGAAGGATTCTTAATTTCTGTTTAATAATAATTCAAGAAACGTTCCTGAGATTAATTAGGAAGTTTATCAATCCTTGGACAGTTCTAATTTGACTTTGGTTTCTTGATCGGATTGTTGTGAGTAGAACAGGGGTTGAGATTTTTGGGGTGATTAGCGAAGCATAAATCCCAATAGTAAGGAATGTTAAGGAGCGAGATTTTGAGTGGCCAAAGATGAGTAATGGTGGGGTTATATACGGTGGAAACGACGGTGAATCGGTGGATGAAGTAGACGCCGCGGTTTGGTTCTTTTGGAAGGCGCATGGGGGATTTGGTTGTCAAACGTAAAGTGACAACGGTTTGTTGAATGTTTTGAAACGGTTCTTTGTTCCATGTTGGTTAATTAATTAGTTTTGTCAACGGCCACGCCGGTTTGAATTTTTGTGTTGAATGGATGCGAGATGCGACCCATGTTGGTTTTTGAAGTATCTTATAATATAAGATAAAATAAAATAAAATAAAATAAAAGGGTGTGACTTTTAAATAAATAAAAGGATGTGAGTAAAATAAATCAAAGGGTGTGACTTTATATAAATTAGACATAACCCAAGTTGGTTTTTGTATAAGGGTATAATTTCATAAAATTTGTTTTTTTTTAATTTTTAACCTAATTTTTTTATTATTTGTAATTTAACCTAACAACTCTTTTATTTCCAAATTTGGTCTTCTATACTTTTCATCTTTTGCAAATTTTTTATTTATGTTTCGTTCTATATTTTGTGATTTAACGCGACGCAACGTGCGTGTGTAGTTCAACGTTTTTACGTTTCGTTTAAAATTCTGCGAGTTAACACGGTGCAATGTGTACGTGTGGTTCAACATTTTTACGTCTGTTTTCTCGTTTGACAGGTTCATCGCAACACATGGGTTCTAGATCAACTTAGTTATTCTTTTCTATATTTTACGTTTCATTCTAACCTCTTCACATTAACACACGTCAACTTCAATGTTGGTTGTTGCTGGCGGTGGCCTGTGGCATTGTTGCTATTTGGCACAATTTTACGCCCCGCCGCAACAGAAGAGGCTTAATTCTATGAACAGAAAGCATACTTGTGTTTAACATATTTAAGAAAAACTTCTATGAAAAATGGCCCAATTACAAAGTTTTAAACCACAAAAAGGTTGAACCATCTTCAAACGTAAGTTTTACAATTTGAACAGAAAACAGAAGTGCTTTTTAGAGGAAAGGTGAACAACATTTATTTCCATATATTATTAATTTTCTTATATTACGTCAACCGGACCTAACCAATATTAAAATGGTGTTACACAACCCATAGGTCAACCCGGCCCGACCAGTATTAGCAGTGACGGATCCAGGAATTTTTTTCAGTGAGTTCATTGAAAGAAAATTAAACTAGTTTAACCCCATGAGGAGTCAAACCCGTAACCTTAAGCATGGAACTACATGACTTAACCACCCTACCATCCATAAATTTGGTTACTGGGTTCATCCCAGATGTTTTTTATGGGTTCATACCAAATTTTGTATTAACATTTCTACTAAAAATTTGAAACCGAATGAGTTCATATGAAGCCGTAGTTCTCAACGCAGATCCGCCCCTGAATATTAGAACCATGTTAAATCATATTCAGAATTCACATACTTATATAGAAAGAAAACCAGTCACAGAAAGTCTGTAACAAGTGGACCAACAAACCAAACTTTTAAAAAGCAAAAAAAATATCAAAAATCAATCAATGGGCCTAGACCATGACACGTTGTTAGAGAACCTTTTTCGGTCAGCCCACAGTTGAAAATATGGATTGGCCCACACCGATCCAGCCCGACCCAGGAATCACAATTTTAGTCAAACAAGAACCATACAGATGCTGATACTATTTTTCTGTTTTTTTTTATTTTTTATAATAGCAGAAAAAAAAATATTTTTGGAAAAAAAAAACCAGATTTGGCAGCACTTTGGCCAATTTTATAACACAAAATCTTGCTACATAAGTCAAAACTTACATTCATTCATAACTGAATATGAACCTACTAAAGAAAACAAAATGAGTGTTCAACAAAACATGCAGAATATATGTACTGCAAAGTGGCACCCTGCACAATATAATAATAAATGGTTAAAAAGGTTAAAAAAAAAAAAAAAACCAAAACCGTAAGAAATATGAGCATGCAAATAGAAGCAATGAGAACTAGGAAGACAGTTTGAACCAATTTACTAAAAAAATTATTTATTTGACTCGCGTACATCATGTCTTGATCTCCTTCTACCCAAAGATAGAGGTGCACAAATCGGGTATTTCTAATAACAGGTTCTGTGTATGTAATCGGTTTCGGTTTCTCGTTTAACAGTTCTGGCTCTTAAAAAACCGGGTATTGAAATACCCTATTTTCGGTTTTTATACCCTATTTCCGAGTTTTTTAGGTCTATATTTTTGGATTTTTTTAATACTCTATTACGTTTTTATTACCCTTTAGATGTATTGGTTGGAGTTTAAAAATGTTACAAAGTACAAACTACAGAAATTGGAGGGGTATGGTCCCAAATACTCTGCGTCTGCATAAGGAACGATACCCTCTAACAACATAATACAAGAATAACCTTGCGCGCAATGTGCAATGGTGCGCCTTTCTTGGAACCAATAGATCACACAACGAACATTGCGCACTCAGCGCAGCGGCAAGTTAGACCAACACCAATAGGTCGCACAATGAACCTTGCGCACTAGCGCAACGGCAAGTTAGACCAACACCAATAGGTCGCACAATTAACCTTGTGCACTCAGCGCAACGGCTAGTTAGACCAACAAATGCAGGTCACGCAACGAACCTTGCGCACTCAGCGCAACGACGAGTTAGACCAACACATGCAGGTCACACAACGAGCCTTGCACACTCAGCGCACTAACAAGTTAGACCAACAAATATAAGTCACACAACAAACCTTGTGTACTTGGCACAACGACAAGCTAGACTTAGACGCACATGCTACTTGACCCTGCGCGAATCAAACAACCCTGTAGCCGCGAAGTCCCAAACCTTGCAGAGGACAAGACAAACATGAGAGCAACTCATAATCTTGGGAACAAAAGGACTTAATCCCTACAACTCTACGCTTGCCAGAAAGCACTGAAAGCCTCGCAGAAAGGAAAAGCGCAAAGAGGTTTTGACTATACACAAGGGTACAAAGTGGCAGAGCTGTGACCCAATGGTTGCTCGGCAGGTTGTGTCAGACTGCGTCGCATGAATAGTATTGTAGAGGCCAGACTGAGCACCAACCATACCCCCACCAGTGATGTCACACATGCTCCACTTTCGACTGATGATAGGTCTAACACCAGGGACAACTGCCTTTACACGTGGCACCATACAACATTCGACAAAGCACACCACCTGTCCGGGATCATTTAACGATCGCTGCAGAGGGACAGAACGAATATCCCTGGTCGTCTGGGCCGGGCCCAAGGCCCATCAGCCCATCTCCTAAACCCACTTATTTCGGCTATAAAATGAGTATCGAACCATAAGGTAAAAGATCCATCTACAACCAGTTCACTCACTAATTACTACTTACTTGCTATTACCTTGCAATCACCAGTTACTTATTCTCACGCCGGAGTGTGGTCACGGAGAAAACCCTCCCCTTTTTCCGTGACGAGGCTAACGACGTTGATAGTTTTGCAGATCAGCTTGAGTTAGATCACCCAGAAGAGCGAACGAGGACCAACCTTTTATGTAGAAAAGCTAGGCTGTAACTAAGATATCTTCGGATACCTCTCGGTTCAACCAGTGTTTCTTTAGAAATCATTTGTGTACTTTTGAAAAGTTAGAGATAAAATCTAAAATTTAATTAACGATAGAAATCATATGTGTACTTTTCACTTTAAATATTTCTATGTAAAAACAAATGTGATAATCACATTGACTATTATGTTTTTAAAAAGAAAAAAAAGAGAGAGAAGGTTTTATTTATGGGTTTACGGGGTATATTTGTAATTTTAAAGTAGGGATAAAATCATATTTTATTCGGGCCAATGTTAGGCTGTTGGCTGTCACTATTCCCTGGCATGGAGAATGTAGTGTACTATTTTATGCTCGTCTGTGTTGCGTGACGCTAGGCCGAATATTTCTCAATCAATATAAAAAAACACTACAATAGTTTTGCTAGAAAAAAGCTAAAACGATAGCAAGACTGGAACTTTGAGTTGGGGCAAAACTGAATTTAGGGGAATGTTCATTTGAGAAGAAATTTAATGTGAGAAAAAAAGAAGAAAGAGCATAATTATAAAACATTAAATAGTTTATGACTCATCTCATTAGTTACGTTATCTCTCATTAATAAAAACAAAAATATTTTATCCTACACATTTCAAATTTATCCTACATATATGTTATATTTATCGGAATTTACCCTACACACATGTAAATTTATCCTACACATGTCGAAAATTATCCTTCAGGATGAACTATTTTATCTTGAAAAAGTATATTAAAAAATGAGTTACAAGTTTAATTAATTAGATAATTAATGACAATTATAGATTTACCTATATGCCATTTTTAATACAGATTGAATGAAGTAAATGGAGAATTTCTATTGGTTTAAAAGTTATTCTTTTTATTCTTATAAAATTTTTCTTCTATTTAAACTCTCCACACTGAATTTATCAGGACCAATGATCAAGTGCTAGACAGTTGCCTAACACGGATAAAAATTACATCACGTCAACCAATTAAAAAAACACTTCCATAGTTTTGCAAAAAAAAAAAAAAACCTAAAACGATGGCAAGACTGTAATTTTGAACTTTGGTAAAATTGTAATTTTTCAAAAGCTAAAATGATGGTAAAATCATAATTTTTAACATGGGCATAATCATAATTTTAAAGTAGGGGTAAAATCGTATTTTATTCGAGCCAATGGGGGAGTGCCAGGCAGCAGCATGGCATTATTTCCCGGCACGGAGAATGTAGTGTACTAGTTTTTGCCTCGCATGTGCTGCAGGGCACTAAGCCGAATATTTCTTTCTCATATACGTTTGTGTTTCGATTACTTGTACATGCTACTCATAACACGATATAAAAAATTATATCAAGTCACGATAAAAAAATTATATCAAGTCAACCAGTTAAAACAAAACACTACCATACTTTGGCTAAAAAAACTAAAACGATGGGAAGACTATAATTTTAAACTAGGGGCAAAATTGTAATTTTTCAGGACAAATGAGCGTGTGCCAGGCAGCCGCTTACACGAATAAAAATTACCCCAAGTAAACAATTAAAAAAAATACTTACATAGTTTTGTCAAAAAAAAAAAAAACTAAAACTAAAACGATCGCATGACTGTAATTTTATACTGGGGCAAAATCGTAGTTTGACAGGGAAAAAACAATAGCAAAACTCTAAATTTGAACTGAGGGCAAAATCGTAATTTGACTGAGAGAAAAAAAAAACAAAACCAATAACAAAATTGTAAATTTAAACATGGCAAAATCGTAATTTTGCTGGACAAATAGGGAAGTGTCAGGCTGCTGTCTGGCACTATTCCCCTCCATGTCTTTCGTATGTATATAAACCAATAACAAAACTGTAAATTTAAACGGAGCAAAATCGTAATTTAACTGGACCAGTAGAGAAGTGTCAAGCAGCTGTCTGGCACTATTCCCCTCCATGTCTTTTGTATGTATATAAACCAATAACAAAACTGTAAATTTAAACGGAGCAAAATCGTAATTTAACTGGACCAATAGAGAAGTGTCAAGCAGCTGTCTGACACTATTCCCCTCCATGTCTTTTGTATGTATATAAAGTAAAATATAAATATAAATTTTATATACATTTTTATTTTTGTATTTTACCTTTTAGGTTTGGAGTACTTTATTACATAAAATATATTTTTCTCAAAAAAATGTTTTTTTTTTCTTTCGTATTGTTTATAATCTTATATACATTTTTGTTTTTGTATTTTACCTTTTAGTATAAAGAATTTATTATTATTTCTATCTATTGCCCACATACATTCCATGAAGACTAAAGCTAAATTGTATATTTAAGTTTTGTTTCTTCACCCACATAAAATCTTTCTTTGGATGTATATAGTTTTAAAGTGACTTTTGCTCTGAAATTCTTTTAAGTGTATTATTAAACCAAAAAGACATTATAACGTATACAACTCATCTGTGATAGAAAACCTGTATCAAATATAGGTACAAAAATGAATTAGAAACGACACTACGTTTAAAATTATATTAACATCAACAAATTATCCAAACGTTGCTCGATCCAATACATTAAACCTAGTACACAAAGTCACAAACAAGAACATTCTCCAATCCAAACATTCAAGAAATTTACATAAAACATTCAAGAATAAACCATGATCCAATGTACTCAATTCTAAAATGCAACATCACACGTTAACTTGTCGCTAAACCATCAACGAGTAGCCTCAATTGTGTGGACTTGCATGATAAAATCCTTAGGCCTGAAACAGTACAACTGGTCACTAGCCCAAGAAAACTTTAGTGTGTCGTCGAGAATGGCTCTGATATTCAAATATTCGCTGCATTGATCATATTCTTCAAGGACATACGCAAGATCCTCATCCGACCTGACATGAACTAACGAGTCAAGATCATCATGTGGCAACTTACACCTCAAAAGCATAGACGGTCCACACGCATCCCATAGCTTTACAATGAGCTCCGTGTAAGTAATGCCTCGGTCCACTTTTAGAATCCCATTCGTGCCTCCTTCGTATCGTAGTTTGCCGCTACTCTTAGAGGGTGTGATCGTGCCGCCAAAACCGTAGTGGAATTTGATCTTCTTGTTGGAACTTGATGGTGTTGCCATGGATGGATGTTTAAACGTGTGAAAAAAAAATTGGGAAATAAACACTTTTGTGTGAGAGGGTTGATGTGCATGCATGCACAACTTATATATTGTTGAGTTGAAAATATTCCTAAAAACTTTCCGGATATTGAGTTGAAAATATTCCATAAAACTTTCTGGATAGAAATCAAGTTATACTCGAATAGGTTTTACATATATTGCTTGATTTCCAAGGAAATAAAATAATATTTATATCGTACTTATCGTTTAGAATATTAAGATTAGCGGTAGGGTATAGAATTTAACGAAAAATAACAAAAACCTTGCCATGTACACTATTCAAATTTCAAATCCGCGGATATTATATGCACCATATTAATTATTTACTTTGAATGTGAATGTGTTGTTGTAAAGTTAGGTATGCTTAGAGTTTTTTTAAAACAAATTAGTAAATCATTAGCTTAGATATTGTTTTCTTCGGAAATAATCCACTAAAAAGTATATTTTAATTAAGTAGCTTAAGAATATTGTGATAATTACATGTGATACCCTTTTGTTTTCTAAAAAATACAACACAAAAAAATCCAGTAAAAAATATAGCACAAAAAATTCTAATATAAAAATATATAGCACAAAAATCTAGTAAAAATATACCAATAAAAAATTCAGTACAAAAAAATCCAGCACAAAAAATTTAGAAAAAAAATTAAGACAAAAATATTTAGCATAAAAATGTAGTACAAAAATCTAACATAAAAAATGTTATACAATATAGAAATATAACACATTTTTGTGGGTTTATTTAGTTGCCATATATTATATAGCAATATGGTACTCAAATTAAAGATAAAAAGACGCTTGATTTTATGATGAAATTTTTATAAAAAAAGAATGTCACATAAAAAATTATGTTCACTTATAATAAAAAGAGGTTTGAAAATAAGAAAAATAAAAATTCACTATACAATTACAAGTGTAAAGAATAATTTTGTCCTATATTAAAACACATGCATGATGCACATGTAAATTATATTTTATTTGCCTTAATTTTTTAAACATAAACGTTTAAAAATGGGTATAGAATATGCATGTGATTTGTATATGGAGAGTTAAGATTTATCCTCATTCTAATTAGATAAAATAAACTTTTTATTTGATGTTAGCCGTTGTTGAATTAATCATGTAGATACAGCTTAGATATTATTGTTTCCTAAATCATGTAGATACATCTATTATTCCATTTGATGGGAAAATAAAAAATAAAAAACCCTATCATCCCAGAATATATATTTGTTTAAAATGAAAATTTAATTTAATTTAAATAATATTAATTAGCAACTTTTTTATGTATGATGTTATGTGTTAAGGGTTTTTCAAAAATGTTTCCTAAGGTGTTTATTTTTGTAATTCTAATCTCATAAAATTTGTTTTTTTTTTACTTTTAACCTAAATTTTTTTATTTTTTTCAATTTAACCTAACAACTCTTTTATTTTCAAATTTTGTCCTCTATACTTTTCATCTTTTCCAAATTTTTTATTTATGTTTCGTTCTATATTTTGCGATTTAACGCAGCGCAATGTGCGTGTATAGTTCAACGTTTTTACGTTTCGTTTAAAATTTTGCGAGTTAACACGGCGCAATGTGTACGTGTGGTTCAACGTTTTTACGTCTATTTTCTCGTTTGACGTCTTCATCGAAACACATGGGTTCTAGATCAACTTAGTTATTCTTTTCTATATTTTACATTTCATTCTAACCTCTTCACATTAACACACGGCAACGTCAGTGTTGGTTGTTGCTGGCGATGGCCTGTGACATTGTTGCTATTTGGCATGATTTTACGCCCCGCCGCAATGCAAGGGGCTTAATTCTAGTCGATCACATTTATCATGTTATGAAGTGTTAGATGAAAATATCCAAAAAGAAATAACACTTCAGCCAAAACTTTAACATCATACGTTTCACTCTATAAAAGTTGACACATATATACTTGTGTGTAACATATTTAAGAAAAACTTCTATGAAAAATGGCTCAATTACAAAGTTTTAAACCACAAAAAAGTTGAGCCACCTTCAAACATAAGTTTTATAATTTGAACACAAAACAGAAGTGCTTTTTAGAGGAAAGGTGAACATTTTTTTCCATATATTATTAATTTTCTTATATTACGTCAACCCGACCAATATTAAAATGGTGTTACACAACCATAGGTCAACCCGACCCAACCAGTAGTAGAGCGGTGCTATACAACCCATAGGTCAACCCGGCCCGACCAGTATTAGAACGATGTTAAATCATATTCAGAATTCACATACTTATATAGAAAGAAAACCAGTCACTGAAAGTCTGTAACAAGTGGACCAACAAACCAAACTTTTAAAAAGCAATAAATATCAAAAATCAATCAATGGGCCTAGCCCATGTACACATTGTTAGAGAACCTTTTCGGGTCAGCCCACAGTTGAAAACATGGATTGGTCCACACCGATCCAGCCCGACCCAGGAATCACAATTTTAGTCAAACAAGAACCATATAGACGTTGATACTACTTTTTCTGTTTTTTTTTATATTTTTTATAATAGCAGAAAAAATATATATTTTTGGAAAAAAAAAACAGATTTGGCAGCACTTTGGCCAATTTTATAACACAATCTTGCTACATAATTCAAAACATACATTCATTCATAACTGAATATGAACCTACTAAAGAAAACAAAATAAGTGTTCAACAAAACATGCAGAATATATGTACTGCAAAGCGGCACCCTGCACAATATAATAATGTATGGTTAAAAAGGTAAAAAAATAAACCAAAACCGTAAGAAATATGAGCACGCAAATAGAAGCAATGAGAATTAGGAAGACAGTTTGAACCAATTTACTAAAAAAATTATTTATTTGACTCGCGTACATCATGTCTTGATCTCCTTCTACCCAACGGTACATGTGCACAAATAAGGTATTTTTAATAACCGGTTCCATCTATGCAATCGATTTCGGTTTCTCGTTTTAAGAGTTGGAACCGGTTATTGCTATAACCAGTTCAGTTCCGGTTATTTGACCAAAAAACCATACCCTATGTGCCCGGTACTAGGTAGGGTTTGGTTCCGGTTCTTAAGAAACCGGGCATTAAATACCGTATTTTCGGGTTTTTATACCCTATTTCCGAGTTTTTTAGTTCTATATTTTCGGTTTTTTAATACTCTATTACGTTTTTATTACCATATTTTCTTGTATTTTTGTTTATTATTATTATTATTATTATTAAATATGCACTGTATAATGTAAGAAAACGAAATAAATGCGCTAACATCAATTTAAAAGAAAGATATTAGAATCATGTATCAGGTATAGCCGAGTATAATCGATTATGGTTCCGGTTCTTGTCCAGTTTCGGGTATTAATCGGGTATGATGGGTTCCGGTTCTGATTCCAAGTATTGAGATCAAAATGCATACCCTATCTATCCCCTACGGGTAGGGTTGGTTCCGGTTTCGGGTATAGAATACCCGGGTATCAAAAAACCGGTTCCGGGTCTTTTTACCGGATACGGTTTTTTTGCGCACCTCTACCCAACTGTCTTACTTTGTTAGTAATGTTTGTAGCTTAAATCACTTTAATATGAGCCCAGCAGTTCTTAGTCACAGATTGGTGTTGAATATCATCTAGATTGGATTTTTCATAGTTATAAATGAACTTCTAGACTTGCGAGTTTATCAAAAAATAATTATTTACCGAATCAAACTGAAAATATATTCATCCCATTTACTTTATATATGGGTCGATTTAAGTTTAGTTTTTATCTTTAGCAAGTCAAATGGGTTAAGTTTAAAACATACCTAAAAAAGATAAGGTGAATTGGTTAAAAGCCACCCAAAGTTTTACTCAAAAGGTTTTATCTTGTTAATTAAATTCATCAAACAAACTTTACTTTTTTGTTAGGGTCAAATAAACGGTCATATTGACCGAGTTTTTAGGTATTTTCTGGGGCCGCACGTTTTTATTAGGTCTTGTTTGTTTCCTATTTTTGTGATAGACGTTCGAGTTTTTTTTCGGTTGTTTGTTAGAGTCTGTAAGGCCAGTCATTGTTCATGAATAATATCACAAAAATATCAGTGAGTTTTCTTGGGTACTACTTGATTTCTAAATCAAGTGGTATCAGAGAGAATTTGGGTGATCCAGATAAGAAGAGCAATTTGAGTGATCTAGAGAAGAAGAACAAGCAAATGGCTAAAGGGAGTTCATGGCATGGGCTTATAGTTCCCAAATTCGACGGTGATCATGACCATTGGAGCATAGTCGTGGAAAATTTGCTTTGTTCAAAGGAGTACTGGCACGTTATTGCCACTGGTTATGTAGAACCCCCAGCAAGAGATCAAATTTCAGATGCGAGAAGAAAGGAGTTGGATGAAATGAAACTTATTGATCTAAAGGCAAGAAATTATCTATTCTATTCCACTGATAAGAACATTCTCAAGACGATTACCCAAAAGGAGTTAAGAGGGCCAAATTACAGCGTCTACGAAGAGAATTTGAGGTTCTAGAGATGAAGGATGGAGAATCTGTGACAGAATACGTTGGAAGGGTTATGACCATTTCGAATGAAATGAGAAAATGTGGTGATGACATGCGAGATTTGAAGATAGTTGAAAAGATCCTTCGAACCCTAACGTTAAACTTTAATTTTGTTGTTTATTCTATTGAAGAGTCAAAGGATCTAGATTCCCTTTTTGTTGATGAGTTACAAAGTTCGCTGCTTGTTCATGAACAAAACTGCAATGAAAGGGAAACGATGAACAAGCTTTGAAGGTTGATGATAACAATATTGGAGGTCGTGGTAGAGGAAGAGGACGATGACCATATTGCAGGGGTAGAGGCCGTGGTAGAGGAAGAGGACGTGGAGATTTTGACAAGCCACAATAGAGTGTTACAAGTGCCATCAGATGGGTCATTTTCAGTATGAGTGCTCTACTGGTGTTACCTATGCCGAATATGAAGAAAATGAAGAGCTGGTTCTAATGGCGTACTTGGAGGAAGAACCAACTGAGTTCAAGGGTCACTGGTTCCTTGACTCAGCTTGCTCGAATCATATGACAGGTACAAGGAGTTGGTTCACAAAATTGGATGAAAATATCAAACATACAGTGAAACTTGGAAATGGAAAACGATTGGTTGTAAGAGGTATTGGGGATATTCGGCTTGAAATAGAAGGGCTCATTCAGGTCATTACTAATGTGTACTTTGTACAAGAATTAACCTCAAATCTTATGAGTGTTGGGCAACTTCAAGAAAAAGGGGTCAAAGTAGTAATTGAAAAGGGCGAATGCTACATTCATCACCCATAGAGTGGGGTCAATATAAGGTCACAAAGGACAAAGAATCGAATGTTTGTAGTGCACGGGAAAGTGAAGGTAGCTCCTAATCAATGTCTGCAGGCTAGTGAGGTTCAAAACACTCAAGTTTGGCACAAGAGGTTTGCACATTTGAATCACAAAACTATTAGGACCATGCAATACAAGAAAATGGTTAAGGGGTTACCAATAGTGAGTGGAAGATCTGAGGTATGTGAAACATGTAATGTTGGTAAACAACATAGAGTAGCGATTCCCAAGAAGTCTTTTTGGCACTCAAGTGAAAAGTTGCAGTTGATACATACCGATCTATGTGAGCCAAGAACTCCCAGTTCACAAAGCGGGAAGAGGTATGTTTTAGTTTTCATTGATGATTTTACTAGAAAGACATGGGTTTATTTCTTGAGAAATAAAGGAGACAACTTTGATGTATTTAAGCATTTTAAGGTTATGGTTGAAACCGAAGTTGGAACTAACATCAAAGCTTTACGAGGTGATGGGGGGGGGGGGAGTTCACATCACATTCTTTTAACAAATTTTGTGAACTTAATGGAATTAAAAGGCAATTAACGGCTCCTTACACCCCACAACAAAATGGGGTGACTGAGCGTCGAAATAGAACTCTTATGAATATGGTACGCTATTTATCGGCTGAGAAAAGTGTACCAAAACTGTTCTGGCCAGAAACAGCCACTTGGGCTTGTCATGTTTTAACGGGTGTGTGACTAGATAATTAGATGACAAGGTTCTTGAAGAACGATGGTCAGGTGAGAAACCTAATGTGGACTATTTTAGAGTTTTTGGGTGTATAGGGCATGTTCATGTTCCTGCACAGCTAAGATTAAAACTGGATGCTCGCAATCACAAGTGTGTTTTGTTTGGGATTAGTGCGATTTCAAAGGCGTATCAAATGTATGATCCAATTAAAAAGAAGATTGTTATTAGTCGAGACGTAGTATTTGAAGAAGAAAAAGAATGGGATTGGGGAAAAGAATTTGGTGGTGATCAAGAACTGATAATTGAAGAAGAGATCTTGCCAATGGAAGTGGAAAACACACCTAGTGATGCAACTGTATAGGGAGTTCAAACTGAAGAGCAATCAGAAATTCAAGATGATACAGTAGTGCCTACACAAAGTGAGACTACTTTAGCTGAGGGACATGATCACATAGCTGCACCAAGTCAGAATGGTGATCAAACTGTGAGTAACACAGCTAGGACATCAAGTCAAAATGATAACCCAACCGTGGACAACACAGATGGGGCATCAACTCGGAATAGAAGGGCACCAACATGGATGGAAAATTATGAATTTGGTGAAGGGTTATCAGATGGGGAAGAAGAGGTGGATTTGCTATGTATAGCTTATCTGGTGATCCAACTACATTTGAAGAAACAAGTCAAGATGCAAGATGGGTGAAGGCTATGGAAGACGAAATAAGTGCAATTGAACGAAACAACACCTAGGAACTAGTAAGCTTACCGACAGTTACAAAAGCAATCGGTGTCAAATGGGTTTTTAATACGAAACTCAATGAAGAAGGAAATATAGATAAGCTCAAGGTAAGGCCGGTGGTAAAAGGATATTCTCAGGAAAAGGGAATAGACTATGAGGAAGTATTCGCACCCGTTGCACGATGGGATACTATACATACTATACTAGCGCTTTTGGCTCAAAGGAATTGGAAAGTATACCAACTAGATGTAAAAAAGCGCTTTTCTAAAATGAGAGCTTAAGGAAACTGTGTTTGTCGAGCAGCCTCAAGGTTTTTTCAAAGAAGGGGAAGAATCTAAGGTATACAAACTGAATTGTGCTTTGTATGGTTTAAAGCAAGCTCCAAGAGCTTGGTTTAACCTATAGAGCGGTACTTTAAGCGAGAAGGATTCAAGCAGAGTCACTATGATCATACACTATTTGTGAAGAGAGTTTGGAATAAAATCTTGGTGGTTAGCTTGTACGTGGATGATCTTATTTATGCAGGTAATGATAAGATGATGTGTGAAAGCTTCAAATGTTCAATGCAAAAAGAATTCGAAATAACTGATTTGGGAGTGATGAAGTTTTTTCTTGGGGTTGAAGTACAATAAACTGAAGTTGGAATCTATTTGTGTCAAAAAAAATATGCTAAAGAAGTATTAAAGAGATTCAACATGTGGGAAAGTGTCACACCCTCAATTTCCACTTGCGGAGTATTACCGCAAGGCGTGTGATCAAACCAGAATCTCAGACACTAGAATGTCGAACGAATCTATATGATTTATTTAAACGTTTTCCAAAAACATTTATCGTAAACATGCATAGTCATTTTCAAAATTCCAAGGTTTCAAAGTTTAGCGGAAGCATTAGAATAAAGTAATGCGCGCCAACACAAACGCCAAAACCAAAATCTCAAAGGTAATCGTTAATAAAGACTCGATAAAAATGCCTTGATCAAATGCAAGTGAGTGCACCTAGCGCTCATAGCGTCCTGAGAAACATGCAAAGAAACAAGTGTCAACATTAAAGAAGAGTGAGTTCACAGGTTTTTTTAAGTTCACAAGTTCGGTTTAAAAGATTGTTTTCCCCCGTTATCCCTAACCCGGGATAACGACATAGTTCCATTATTCCTAACCTGGAATAATAATGTTGGTTTGTAAATAAGTTCAATGTTAACTTGTAGGTAGCGAGCCTAAAGTTACGTCACGTAAGAGTTCGCGATCGAAGCGGACTGTTGTTGCCTCTGTGTTTCCAGGTCTATCACTGACCATGGCAAAAGTTAGGCCAAATTAATCACCCGTTGACCATTCCCGGTCGGCTAGCGCGACTAGCTCGGGTGGGGCTTGTCGGGCCCAGTAGTACTACTATAATTTCCCCGCTACCTAACCCAATACTAACGATCCAAGAGTTGGTTGAGGACTTCCGTGATAAAGCTACTTAGTGACCATAACATACATTAACATTAACTTAGTTACCGAATAGTTAACGGCGTTAATTTCGCATAACGTAAAAGATAGAGTTGTAGAGCGTATACATGTTTCTCCCCCTGTTGTTCAAAACCGGACAAAATAGGGGCCGTGAACTCACCTTAAATTGGTCGGTTAGATAAACACGAAAGAAGTAAAGGTTGGAACCGCTAATCGCGTCCTAACATGTCAACCGATTCAAAGTTAGTGTGTGAACACACTGACACAAAATCCTATGCATAACTAACACACAGTACTGCACACGTAATAACCAATTTGAAACCATAATCATGCATGCAAAGTATCACCATACAAAATAACGACCAAAACAACTTGTCATAAACACAGGATAACTCATACAACACTTAGATACACACAAACGCAAGTTATCATGTTTCAGCTTGTACACTCATAACTGGGCTGTTTTCGAGAATTTTTATAAAATAGTTCCAACGTTCCAAAAATTCCAATTTTTTTACAGGAGGTGTCAGTTAGACTGTAAAATTTTGTGTAAAATTTCAAATCCTAAATCTTTACCAATTATTTACAAACATTTATATACTAGGTTGCAGTCAGATTCGTCGCTTTCTGACTGCAGTCCACGAGAAAAATCATTTAAAAATCATCGTTCATCCGATTAACAAAATTCCAGTGGGATATTTTCGGAAACTCCCGTCTCCAGTTATTTTACAGATTTCGTGACCTAATCCCATACAGACTATGAGATCCGACTCGATAAACAACCTACAAATTCTGCAGAATTTACGCAGCTTCAGCTGCTGCACTAAATGACCATTTAAAAATAGCAAACGACCTCAGAAAAATATGAATCCGGAGCCATTTGAAGCGTTTTTCAAAAATACACGTTTTAGTCTTCAGAAAATCCACTTTTCGATAAATAATGATCAGGTTACAGCCAACTGAAGTTGGCTGTAAATGTCAATCAGCTTACTGTTTTCGACTTTATCGCATTAGAACATGTGTAAACGGCCATGACGCTTAGTTGTATCGATTAACAGCAGGTTAACTTGTCAAATATCATCTAATATATCAATATTCATGCAAACCCTAAGTATATATCATGATCTTTATAGATAAAACGCAGCCTACGATTTTAATACTCAAACATATCATCACAACCGCAAAGATTCGCATATTCATCCGAACTAATCATACACCACAACACTTTTTCATAATAATATCATACAAGCACATAATCATGATCAAGACTACACAAAACCTGGTGTGAATCGTAATACAATTAAACCCTAACCTTGAAACGATGACAATTAGCGAACCAGGACAAGCTTGGAATCGATCCGAGGGATGTGGGATGCTTGCGCGACCGAGAGGGAGGGGGGGCTGCTGCCGTCGCACACCTCTAGGGGAGTAGGTTTTAGGGTTTGCTATATTTGTTTGAATACCCCATGCATACATACGTAAACATAAGGGGCAAGGGGGCGGTTTGGGCTTATCCTTGGGCCGCAAGGGAGGGGTGGCGGGTTGGGTTGGGTTCGCAAGGGGGGGTATGGGAGGCGGGTTGTGTTTGCTTGGTCGCGAAGTCAAAACATTTCACAGGCTTGGTTCGGTTCGGCTTATAAATAGAATTTACTAACCGATCATTATAATATGATAAATAACTACACATAATACGACTCGACAATTATTCATAAACGTCTAATAATATGTAGCACGTAAGCCAGATATAACTCGTTAGAATTTCAATAATCCACAAGCGTCTAATAACACATAGCACGTAATTCAGATATAACTCATTAGAATTTCCAAACATTGTGTATTCCCTAAATACTAAAGTTAGCGTAGTTATTGCGAGCGCGTAATTTAGTTCTCCAAATTAAATCAGCGTAGGAATGAATAACAATAAAGTAGCGTGTTTAAGATACCTGAAAAACCGGGATGTCACCTTATCCCCATGTTGAAAGAATTCTCGTCCCGAAAATTCAGTAAACGTGGTTTAGAATGCAACGCACAAAAATTCAGTTTGTTAGAATGGTATAAGGAAATCCCAGGCTGTCATATCATCCCCATGTTGAAAGAATTTCGTCCCGAAATTCAGTTGGCGGTAACATCAGATTGCTGCTCAGCTGCAAAAAGGTGTGGATATTTGCTTTTCATTTGGTCTTCTCTTTCCCACGTGAACTCCGGTCCATGCTTAGAGTTCCAACGAACCTTGACGATCGGTATCTTGCTGTGCCTTCGAGTCTTGGTCTGACGGTCCATGATCTCGATAGGTTGTTCCACAAAATGCAGTTGCTCATCCACTTGAATCTCATCCAATGGAATGACTAGGGTCTCATCTGATAGACACTTCTTCAGATTGGACACGTGAAAAACATTGTGAACTCCACTGAGTTCGGCAGGAAGGTCTAACTGATAAGCTACGGGCCCGATACGTTTCGAAATCACAAACGGGCCTACGTACCGTGGATTTAGTTTTCCTCGTTTCCCAAAACGAATTACACCCTTCCAGGGTGACACTTTCAGTAGGACACGGTCACCTACTTGAAATTCGAGCGGTTTGCATCGTTGATCAGCGTAACTTTTCTGTCGTTTGCACAATCTTTTCAGTAGCCTCAAGTATCAACTCAGGACCTGTGAGTTGACTGTCACCGACTTCTGCCCAACAGACCGGTGATCTACATTTGCGACCGTACAATGCTTCAAACGGTGCTGCCTGAATACTCGTATGGTAACCGTCGTTATACGAGAATTCCACTAAAGGCAGATGGATTTCCCAACTATTCCCGAAGTCTACCACGCATGCCCAAAGCATGTCCTCCAAGGTCTGAATGGTCCTTTCACTTTGACCATCCGTCTGAGGGTGGTAAGCTGTGCTCATATCTAAGCGTGTACCCAACGCTTTCTGAAGTGACCGCCAAAAGTTAGACGTGAAACGAGCATCTCTGTCTGAAATGATGGACGTTGTCACCCCGTTCCGAGAAACTACTTCCTTAATGTAGATGCGAGTCAACTTATCCATCTTATCTGTTTCTTTGGTCGCTAGGAAGTGTGCAGACTTAGTTAGACGATCCACGATCACCCAGATGGTATCGCAACCACCCGGAGTTCGCGGGAGTTTAGTGATAAAGTCCATCGAGATCTGATCCCATTTCCACACTGGGATCTCAGGTTGTTGAAGTAGCCCTGATGGCTTTTGGTATTCCACCTTGACTTTCGCACAAGTCAAACACTTGCTCACGTAGGTGGCTATACCCGCTTTCATGTTGGGCCACCAGTACGCGGCTTTAAGGTCTTGATACATCTTATCCGAACCAGGATGGACAGAGTATCGGAATTTGTGAGCTTCGTCCATAACTAGCTTCCTGAGGTTTCCGTAGAGAGGTACCCATATACGATTCATGAAATACCGGGTACCATTGGGTTTCACTTCCCAATCGCGTTCCATCTTTCCCATTGATTCGGCCTTGATGTTCTCTTCCTTAACTGCTTCTAGCTGCGCGTCGCGTATCTGTTCGGGTAACCCAGAATGAATTGTGAACTGTAGTGCTCATAACCGACGAGGTTTCAAGTGTTCCTTCCGACTGAGGGCATCAGCTACCACGTTAGCTTTACCCGGGTGATATTGAATGGCACATTCATAATCGTTTAGGAGTTTGACCCAGCGACGCTGTCGCATGTTCAACTCCTTCTGGTCAAAGATATGCTGGAGGCTGTTGTGATCCGTGTAGATTGTGCACTTTGTTCCATATAGGTAGTGTCTCCAAATCTTAAGTGCAAACACAACTGCTCCTAATTCCAAGTCATGTGTCGTGTAGTTCTTCTCGTGGACCTTCAACTGTCGGGATGCATACGCGATGACCTTATCACGTTGCATGAGCACACATCCCAATCCCTGAATGGAAGCGTCACAATATACCACAAAATCATCTGTCCCCTCTGGCAAGGACAAAATGGGCGCACTGCAAAGCTTCTGCTTCAGTAATTGAAATGCTGCTTCCTGTTTGTCACCCCAAGCATACTTGGTGCCCTTCTGGGTGAGAGTGGTAAGCGGTTGTGCGATCTTGGAAAATCCCTCCATGAAACGCCTGTAGTAACCAGCCAAACCCAAAAATTGGCGGATCTCTGTCGGTGTCCTGGGTGCTTCCCAGTTCTTGATAGCATCGATCTTGGCGGGATCAACGTGTATACCCTTTTCATTCACGATATGCCCGAGGAACTGAACTTCCCGAATCCAGAATTCACACTTAGAAAATTTGGCATATAGTTTCTCCTGTTGAAGTAGTTCCAGCAATAACCGCAGATGCTCAGCATGTTCTTCTTCACCCTTAGAGTAGATGAGTATATCATCGATGAACACGATGAAAAACTTGTCGAGATACGGCTTACATAAGCGGTTCATGAGGCACCGCGGGTGCATTGGGGAGACCGAAGGGCATGACCAAGAACTCGTAATGGCCACACCGAGTGCGAAATGCCGTCTTGGAGATATCCTCCTCCCTGACGCGTAGCTGGCGATAGCTGGACCGTAGATCAATCTTGGAGTAGTAGCTTGACCCTTGAAGCTGGTCGAAAAGATCGTCGATGCGAGGTAATGGGTACCGATTCTTGACGGTAACCTTATTGAGTTCCCTATAGTTGATGCACATGCGGTCCCGTCCTTCTTCTTGACAAAAAGGACCGGAGCTCCCCATGGCGAAGTACTGGGTCGGATAAATCCTTTTTCCAACAATTCCTGAAGTTGAGTAGACAACTCTTGTAGCTCTGCTGGAGCTAAGCGGTACGGGGCCTTGGCGATAGGAGTCGCATGGCTTGCCAATTTGATTTCAAACTCTACTTGTCGATGTGGTGGAATACCGGGTAACTCCTCTGGAAACACATCGGAAAAGTCACGGGCGATGGGGATATCTTCAATCCGCTTCTCGTCCTTAGACTGTTCGGTGACCAGTGCGAGCAAAGCAAAAGAGTTCTTCTTCCGAAGATACTTCTGAGCTTGCATGTAAGAGATGATGTTCGTGACGACGCCTGCCTTCTCGCCTTGCACCATCAAGACTTCGTCGTTAGAGAGCGGAATACCTATAGCTTTCTCGAAACAGAGAACGTCAGCTCGGACGTCGGATAGCCAGTCCATTCCGGCTACCACATCAAAACTACCCAGATTAGTTGTCATCAGATCAATGGTAAAGGTGTGACCCACGAGTTTAAATTGACAGCCGGTCACTAGATGAGTCACATCTACAGATTTACCATCGGCTAGTTCTATGACGTAAGGGGTCTATAGGGGTTTAGGTGTGAGATTTAGGTTCTTCCTAAAAGACTCAGATATAAAACTCTTATCCGCACCCGTATCAAAAAGTACAGTAGCAAAATGATCGTTAAGTGGAAACTTACCGGTGACCACATTCGAGTCGTTTTTGGCCTCCCACGGCCTAGCGTGAATGCACGTCCTTTGGCACCTCCTGTGCCACCATTTCCATTGTTGCCATTGTTGTTATTGTTGTTGTTGTTATTCCCACCATTGTTGTTGTTGCGAAGTTGCGGGCAGTCTCGCTTGAAATGCGCAGTGCTACCGCACTGATAGCATCCCCGGTTATTACCCTGCTGCTGACCCTGGTGCTGGTTCTGATTCTGTTGTGACATAATCTCCCCGCGACAATCCTTTGCCGCGTGTCCTGCTTTGCCACATCGTTGGCAACGATTTCCGACGCAAGGGCCGTGATGATGGAGGTTACAACGATTACATTGCGGCTTTCGACCCGCATAGCCGCTCGAGTTCTGGGTGTTGTTGGCAGACTGATTGTTGTGACCCCGATTGTTGTTGAAGTTGTTGGACCGCTTCTAGTTTCCTTGTTGTGGCTGGGCTGATGAAGACTGCCGAGCAGGTGAGTCTTCAAATTTCCTTTTGTTGTCAAGGACAATTTCAGTCGCAACCCTAGGTGGAAACTTCCTTTGCTCCACCGCCTTATCGGTGAGTTTATGTGCCAGCCTAATCGCTTGTTGCTCCGTCGCAGGGTTACTAGACATTACCATGCCCTGGATCTCAGGGACCAAACCCCCAAGATAAAACTCAAGTCGTTTAACGACGGTGTTAGCCAAATCCGGACAAAGGAACACCAGATCATGATGTCTTGCCGTGTACGCTTCAATTTCTGACCCGACCATCTTGTGTGTCACACCCCAACCGATGGCGGAAACATCGGGATGAGACGAAACGAGATTGCTCATTGCTCACAACGCTAATAAATGACAATATTTAATTAAATCCAAATTTCATTTCACAACATTGTCAAATACAACATGAAGCAATACAATAAGTTCATAAAACATAACAAAATTTGGTACAACATTTATAAATCTAACGTCTAAAATGTGTGTATCTAAGTCCTTGCTATTTTGATTTCATAGCATCATCTCCTTCAACCTGTAACATGTTTTAAAATAAAGTCAATGCAAAAGCAAAGGCGAGTACACAAGTTTAAGCATAGCATACGTATACGAATAAAGTTTTAACAATCCTCATGGCAACCAAATCTATACAAGAGCAATATCAAGGCATGCAATACTAATAATCAAACCCTTAACGCAATCACGATGTTTTAACATGACCTCACGAATAACACGGTGGAGGTGGATGCGTGAATTCCTATAGCGTTAAGCATGTCAAACGAAGGCTAAAAATAGTTAATGACTAAAGCATAGCATAATGAATATCCCAGACAAGCAACAAGTATACGATTCAAGTAGTTATGTGTATAGGATTGTTTGTGCGTTTTATAAAATTTAACTGTTTGTGATTTTTGTATATGGAAACATGTTACACCCAAAAAGTGATATAAACAAAAGTGGGTCGAGTGTACTCACAAGATTTCTAAGTCTTCTTTGGAAATACCGCGATGAGTTGATCAGTGGGAGAAAAGGGGACACCGAAGTCACCTTAAAGGCAAACGAATGGGTATAAGTAAACGGAAATTATGACGGAGGATTTGATTTGAAGTTGATTGAACGTATATATGTATACATAGTCTATACGACGATTCTAGATTTGAATTTATTAATATATTATAGGAATGCTGTCAAAATAATAAGTAAATATTTATACCTTTGAATTCAATGTGTTATCTCTAGTTGTCGACTATAAAGTATATACATATACATCTTTCACGACAGTCGTAATGGTAGTATATATCTCGATTATGAAGGAAAGCTCTATATATGTATATATATGTTTGACGAAAAGCACATTGGTACATATATTTCTTATTCTAGCGAAAGTATGGAAGGTATATACGCATTGTCAAATGGTAGAAAGGATATATATATATATATATATATATATATATATATATATACATATATATATTTGACGAAGAAGTATAATAGATTGTATATTTGTCTAATGTATAATAAGTAAATATACTTCATCGAAAGGATAAAATAATGGAATGCATGTTTGACGAAAAGTATAGTAAATAGACATATTTTGTTGATAAGCTAAAAGTATATATTTTGTCGAACGATGAAATAAATAAACATATTTTGTCGGTAAGCTAAATAAATAAATATATATTTTGTCGAAGGATGTAAGAAATATATAAATATTCATTTTTAACAAATATATATATTGGTATGTTTTGACGAAAAGCGGGCAGAGTTTCCTCTGTTTTTGGACGAACCCGACAATACAAGTTGTCGTTATTATTTGTCAAAACGCAACATTTCAATAAATATATAAATTTTCTATGTATTTTTATAAACAGTTATATAGGGTTCGTTTTCGCTATAATATCAATATATAAATAGAAAATAAACAAATCGACATACGCGTCATTACAACGAGTCTCGCGTTTAAAATAGCAGTAACATAACTAATAGAAATGAACATCGAGTCGTTAGAATTTTTACCGAACATCGAATCTGAGCCGTTGACTGTTTGACCGTGACTCGAACCTTGACCAGATTTGACCAGGTTTGGCCGGGTGAACAACAGCAATAATAACCCCTATTACCGTTGGTACCACCTGAAATGAACTGAACAAGGACCAACTGAATCGAACTGGTCGGAGACTAAACTGAATAACTTACAACCTTACCTGAACCGAGACTCGAACCGATAACAAAACTGGCGCCGCCGTCTGATGCCAGAAACCAAAACCGAGACTGAACATATCATAAAAAAACTGAAACCTGAACCACGTTGACTGAGTGCTGACCGGGACTTGAACTGATGTCAGAACTGAAACAAACAAAAGCCCGTCGGCTCAAACCACGCCGTCGTAGCTCCACCGAGACCGTCGTCGGCCGAAGCCGCCGCCGCTAATCCCACTGCCGCCACCGCGCTTCGTCACCACCTTTCTCTCTCGTCTCTCTCTCTCAGCTCTCTCCAACTCTCTCCAACTCTCTCATCTCACTCTATTTCTCTCTGTGTTCTCACCGTCGCCGGCCGGTGACGAGTGGTAGGTGGGTGTTGGAGAGGTGAGGGATGAGTAGGTGTAAAGGAGGTGGTTGTCGCAGAGGATGGGGTCGTCGGGAGTCGGCTGAAGACAGCCGGAGTTTCTCCGGTCACCGGAATTGCAGGGGAGATAGAGGGTGTAGTGTGGTGTGCGGGTGTTTGAAGAAGGAAGAATGGGGTATTTGGGTTGCGGATTCTTTATAAACTTAGGGTTACTAGTGGGCTTGGGCCCAAGGCCCACAAACCCGTTTATTGTGTCACGCGCGACCATATTGATTTCTGAAGCTCGCTAACAAACCGAAGGTCGTAAAATATAGTAGGATATTATTATTAAATAAAAATAAAACGTGGGGCGTTACAGTCTCTCATCCTTTAGGAAATTTCGTCCCGAAATTTATTCAAGAGGAAGACTCGAAAGGAATTTTCTAAATAACGAGGGTTAATGATCAAGACTTGGAGTTCTGGATACGTGTGGGAAAGCATGAAGTTTAAAGCAACGAAAAGTTAGGTTAGCAAAAGTGGTTGCCTGACTAAATGATTTGAGGCATCAAGCATAAATAAAACGTATAAGTGTGTATAGAGGAGTGGTTTAAACGAGCTTGATTAACTCAAGGATAAGTTAATCGAAGCAGGAAGCTTTCGTATGAAACGGTATGCAAGGTGATGATGAGTGTGGTTGAACCGCAGGTTGTTAGAAAGTTCTATCGACTTTGAAGAGCGTTAATAAATCTCGGTTTTGTAGAGAGTTGCTTAATGATGGAAAACGACAAGGTTAGGTATTTAAAATAAGCTAGTTGTCGAGGTAGCGGCCAATTAAGTGTGTTGCCCTCAACGAGAATGGGAGATAACTTTAGAGTAAGAAGGCATTTAGGGTTTGAATGCTTACACGATTGATTGTAAACGAGGTTGTATAAAAAGACAAGGTTAACGGGGGTAACAGAGGCATAAGAGCGGATGATTGATTCGATCAACGAATACTCGTGTAAGGATGGCATATGTATATGAACAAACGAAAACGTTACGTTAGGGATTAAGACTCGTCGTGGATAATCGGGTAGCGCGCACTTAGCAATGCATTTGTGAGTTGTTTAAAGCTGGCGTGTTAGGTCATATTATGGTCTGTAAATCACCGAATTTCTCATGGCACGTATTACGAAAGTTTGGCAGCATGGTGAAAACACTTATGTATAGGAAGTACCAGCGGTGTATCCACCATGTTTTGACCACGTTGCGACCGTTTCGTTACTCGGTGCAATGTTACGTTCCGTGTGTTACCATACGCGGTAGTACACTCTATGGTTCTCATGCGCTTATCGCTATAATCCCGTGTGCACCCGCGATTATACCGATCATCACAAGATCCGCATAGCTTGTACTAGCAGCGCATGAATAAATAAGTTCGCGTGTGTGTAAGAATGTAGTGCATAGGCATGTTTGCGTTCAATAAGCATGTGGCCCACGTAAGCGAATCCCTCGGGTTTCGCTCGCGCATAGGCACGAATATGAATACGAGTACAAGTATAGGTATGTGTATGAGTATAAGCATAAGTATGGAAATAACTATAAGCATGGCTATAAGACGTATATGCATGAATGTGATGATAAGTATAAGCATGAATGATGACACGTATTTTCATGTACATGAATATGTGTATAATTATGAACGTCAACAAGTGTAAAAGACTATGATTGTGCCTAAGATATGAATTGTATGCAACGAATTTATTTATATAAAATAGTCGAGAAATCAGGGTATGTAAAACGAATGATACGATTAATGTCATGCAACAGTTGACCAAACCATGTATGAGGATATGCATGTATTTTTTTAGCAAAAGTTTGAGGTTATCGCTTCTAAAATAGGTTCAGTTTGACTTAGAATGTAGGATCTAGTTTGTGAATATAAAAGAATATAAGGTACTTATTGATTATGCGTTACGTATTTTGTAATGGACGGGAGTGCTACCACTGTTTTAGGGGAATTTAAGTAAGTCAAAAGTGGTTGGTCCTTGTAATGTTTTCTTGCCCACGTGTTTTGAAATTGAGGTGACATTTTGGGTGGTGTATGACAAGGTCTTAAATTAGAAGGTTCGCATTTTTTCAAAGGATATTACATCAAGATAAGAAATTTGAAATTCAGTGGTTCTTGTGAAACGTTGACCCTTGAGAGGAAATCTGGGATAATGGTTTTAATTATCGTTGAAAGGTGTTTAGCAAAATGTTTTCTTAATCGCGATAAGAGGTTTAGAGGGTGTTTGGGGTTGAGTTTTGAAAATAGTTTATGCATTTTGAATAATCAGAATCAGATAATTAGCTGTAACAAAAATAATCAACTATTTGAGTGTTTGATATATATATATATATATAATAAATAAATAAATAAGCTTCCATCTCTACAAAACGAAAGAAATCAGTTTTTTTTATTATATACTTACCAAACACTAAAAGAATTTTTTTTTTTGCGCTTTAAAAAAAAACACAATAATCAAAGGAATCTGGTTAAAAATAAATAATAAATAAATAAAATAAATAAAATAATAACAATCCCAACATACCCTTAGTAAAACGATCCCATAATGTCTATAAGATATTGGTTTGGCTTTTGTTTACAAATGAAAGCTCTTAAGTGAAGTTATCGTGTGAGCGTGTTTTAGTGATTGTGCTAAACATAAGATTTGTGGGCAAGATATTCCTTGGACTGATTAAGTTGGTAGGTAGCATTCTGTCGAGCTTTGAAAATCGTGAAACAAAACGTTTCATGTGGTGACCAAGTATATGCGTATGTGATTTATATGAAATAGATTACAGGATGGGAAATATGTTTGATAAAATAGTACGTTTTGAAATTCGTCTAAGTAAGAATTTTGACAATATGATAAAAGACTTAGATATACAATTTAAACATGTGGTTTGTGTAATAAAGTCTCCAAGAAGGAGGGTTGGTAACGATCACCGAGGTATGGGGATCAACCCTAATCCGTTGGTGAGGTCGTTTTAAGGAAGGAAGGAAACGGAGTTTGATCGTCTAGGTAAGGAATTCACTCCTATCTCGACGACGGTCTCCATTTCCGACTTTTCGAGAAATATAAGTCTAGTTGATGACGTTTTGAAATCATGTATGCAAATAATGTATAAGTGGATGAAAAGGTTTAATATGAATTGCGTAAAAACCTTAAAATAAATTGGAAATTTGAAAGGAATGGTAACAAGTATATAAAAAGTCATGTATAAATTGAAATGGTATAAAAGAGAGTCTCAGAAAACATCTGACTGTTTCGGGTAGAGAAACGTCGACTATTCCAAAGTGAATCGAAGATCCTTTTGAATTAGAGAAACGTGCTTTGGCCTATAGGTAAAACGCTCTCGTTGAGAAGCGATTAACGACATTTTACCCTTCCAATTACTACACGTCTCTAATCGATTGAAAAATTGAAACTTTGGCAAGACTGAAAATTGGGGAATGGAACTTAATCGTCAAGGTGGGGGTTTCACCCCTAACTTGACGATTTCGTACCCAAAGTGTGGTTGGCACTCTTCGGGTCAAAATTAATTTCAACACTTTGACGAGAGTCCACTAGAGTTTGAATGGGAAGTTTTCCATCAAGGTGTGGATGTCACTCCTAACTTGATGGTGTAACTTCGTGAAAAATAAAGAATAAGCGTAATGAGAATCGTTCACCAAATTATGGATATCACGCCTATTTTGGTGAAGTCGTCTCACTTGTGTAATACGAGTGTTTTCGAGTTTAGTATAATCGAGTAAAATGCATTAGGGAAGGCGTATGATTGAAATAATGTAACGAGTATGAACACGTAAAGCATTTCATGAATTTAACACATAAGAGATGTTTCAAGAAATTAGCATGGGAATCACGTATGGTCGAATGTGGTGCTAAACTGTAGACTAGGTCGAAAGCATGGCAATTCTACCTAATTCCCTATAGCTATGGCTCTGATACCAATCTGTCACACCCCAACCGATGGCGGAAACATCGGGATGAGACGAAAACGAGATTGCTCATTGCTCACAACGCTAATAAATGACAATATTTAATTAAATCCAAATTTCATTTCACAACATTGTCAAATACAACATGAAGCAATACAATAAGTTCATAAAATATAACAAAATTTGGTACAACATTTATAAATCTAACGTCTAACATGTGTGTATCTAAGTCCTTGCTATTTTGATTTCATAGCATCATCTCCTTCAACCTGTAACATGTTTTAAAATAAAGTCAATGCAAAAGCAAAGGCGAGTACACAAGTTTAAGCATAGCATACGTATACGAATAAAGTTTTAACAATCCTCATGGCAACCAAATCTATACAAGAGCAATATCAAGGCATGCAATACTAATAATCAAACCCTTAACGCAATCACGATGTTTTAACATGACCTCACGAATAACACGATGGAGGTGGATGCGTGAATTCCTATAGCGCTAAGCATGTCAAACGAAGGCTAAAAATAGTTAATGACTAAAGCATAGCATAACGAATATCCCAGACAAGCAACAAGTATACGATTCAAGTAGTCATGTGTATAGGATTGTTTGTGCGTTTTATAAAATTTAAGTGTTTGTGATTTTTGTATATGGAAACATGTTACACCCAAAAAGTGATATAAACAAAAGTGGGTCGAGTGTACTCACAAGATTGCTAAGTCTTCTTTGGAAATACCGCGACGAGTTGATCAGTGGGAGAAAAGGGGACACCGAAGTCACCTTAAAGGCAAACGAATGGGTATAAGTAAACGGAAATTATGACGGAGGATTCGATTTGAAGTTGATTGAACGTATATATGTATAACATAGTCTATACGACGATTCTAGGTTTGAATTTATTAATATATTATAGGAATGCTGTCAAAATAATAAGTAAATATTTATACCTTTGAATTCAATGTGTTATCTCTAGTTGTCGACTATAAAGTATATACATATACATCTTTCACGACAGTCGTAATGGTAGTATATATCTCGATTATGAAGGAAAGCTCTATATATGTATATATATGTTTGACGAAAAGCACATTGGTACATATATTTCTTATTCTAGCGAAAGTATGGAAGGTATATACGCATTGTCAAATGGTAGAAAGGATATATATATATACATATATATATATATATATATTTGACGAAGAAGTATAATAGATTGTATATTTGTCTAATGTATAATAAGTAAATATACTTCATCGAAAGGATAAAATAATGGAATGCATGTTTGACGAAAAGTATAGTAAATAGACATATCTTGTTGATAAGCTAAAAGTATATATTTTGTCGAACGATGAAATAAATAAACATATTTTGTCGGTAAGCTAAATAAATAAATATATATTTTGTCGAAGGATGTAAGAAATATATAAATATTCATTTTTAACAAATATATATATTGGTATGTTTTGACGAAAAGCGGGCAGAGTTTCCTCTGTTTTTGGACGAACCCAACAATACAAGTCGTTATTATTTGTCAAAACACAACATTTCAAGAAATATATAAATTTTCTATGAATTTTTATAAACAGTTATATAGGGTTCGTTTTCGCTATAACATCAATATCTAAATAGAAAATAAACAAATCGACATACGCGTCATTACAACGAGTCTCGCGTTTAAAATAGCAGTAACATAACTAATAGAAATGAACATCGAGTCGTTAGAATTTTTACCGAACATCGAATCTGACCCATTGACTGTTTGACCTTGACTCGAACCTTGACCAGATTTGACCAGGTTTGGCCTGGTGAACAACAGCAATAATAACCCCTACAAACCGTTGGTACCACCTGAAATGAACCGAACAAGGACCAACTGAATCGAACTGGTCGGAGACTAAACTGAATAACTTACAACCTTACCTGAACCGAGACTCGAACCGAAACCAAAACCGGCGCCGCCGTCTGCTGCCAGAAACCGAAACCGAGACCGAACATATCATAAAAAAAATTGAAACCTGAACCACGTTGACTGAGTGCTGACGGGACTTGAACTGATGTCAGAACTGAAACAAACAAAAGCCCGTTGGCTCGAACCACGCCGTCGTAGCTCCACCGGGACCGTCGTCGGCCGAAGCCGCCGCCGCTAATCCCACTGCCGCCACCGCGCTTCGTCACCTCCTTTCTCTCTCGTCTCTCTCTCTCAGCTCTCTCCAACTCTCTCCAACTCTCTCATCTCACTCTATTTCTCTCTGTGTTCTCACCGTCGCCGGCCGGTGACGAGTGGTAGGTGGGTGTTGGAGAGCTGAGGGATGAGTAGGTGTAAAGGAGGTGGTTGTCGGAGAGGATGGGGTCGTCGGGAGTCGGCTGAAGACATCAGGAGTTTCTTCGGTCACCGGAATTGCAGAGGAGACAGAGGGTGTAGTGTGGGGTGCGGGTGTTTGAAGAAGGAAGAATGGGGTATTAGGGTTGCTGATTCTTTATAAACTTAGGGTTACTAGTGGGCTTGGGCCCAAGGCCAACATACCCGTTTATTGTGTCACGCGCGACCAGATAGATTTCTGAAGCTCGCTAACAAACCGAAGGTCGTAAAATATAGTAGGATATTATTATTAAATAAAAATAAAACGCGGGGCGTTACATTGTGGTTCCATAACGCTTGTTCCAATTGCTGAACTCTGTCCCGCGGACAGTATTCCTCCTTGATTAGAGCTTTGAACTCGGCCCAGGTCATTGCGTTTGCCGCAGCAAGTCCACGCGTTTGGACTTGTGCGTTCCACTAGGTTAATGCCCCATCTTCCAACGTCGAGGCAGCATACTTGACTTTATTAGCTTCGAGGCAATTGCACATTTCGAAAACCGATTCAGACTTTTCGACCCAACGGACCAGTCCAATAGGTCCTTCAACTCCCGTGAACTTGCTCGGTTTCGCATCCAAGAACATCTTGTAGGGGTTAAGACCCCCTCCTGAGGATAGTTAGTCAGCGAGAAAGTCTACTAGCCAAAATATTAGATTTTCCCATGAAAATATAATAATGGTTACCTGCTGGTGGGTTAGGAACACCTGTCAGAGCAGCATTCACGTGTTGTTGGATTAAAGCGGCCAATTCTTCAGCTGACATGTTGAGATTTCCGCGACTACCGGTTGCCATTTAAGATCTTCGCAAGACAACACAAACACACACCAATAAGTATATATCCAATATAGTTATCATATTCCACACTTCAATGATCACATAATTTATGTCAACCCAACAAATTAAACAATCAAAAGGAACATTCGATTAAATAAATTGTAATGTCTCACAAAATACCAACCAAGCATATCAGTTTAATTATAAAATTTCCAAGTTCAAACATAAGTGGAAACAAACAAACTAAAGGAAACAAAACGGAGATTGGCGAGACTAGTTAGTCATCTATGTCTCCATCTCCCAAGTCGCTATCACTGCCGTCTTCCTCTTCAGCGTTTTCAGCTTCAACAGCCAGGTCCTGTTCCGGCTCTTCTTCCTCCGGGTCTTCCTCTGGATCCTCCTCTTCGTCTTCTACCAGCGCTGGAGGGGACGGTGCTGGTGCGGGTACTTGGATAGGTAGTGCTTGGTTCTGCTCCAGTTCGTGAATCCTCCAACTGGACTCAAGAACTCTGTCTTCGAGCCAGTCAGCCCTCAGCTGCTCAGCATGAAGGTCCTTAGCTAAAATGCTTCGAACTCTCCTATTCTCATCTTGCTCTTCATCGAGCTCTTCAATTTTACCAGTCAGCTGACGTATCAGCCATCCCTGTGCTTCGATAGTCTCTTGCATTCTCTCCAGCTGTTCCTGTTGTTTCCTTAGCATAGCTCTAAGTAGATCGTCCCCCACTCCTGAAGAGTTGACCGGTTTGACCGGTACAGCGGTGGTTGGACGGGAGGACGACTCCCCTCCTACAGCGAGTCTTTTCCTGGCAGCTGAGCGTGTCTCCACGCCACGAGATGGTGAGGGTTTGACCATGGGTGCCTTCCCCGACGCCCTTGATTGTCGAGATCTGTCGGATGATGATGATGACATAGCCTGCTAGGTTGGTGTAGTTAGTTACGAGTTGCGTATATCACAATATATATATATACATATATATATATCACATAGAACAATTGTAGTATAACACATAACAAGATATCACAGTTTGATGCTAACTAAGTCTAGTGTCGTGTAACAGCTATAGTTTAGGTCTACTTTAAATGCAAACCTGGTTCCCTATAGCTAGAGGCTCTGATACCAATCTTTCACCTGTAACATCCGTCGAAAAACGGGTTTCCAAAACCCGCTTCGTTTATTAATCGAATATTTCAGTTATAATTTTCGTTGCGTATTTAATGTTCATATTAATTTTAATCGATACATAACTAATAAACATTGTTAGAATTTTAAACCATAATTAATAAAAATAAAAAAAATAAGTGAATAAAAAATAAATGGGGCTGCCGGGTTTCGAACCCGGGTCAGCCGCTTCAACGAACACCCAACATACCACTCCGCCACTTGCCTTCTTTGTTAATAAACTGAAACAAATAATACTTAAATTAAAACTCAAAATCAAAATCCGGAAATCAGCGCGCCCAATCCGCAGTAGCCGGAAAGACCGACGATTTCGCAAATCACGACCGTTTTTCTTGACTGAAACGCGTGAACTAACTTCGACATCGGTTATAACCGATGTCTAACCCCCAATTCCAGTCGTAACCGCCGGAGAAGTTTTGACCGCGAATCAAGACCAAATTCGGACTAATTACATGCTGTTTCTTCCCTATAAATACCCACCCAAACCTCTGGTAATCTTTTCGCTCAAAATCGCACAAACTCTCAAAGCTTTAGCACTCGCCGGAGATATTTTACAGTCGCCGGACTTTCACAGGAAAACCGAGACTTACTTCAAATCGGTAAAATTCTCGACTCTTTTGCTTGTAATCCATTATTAGACATATATTAACTTCAATCCTTCAACCAGAACCTGTCCCAGACTACGCTGCCGGGAAATCCCACACTCGCCGGAATTTCACTGAAACATCAAAGTCTCACTGTCGATCGGTATAATCATCTAAAAACTCTTGTTATCTCTTACTCAGTAACTTAATTTCATAACACAAGAAACTAATCTGTCAAACATTTCACTCAGCCGAGAGTCACAAATCAGAGCCGACGACTCCTGCCGGAAATCTGAATTAAACGCACTGTTTTGGTACATTCTGTTCTTTAATCTCGTTAACTATTACATTTCAACTAATTATAAGTTTTGATAATCGAATTAAACAAAACAGTCGGAACTCTCTGATCTGGGTGTTTGTAAATGAAGAAGACGAAGTCGAGAATAAGTATAAGTATAATTAAAATCACATAATCAAACGGGTTAGACACACAGTCCAGTGGTGGACTGTGCGCAAATAACACACACGTCACGAGTTCGAATCGCACAACGTACCGACTTTCAGAAATAAAACCAATATATTTAGAACTGAATCAGAACATGTCACAGTATGTTTATAAGAGTAATATAATCCGTGGGTTAATCAGATTAGACACACAGCCCAACTGGTTGGGCTGTGCGCATACGAACCGAAGGACCCGAGTTCGACTCCGGGTCCCTGCAACCGGTTCGGCCATATAAATCCTTTTTAATAAAAACCAAATAAAATTAAACTTAATTAGTATATAAATATAATTAAAACAGAGAATATTTCGGGTTAGACACGTAGCTCAGTTGGTAGAGCTGCGTGCACGCGTACGAGAGGTCCCGGGTTCGAACCTCACTCAGCGCACAATTAACCACGGTCCGACCGGTCAACGGTCAAAAAGTCAAAAATTTTTATTTCTTTTTATTTATTTATTTAATTTAAAAATCAATTAAAAATACTTAAAAATATATATTTTTAAAGTTAGAAAATGTCCTTAAACTCACAAAAATAAATCTAAAAATCCATTTATTTACCGAACTATTTCGTTATTATTCTAGGTTAGTTTTCCTCGTCGATCAAATCCCAAAACTCGTGCGCATCCAACGTCATCAAAGAACGCACCCAATGTGAGTGAATCTCAACAAATTCCCCGTTTTAATCACATTTTGGGGTGTATCATGTGTCGCTTAATTCCTTATTATATTTAAATCACTTGTGCATCCATCATATCCGTGATCAAATGTGTATCAATTATGTATCAATTGTTGTGTGACTTATGTTTAGATTGAAGTTATCATTTTCAGTACATGCATTTCATTAGGCCCATCAGCTCCCCGTGGGATACGGGTTGAGTATCAGGTGCCTCATTCGATCGGCTCCGTTTGATTGAGCCTTGATCTCACATACATCATCATTCATGTCATTCGATCGGCTCCGTTTGATTGAGCCTTGATCTCAAATACATCGTCATTCATGTCATTTACCCATCCAATGTGGTTTGCGTTTATGCTATATATATATGTTTGCTCACATATGATTATTGCACAAATTTTCAATATTAAATACAACAAGAAATTAATAACAATGTTTTCTCAAGGTTCACTCGCTAACTTTTGTTGACCCAAAATATTCCCCGTTTTACACATGATACAGGTGATCCAGTTGAGGCAAGAAACACATAGGAAGGCCTAGAAGAATAAACCAGTTTAAACTTTGGACTGTTTTACTTAGTTTCATTTCCTTGTAATTGTATGGATTTGATTTGAACATTTAAGTTGTAAATTTGAATTTAATAAATATGAAACATTTTAGTAAACATCATGAGCTTTGTTGATAACCCAATTATGCCCCGACTCTTATTCCGCTGCGGGTCGGGGTGTGACAGATTGGTATCAGAGCCATGACTACAGGGATATAGGATAGGTTATTAGACCCTTAGAGCCTATACTATAGTTGATTAGAATTTTTAAATTGTTTATGCGTTACATACAAAATTCATGATGTTTATATGCTTTATGTTTATTGTTACATTCAATGTTATGCAAGCATGTTCATAAGTACATATTATTATACAATGCTCATCATGAATCATATCCTCATAACATATCACATCCATGAGAGCACACACCTCACAATTCCCATGATTTTTGCAACGATTTTTGTATTTTTCAAATCACATCAAAGTGAGTTCTCATGACGGGCATGTAGTAACTGGAAGGGTACGAGTACCGGTAATCAGAACGTCCTGTCTAGGCTTGGCATTCGTATAAATCCAAAATAAAGGACCAGTTTGCCTACCTGGGGACTAACGATGAGAGTACGAAGGACCTATTAGGCCAAAGCATGTTATACCAAACGTCGTGTGAGCTAAGCCCACTTTGAGTTGTCATTGTGTCTACACCTGGACACCCTCCTACCATACATCTCGCAATCATATTTCATGGTTTTCATTCGGGTGATGCGAGTGTTAAACCGCCAACACCAATGTGAATCCTACTAAGCCAATAGTCATGGGGGCCCACATGACTATACAGGCGATGGTATGGGGGACATTGGAGGCCCAAACATGTGCAAACCCAAGACATCCTATGGATGTAGTTGCATTATTGATAGTTATGTTATTTTTATTCTTTTAACGACACATGACACCTAAAAACTTCTTAAACTCACAATCTTCCTATGTATGTTCCGGTAGATGTCGGCTAGGCAACTACGTGGAGGTAGAAAGTCAGGAAGATCCAATGAACGCTTGGCCACTCAAATTGCTAAACAAATGGCCGCGGTACTTCCTGACATCGTGATTCAAGTTCAACAAGCTCTCACCGCAAATCCTATCAACCCTCCCAATCAAGAAGACCAGAGCGTCGCCAACCCTCACTCCAAAAAGTGCTCTTACAAACACTTCAAATCTTGCGATCCCCCAAAGTACGAAGGGACCGAAGGTGTTACTGCCCTCCTCCACTGGTTCGAAGAAATGGAAAACACTTTCCTCAATTGCGATTGTCCCGAGGATCGCAAGGTACGTTATGCATCAGGGAGACTGTTTGGAGTAGCCCTTACCTGGTGGAACACAGAAAAGGGTAAGAGAGGAGTCGAAGATGCCATGGCCTTAACATGGGAAGAGTTAAGGGAAATCATGACAAGACGCTTCTGTCCAAGAAGTGAAATCAAAAAGTTGGAAGATGAATTCCACTCGTTGAAACAAAAGGAAGGGGATCACACTTCCTACAACAAAAGATTTCTCGAACTGAACCAAATGATCCCTAATCTGTTCACCCCCGTGTACCGCCTGGTTGAACACTACATTCGAGGCCTCCCCTCGAAAATTCAAGACTCGGTTCTAAGCACTTTGCCTGCAACACTTGAAGCCGCAATGGAACTAGCTACCGAACTTACCGAGAATCGCATCCGAAACGGTAAATTCAAGGATGAGAAAAAGAAAGCCCCCATTGAGGCCCAAACTTCAAACCATTCCATCTCCTCTTCAAAGTTTGCTGGTAAGAGGAAACGAAACAGCAGAAATTTTGCCTACACACACACAAACTCTCCTATCACTGCCGCACCAATCACCCAAGTTGCTCCCTCAGCTGCACCATTTAAAAAGCCATACACCGGCCCATACCCAAAATGCAACCGTTGTCAATACCATCACCTCCCAGAAACTCCTTGCCAACATTGCACCAGCTGTGGCCGTGCGGGTCACACCATCCAAACCTGTCGCACACTTCAGCGAATGAACCGCAATCAACCCTCAACCCAAACCCACCATCAGATAGTGGGTCAAGCCCAACAACCTTTACTCCTACCACCTGCCCAACATATAGCCCAATCCTACTACCAACCCAACTACCCCATGATGCAACCTATGCGAGCTTGTTACAACTGTGGAGACCCAAACCACTTCAGGAACACATGTCCCCGTTTGGTAAACATCATCCATGCTCAAGCCCAAGCGAATCCGGTAAACCAAGCTAACCAAGCTCCTCCACCTGCTAGAGGAAGAGCTTTCAACATCAATGCCAACCAAGCTAGAGCTGACAACAACGTGGTTAACGGTACGTTTCTCGTCAATGGTAGTTATGCATCCATATTATTCGATACTGGCGCGGATAAGAGTTTTGTGTCTTTAGAATTTGAACCCATCCTCAACCAAACTCGTGATAATCTCATGGAATCTCTAACGGTGGAAGTTGCTGACGGAAAGCCGTTTCATTAAATTCTATTATACGAAATTGTACCCTCACTCTAAACGATCACGATTTTCCAGTTGACCTCATTCCTATGAAGTTGGGAAGTTTCGATATCATAATCGGTATGGACTGGCTCAGCCAGCATCACCCTGAAGTAGTATGCCGCGAAAAGTTCATTCGCATTCCTCTTGCAGACGGTCAGACCCTACGTATCTTTGGAGAAACCCCTTCGAAAGGACTCAAATTAATGTCCTGTCTTCAAGCCCGAAAATATCTCCGCAAGAACTATGTCGCATTCCTAACTCACGTCGTCAAGAAGGGAAACAAGGAGAAGAAACTCGAAGATATACCAGTAGTGAAAGAATTCCCACAAGTCTTTCCCGACAACATCTCGGGACTCCCTCCTGTGAGAGAAGTCGAATTCCGCATCGATCTTGTACCTGGCGCTACACCAGTCGCAAAATCTCCTTATAGGCTAGCCCCATCCGAAATGCAAGAGCTGGCCAGTCAACTGCAAGAACTGACTGACAAAGGATTCATACGTCCTAGCTCCTCGCCTTGGGGTGCGCCTGTTCTTTTTGTGAAGAAGAAAGATGGAACGTTTCGCATGTGTATCGACTACAGAGAACTTAACAAGTTAACAGTCAAGAACCGCTACCCATTACCTCGCATCGATGACCTCCTAGATCAACTTCAAGGCGCCACCTGTTTTTCAAAAATCGACCTTCGTTCTGGTTATCATCAACTCAGGGTACATGAAGAAGACGTCCCAAAGACCGCCTTCCGAACTCGTTATGGTCATTACGAATTCATGGTCATGCCGTTTGGTTTAACCAACGCCCCAGCTGTCTTCATTGATCTAATGAATATGGTATGCAAACCCTACCTCGACCGCTTTGTCATAGTCTTCATCGACGATATTCTTATCTACTCCAAGTCTAAATCCGATCACGAGCGACACCTTCGACTCATCCTTACACTCTTAAGGACCGAAAAGCTCTACGCAAAGTTCTCAAAATGTGAATTCTGGTTAGGAGAAGTACAATTCCTCGGACATGTCGTCAATGACAAAGGAATTCACGTTGATCCTTCAAAAATCAAGGCAGTGCAGGAATGGCAAGCGCCACGTACCCCTACCGAAGTTAGGTCATTTCTTGGTTTAGCTGGTTACTATCGACGCTTCATCGCCAATTTTTCCCGTATTGCTGTACCACTCACGGCCTTGACTCATAAAGGAAAGCCCTTCATATGGGGACCTAAGCAAGAAGAGGCCTTCCAAACTCTAAAGCAAAAACTCTGTGACGCACCTATCCTCACACTCCCTGAGGGTTGTGATGACTTCGTGGTTTATTGCGACGCGTCAGGGCAAGGATTAGGCTGTGTATTAATGCAAAGAGGAAAAGTGATAGCCTATGCTTCTAGGCAACTCAAAGTTCATGAAAAGAGTTACACCACCCACGACCTGGAACTTGGAGCCGTTGTGTTCGCTCTCAAGATATTGAGACATTACCTCTATGGTACCAAGTGTGAAATATACACTGACCACAAGAGTCTCCAACATATCTTCAATCAAAAGGAGTTGAATATGAGGCAACGAAGATGGGTTGAACTTCTTAACGACTACGACTGTGAAATTCGGTATCATCCTGGAAAGGCAAATGTGGTGGCTGATGCACTCAATCGAAAAGGTTATGCGAACTCCATTCGTCTTCTATGTTCGCAAATTATAACCGACATCAAAGATCGAATCCGAGCAGCTCAACATGTTTCTGTAACAGAAAACGACGTACGCGATGAGCTGTCATGTGGAGCAGAACTCAAAATCAAAACCAAATCCGACGGCATTCTATACTATCTAAATCGCATATGGATTCCCGATTGCGATAACCTTCGTGATTTCCTTATGAATGAGGCGCACAAAACACGGTACTCTGTACACCCAGGAGCCGACAAGATGTATCAAGACCTACGATACACCTACTGGTGGCCGGGCATGAAAAAGGATATTGCTGTTTTTGTTTCCAAGTGCCTTACCTGTTCCAAAGTAAAAGCTGAACATCAAAGACCTTCAGGACTTCTAACCCAACCTGAAATACCTGTATGGAAGTGGGAAAACATAACCATGGACTTCATTACCGGGTTACCTCGCACTTCCAGTGGGTATGACACCATATGGGTAATCATTGATCGTCTTACTAAATCAGCTCACTTCATTCCGATTCGCGAGGACTTCAAGAACGAGAAGTTAGCTTGTATCTACATCAGCGAGATCATAAGCCGTCATGGTGTACCCTTAAGTATCATTTCAGACCGTGATGGTCGTTTCACTTCACGAACATGGCGAGCCGTACAAACCGCCTTGGGTACACGATTAGACCTCAGTACCGCTTTTCATCCTCAAACTGATGGACAATCTGAACGCACCATCCAAACTCTTGAAGACATGCTTCGAGCATGTGTCATAGACTTCAAAGGGAACTGGGACGCTCATCTACCATTAGTTGAATTTTCGTACAACAATAGCTACCATTCAAGTATCGGCATGGCTCCTTTCGAAGCTTTATATGGTCGTAAGTGCCGATCTCCAGTATGTTGGCACGAAATTGGGGAAGCACAGATCACCGGTCCAGAATTAATTCAAGAAACAACCGATAAGGTCATTCAAATTCGAAACAATCTTCTAGCAGCTCAAAGTCGTCAAAAGAGTTATGCAGACAAACGACGAAAGCCCTTGGAGTTTGACATTGGGGATCAAGTACTTTTAAAAGTATCACCGTGGAAGGGAGTGATTCGTTTTGGCCAGAAGGGCAAGCTAGCACCACACTACGTAGGACCTTTCAAGATACTCGAAAGAGTAGGACCTGTAGCATACAAGCTTGACCTACCAGAAGAACTCAACAGAATTCATCCCACATTCCACGTATCAAACTTGAAAAAGTGTCTCGCCGATGAGAACCTCCATATTCCACTAGAAGACATTCAGATCGATGAATCTATGCACTTCATTGAAAGGCCAGTAGAAATCATGGACTTCGGAGAGAAACGTTTAAGACGAAGTCGTATTCCAATTGTCAGGGTACGCTGGGAGTCAAAACGAAGACCTGAGTTTACTTGGGAACGTGAAGACTCAATGCGTGAGAAATACCCACATCTTTTTCCTGTTACCACTACTACTTAAATTTCGGGACGAATTTCTAAAAGTAGGGGATACTGTAACATCCGTCGAAAAATGGGTTTCCAAAACCCGCTTCGTTTATTAATCGAATATTTCAGTTATAATTTTCGTTGCGTATTTAATGTTCATATTAATTTTAATCGATACATAACTAATAAACATTGTTAGAATTTTAAACCATAATTAATAAAAATAAAAAAAATAAGTGAATAAAAAATAAATAGGGCTGCCGGGTTTCGAACCCGGGTCAGCCGCTTCAACAAACACCCAACATACCACTCCGCCACTTGCCTTCTTTGTTAATAAACTGAAACAAATAATACTTAAATTAAAACTCGAAATCAAAATCCGGAAATCAGCGCGCCCAATCCGCAGTCGCCGGAAAGACCGACAATTTCGCAAATCACGACCGTTTTTCTTTGACTGAAACGTGTGAACTAACTTCGACATCGGTTATAACCGATGTCTAACCCCCAATTCCAGTCGTAACCGCTGGAGAAGTTTTGACCGCGAATCAAGACCAAATTCGGACTAATTACATGCTGTTTCTTCCATATAAATACCCACCCAAACCTCTGGTAATCTTTTCGCTCAAAATCGCACAAACTCTCAAAGCTTTAGCACTCGCCGGAGATATTTTACAGTCGCCAGACTTTCACCGGAAAACCGAGACTTACTTCAAATCGGTAAAATTCTCGGCTCTTTTGCTTGTAATCCATTATTAGACATATATTAACTTCAATCCTTCAACCAGAACCTGTCCCAGACTACGCTGCCGGGAAATCCCACACTCGCCGGAATTTCACTGAAACATCAAAGTCTCACTGTCGATCGGTATAATCATCTAAAAACTCTTGTTATCTCTTACTCAGTAACTTAATTTCATAACACAAGAAACTAATCTGTCAAACATTTCACTCAGCCGAGAGTCACAAATCAGAGCCGACGACTCCTGCCGGAAATCTGAATTAAACGCACTGTTTTGGTACATTCTGTTCTTTAATCTCGTTAACTATTACATTTCAACTAATTATAAGTTTTGTTAATCGAATTAAACAAAACAGTCGGAACTCTCTGATCTGGGTGTTTGTAAACGAAGAAGACGAAGTCGAGAATAAGTATAAGTATAATTAAAATCACATAATCAAACGGGTTAGACACACAGTCCAGCGGTGGACTGTGTGCGCAAACAACACACACGTCACGAGTTCGAATCGCACAACGTACCGACTTTCAGAAATAAAACCAATATTTTTAGAACTGAATCAGAACATGTCACAGTATGTTTATAAGAGTAATATAATCCGTGAGTTAATCAGATTAGACACATAGCCCAACTGGTGGGCTGTGCGCATACGAACCGAAGGACCCGAGTTCGACTCCGGGTCCCTGCAACCGGTTCGGCCATATAAATCCTTTTTAATAAAAACCAAATAAAATTAAACTTAATTAGTATATAAATATAATTAAAACAGAGAATATTTCGGGTTAGACACGTAGCTCAGTTGGTAGAGCTGCGTGCACGCGTACGAGAGGTCCCGGGTTCGAACCTCACTCAGCGCACAATTAACCACGGTCCGACCGGTCAACGGTCAAAAAGTCAAAAAAATTTATTTCTTTTTATTTATTTATTTAATTTAAAAATCAATTAAAAATACTTAAAAATAATATTTTAAAGTTAGAAAATGTCCTTAAACTCACAAAAATAAATCTAAAAATCCATTTATTTACCGAACTATTTCGTTATTATTCTAGGTTAGTTTTCCTCGTCGATCAAATCCCAAAACTCGTGCGCATCCAACGTCATCAAAGAACGCACCCAATGTGAGTGAATCTCAACAAATTCCCCGTTTTAATCACATTTTGGGGTGTATCATGTGTCGCTTAATTCCTTATTATATTTAAATCACTTGTGCATCCATCATATCCGTGATCAAATGTGTATCAATTATGTATCAATTGTTGTGTGAATTATGTTTAGATTGAAGTTATCATTTTCAGTACATGCATTTCATTAGGCCCATCAGCTCCCCATGGGATACGGGTTGAGTATCAGGTGCCTCATTCGATCGGCTCCGTTTGATTAAGCCTTGATCTCACATACATCATCATTCATGTCATTCGATCGGCTTCTTTTGATTGAGCCTTGATCTCTAATACATCGTCATTCATGTCATTTACTCATCCAATGTGGTTTGCGTTTATGCTATATATATATGTTTGCTCACATGTGATTATTGCACAAATTTTCAATATTAAATACAACAAGAAATTAATAACAATGTTTTCTCAAGGTTCACTCGCCAACTTTTGTTGACCCAAAATATTCCCCGTTTTACACATGATACAGGTGATCCAGTTGAGGCAAGAAACACATAGGAAGGCCTAGAAGAATAAACCAGTTTAAGCTTTGGACTGTTTTAGTTAGTTTCATTTCCTTGTAATTGTATGGATTTGATTTGAACATTTAAGTTGTAAATTTGAATTTAATAAATATGAAACATTTTAGTAAACATCATGAGCTTTGGTGATAACCCAATTATGCCCCGACTCTTATTCCGCTGCGGGTCGGGGTGTGACAATCACACCCTCAATTTCCACTTGCGGAGTATTACCGCGAGGCGTGTGATCAAACCAGAAATCTCAGACACTAGCAATGTCGAACGACTCTATATGATTTATTTAAACGTTTTCCAAAAACATTTATCGTAAACATGCATAGTCATTTTCATGGTTCCAAGGTTTCAAAGTTTAGCGGAAGCATTAGAATAAAGTAATGGGCGCCAACACAAACGCCAAAACCAAAATCCCAAAGGTAATCGTTAATAAAGACTCGATAAAAATGCCTTGATCAAATGCAAGTGAGTGCACCTAGCGCTCATAGTGTCCTGAGAAACATGCAAAAAACAAGTGTCAACATTAAAGAAGAGTGAGTTCACAGGTTTTTATAAGTTCACAAGTTCGGTTTAAAAGATTGTTTTTCCCCCGTTATCCCTAACCCGGGATAACACATAGTTCCATTATTCCTAACAGGGAATAATAATGTTGGTTCGTAAATAAGTTCAATGTTACCATGTAGGTAGCGAGCCTAAAGTTACGTCACGTAAGAGTTCGCGATCGAAGCTGAGTGTTGTTGCCTCTGTGTTGCCAGGTCTATCACTGATCATGGCGAAAGTTAGGCCAAATTAATCACCCGTTGATCATTCCCGGTCGGCTAGCGCGACTAGCTCGGGTGGGGCTTGTCCGGCCCAGTAGTACTACTATAATTTCCCCGCTACCTAACCCAATACTAACGATCCGAGAGTTGGTTGAGGACTTCCGTGATAAAGCTACTTAGTGACCATAACATACATTAACATTAACTTAGTTACCGAATAGGTAACGGCGTTAATTTCTCATAACGTAAAAGATAGAGTTGTAGAGCGTATACATGTTTCTCCCCCTGTTGTTCAAAACCGGATAAAATAGGGGCCGTGAACTCACCTTAAATTGCTCGGTTAGATAAACGCGAAAGAAGTAAAGGTTGGAACCGCTAATCACGTCCTAACATGTCAACCGATTCAAAGTTAGTGTGTGAACACACTGACACAAAACCCTACGCATAACTAACACACAGTACGGCACACGTAATAACCAATTCGAAACCATAATCATGCATGCAAAGTACCACCATACAAAATAACGACCAAATCAACTTGTCATAAACACATGATAACTCCTACAAACTTAGATACACACAAACGCAAGTTATGATGTTTCAGCTTGTACACTCATAACTGGGCTGTTTTCGAGAATTTTTATAAAATAGTTCCAACGTTCCAAAAATTCCAATTATTTTACAGAAGGTGTTAATTAGACTGTAGAATTTTGTGTAAAATTTTCAAATCTTAAATCTTTACCAATTATTTATAAACATTTATATACTAGGCTGCAGTCAGATTCGTCGCTTTCTGACTGCTGTCCACGAGAAAAATCATTTAAAAATCATCGTTCATCCGATTAACGGAATTCTAGTGGGAGATTTTGGGAAACTCCCATCTCCAGTTACTGTACAGATTTCGTGACCTAACCCCCTACAAACTATGAGGTCCGACTCAATAAACAACCTGCAAATTCTGCAGAATTTACGCAGCTTCAGCTGCTGCACTAAATGACCATTTAAAAATAGCAAACGACCTCAGAAAAATATGAATCTTGCGCCATTTATAGCTTTTTCAAAATACACGTTTTACGCTTCATAAAATCCACTTTTCGATAAATAATGATCAGGTTACAGCCAACTGAAGTTGGCTGTATATGTCAATCAGCTTACTGTTTTCGACTTTATCGCATTAGAACATGTGTAAATGGCCATGACGCTTAGTTGTATCGATTAACAGCAGGTTAACTTGTCAAATATCATCTAATATATCAATATTCATGCAAACCCTAAGTATATATCATGATCTTTATAGATAAAACGCAGCCTACGATTTTAATACTCAAACATATCATCACAACCGCAAAGATTCGCATATTCATCCGAACTAATCATACACCACAATACTTTTTCATAATAATATCATACAAGCACATAATCATGATCATGACTACACAAAACCTTGTGTGAATCGTAATACAATTAAACCCTAACCTTGAAACGATGACAATTAGCGAACCGGGACAAGCTTGGATCGATCCGAGGGATGTGGGATGCTTGCGCGACCGAGAGGGAGGGGGAGCTGCTGCCGTCGCACACCTCTAGGGGAGTAGGTTTTAGGGTTTGCTATATTTTTTTGAATTCCCCATGCATACATACGTATACATAAGGGGCAAGGGGGAGGTTTGGGCTTGTCCTTGGGCCGCAAGGGAGGGGTGGCGGGTTGGGTTGGGTTCGCAGGGGGGTGTGAGTGGCGGGTTGGGTTTGCTTGGTCGCGAAGTCGAAACGTTTCACAGGCTTGGTTCGGTTCGGCATATAAATAGAATTTACTAACCGATCATTATAATCTGATAAATAACCACACATAATACGACTCGACGATTATTCATAAACGTCTAATAACATGTAGCACGTAATCCAGGTATAACTCGTTAGAATTTCAATAATCCACAAGCGTCTAATAACACATAGCACGTAATTCAGATATAACTCGTTAGAATTTCCAAACATTGTGTATTCCCTAAATACTAAAGTTAGCGTAGTTATTGCGAGCGCGTAACTTAATTCTCCGAATTAAATCAGCGTAGGAATGAATAACAATAAAGTAGCGCGTATACCTGAAAAGCCGGGATGTCACAGAAAGCAATCCGGTGAGTAATCCTATTGTGCCATGTATGATTTTGACTAAGGCAGGAGCAGGGGAGGATGTTGATTCTACAAAGTACAAGATATTAATCGGAAGCCTTATGTATATCACGGTGACACGTCCAGATTTAGCATACTGTGTGTGTTTGTTATCAAGGTTTATAGCCAGACCCAAGTCAGAACATTTGCAAGCTGCTAAAAGGGTATTGAGATACTAGAAGGGAACTTTCAACTTTGGCTTATTTTATGAAAGAGGATCAAGTTCAAAGCTGCAAGTTTACACCGATAGCGACTATGCAAGGGATTTAGAAGACATAAAGTGTACATCTGGATATGTTTACATATTCAGTGGAGGGGTAACCTGCTGGAGTTCTAGAAAGCAAGAGATAGTTACATTGTCATCCACGGAGGCAGAGTATGTAGCAGCAACAACGTGCGCTTGTCACTGCAAATGGCTAAAAGGACTTAATGGAAGATTTAAGTGAAAAGATAGATGGAGTTCTTGAAGTATCTTGTGATAATACTTCTACAATCAAACTTTCAGTCAATCCAGTAATGCACAGAAGAACCAAGCATATACATGTTTGTCTTCATTACCTAAGAGATTTAGTAAACCAAGAAGAGCTGAAGTTGGTGTATTACATTACAGAGGATCAAGTTGCTGATATAATGACAAAGCCAATCAAGTTGGAAGCCTTTATCAAGTTACGAGGTTTGCTTGGGGTTAAAGAGATAAACTGACTGAAAAACACAGTTCAGTTTAGGGGAGGATGTGTTAGGGTCAAATAAACTGTCATATTGACTGGGTTTTTAGGTATTTTCTAGTGCCGCACGTTTTTATTAGGTCTTGTTTGTTTTCTATTATTGTGATAGACGCTGGAGTTTTTTTTCAGTTGTTTGTTGAGTCTGTAAGGCTATAAAAGGCCAATCATTGTTCATGAATAATATCACAAAAATATATGTGAGTTTTCTTGGGTACTTGGTTTCTACATTTTTAATATGTGATTGTTCTGATAGATAATATAAACATAGTTAATGCATCAACAATTATTATAAATGCTATTTGTTTTAAAAGTAGACAGGAAAGTAAAGTTGACCTTTTTGGCACACATTAGATAATACATGTTCAATTTGAACCCACTTTGGCCCATTACACCACTCGCCCGTTTTACCAGCTCTAGTTTTCTGTAAAGTGTTGAATATCGTAAATTTACTGCATAATTGTCACACCCCAACCGATGGCGAAAACATCAAAGTGAAAGGAAATAAATTGCTCGAGACATCATAACACTGTTTGCGACAATATTAAAATCAAAACTCGTTCATTTCATATATCAAATTGTCAATTACAACATAAATCAAAATACAACAACTTCAACAAAATTACAACATAAAAGCCTAACATTCTAGGTGCGTTTCTATGTCGTCCCTACTAGATTCGTCATAAGCATCATCATCAACCTGTAACATGTTAAAAATATGGTTCAACGCAAAAGCATTGGCGAGTACACAAGTTTAAGTATATAGCATTAGTATAAAAGTGTTTACTCAAATCCACATGGCAATTGTATACAAGGTAAGCTAGCATGCAATACTAATTGTCAAACCCAAGTGTCCACAAGAATTAAGTGTCCCTTGTCACACAAAGTAACGAGACTATTTAAGAATAAGAATAATAATAAGTATCAGCTTAAGCTTAACAATACCCCGACGAGTGGTGTGCTACTCCTATATAGCTATATATGTTAAGTTCGGTCTAGCTAAGTTAATGACAAGAAGCATGTATGAATCTAGCATGAACCTAAGCATAATAATAAGCATGTATAATGGATCCAGTGTATAAAGTATGTTGTGTGTATTTGTGTATTTTGTAAGTTAACATGTTACAACCCAAATTGTGTAAAAGGAAAATGGGTCAAGTGTACTCACGGTTTTGCAAGCTTCCACTTGAGTATTCCTTGAAGGGTTTGGAGAGTTGGAGAAACACCAAGTTATCCTACGTGAGGAAAACGTAAGTTGGTAAGTATTCGGATGATAACGGAGGATTGGGAATTTAAATGAACCAAAGTGTGTATACGAGAAAATAATCACCTAGACTTAATACTAGTTCTTAACACTATAATACCCATTCGGGTTGATGTGTTTTCATGGGTTAAGATACCCATTAGAATCGTAACGAGAAGTTAAGTACTTAGGTGATGTAACCTAGTACCATGACGGACAATCATTCGATTATCATCAAGGTTTCGGTTAGTGTATATATATATATATTATAGTATACGTAATAAGTAGATCATATTTATCATCGAAGTTCATAGAAGTCATGCATGGAGGTAGGAGGATAACCTTCCTTTAACCTCTTTCGTATTGTTCACCAATGTACAAGTTGTCACAAGGACAACAAGGATGGTCATGAAAAAGTTAAAATGAAAATAAAAGTTGTAAAATAATCAAAATCATCAAGTGAGGTGCTGGATTGAAGGTAGGATAGCCAAGGCTTCCAAGTAATCACACACTACCAACTCAAGTCTTGTTTCAAGAACAAGCTTGGGAGGATACAACACTTATGGGTTAAAATCCTATTAAAACGGAAAGTTTCTTACACTTAGGACCTCAAATATGGTGATATTCTATGTTGGTTTTCCATGGAAAATCTATGGAAACACTCCTAGAGGTGTTCCGAGTATTATGAAGAAGATAGAGTAAAGAAGGGAGGTAAAGGTGAGTTATAACTCACTTGAAAGTTTTGAACTTTCTAGATTGAGATAAAGATTTTAGAGAGAGAGAGATGAATGTTTGAGGTGTGAAGTGAGTATGGAAGGAGGTGGGTATTTATAGTTGAGGTTAGGGGGGTGAGTTAGGTGAGCATTAAATGTAAGAAACACACTTGCACAAACACACTTTTGCCCAATCAATGAGCTAGTTATAACATTCTTCGGATTGGCGCCCTCTGGCGGGCCTGCGAGAGACAAGAGATGGGACGGTTGCGGGGTGCGAGAGGCTCCGGGCCAGAAACTTAGTTGATTTTTGTCACTTTTAGTCCCTGAACTTAGTTTTTCCTTCATTTTATGCTAAAACTTGGTATTTTGGCATGTTTTTAAGTGTATAACATATATGTAAGTATATTTTGAGTATCAAGTATGAATGTATGAGTATTTACACATATAACAAGTATCAGTTTGTATGTAAACATGTATTAAACGATTGATTGCATATAGTATATATCAAGTATGAATTTTATTACGATCAAAGTCTCGGATTACAAGATTTAGGAAAAAAATATGTATGCGATATGAATACAAGTTTCCATAAATAGGAACACGATTACACTTTCTAATTAAGGAAAATATAAAAAACCAAGGCGTTACAGTAATGACTTATATTCAAATGTTTTGGAAGCGATTTAGTCCCATTCCAGTTTTTGTAGTCCTTGTTAATTATTTAAATTATGTAATTATGTAAGGTACATGTATTTTGTTAATGAGATGTGTTGTTTTGACCTAGCAATGGGATTTTGGAATTCTTCAATGAAGATAAACATAAGAAATTGTGTATACGGTATACATGAAAGCAAGTACTTTATTTGTTACGCGGATGTAACTTACTAATTAAAATGACATGAACGATAAGAAATCAAAAGCAACTTGTGAAAATTAATGTGACATCGGGATTGGATCAAGCCAAGCCACAGGAACACAAACCAAAGGGTTCGCTTTAGGAAGGTTTAAACTAGTAAGATTCCCATCTTTCCCAGCCTTCCACTCGAAGCACTGAATCATCGTACCAAACATTGCATAGACCATTTGCGACCCTAACGAAGTCCCAGGACACATCCATCTGATTCTCTTCAAATCTTTCAGGCCTGAATGCAAGTGGATTTTCCCAATGGTTTGGGTCTCTACTTAGGGCCCACACGTTGATAAAAAATAGTAGTGTTTTCTTGAATATGGTAACCTGCAACTACGCGATCTTCTGTTGATTTTCTTGGAATTATCAGGACAGGTGGGTGGAGACGTAACGTTTCCTTGACAATTGTCGTAGGTATGGAAGGTTCGGTATGTCTGATTCTTGTAAAAGCATGTTTTTTACCAACAACATTATCAATTTCAGCTATTGCTTTCTTATGACATTTCGATGATTAATGAGTTCTAATAAAGCCCATTCTACGATTATCGTTGAGTTGTCTGTTCTTGTAACAAATATATTCTAGAATACACTAGTGCTCACTCTTGAACCTACTCTTTATTAATATATATATATATATATATATATATAGTATTAGGATCCTGTAAAAAAACATTTTTTTATGAGAAGTGTGAGAAGGCATAAGAATTGACATGTAGGCGTCATGTTTTGGACTTAAGCATGATGTTTTAGGTTGTTTTGGCAAGAAAAACACCAAACAAAACAATTTAAGATACAATGCAATAAATTCTAGGCTTAAAACATAAAACACCATTCCAAGAACGTTAAGTAGTGTGTTTTAGGTGTTAAGTAGTGTGTGTTAAATTTCACGCCCATAATATATTGCATTGTGTTTTAAATTGTTATGTTTGGTGTTTTTCTTGCCAAAACAACCCAAAACATCATGCCCAAGTCCAAAACATAATGCCTACATGTCAATTCCTATGCCTTCTCACACTTCTCACGAAAAAGGTCCTTTTTACAGGAACCTCACCCTATATATATATATATATATATATGGGAAGGTTCATTTGAGAAGAAATTTAATGTGAGAAGAAAAAGAAGAGAGCACATAATGGTAAAACATTAAATCGTTTATAACTCCTCTCATTAGTTATGTTATCTCTCATTAATAAAACAAAAAAACATTATCTCATACACATATTTATCCTACATATATCTTATACTTATCGGAATTTACCTTACACACATGTAAAAATACCCTACACATCTCAAAATATATCCTACATATATTAAAATTTATCATACACATGTCGAAAATTGTCCAACACCGTAAATTATTTTATCTTGAAAAATATATAAAAAACGAGTTACAAGTTTGATTAATTAGCTAATTAATGACAATTATAGATTTACCTATATGCTCTTTTTCATAATATTAAATACCATATTAAATGAAGTAAATGGAGAATTTCTATTGGTTTAAAAGTTATTCTTTTTATTTTTACAAATTTTTTATTCTCATTTGAACTCCCCACTATATATATATATAGGGAGAGGATCATGAGAAAACTACATATATATTAGAAAACTAAAAACCTAACTAAAGAAGCCTAAAAAACATGCCAATCTTTTTTTTACAATTTTTTTTTATAAAAATTCGCTACTTATTATGTATAAAAAAACTTTTTTTCAAAAAAAAACTTGTACTTTACATATGCATTATATGCTTAAAGTTAACATTTAAGTTTCGTTTAGCTTTTATGGTTATGTTTTTTTTGGAGGTTTAGGATTAGGTTTTTGAGTGTGAGGGGAGGGGGGGTGTTAGGTTGTTTTTTTTTTGGGAGGGGGTGGAGATGGGGGTTTAGGTTTTTGGGGGGTGTCGGTAGGGGTGGGTTAGGTGGTTTAGACATATCCATATTATTGCACACGTGCTGTACAATTTTTTGTTTTGAAAAAGAGTTCTTTTTATATATTATTTATAGGGATTTTTAACAAAAACAATTCAAAAAAAATTGGTATGTTTTTTACGCATTTTTAATTAATTTTTTTGTTTTCTCATTTAAAGTAGTTTTTCATGATCCATCCCATATATATATATGTGTGTGTGTTTTTCATTGCACACGTAATCGAGCGTAACGAAACATCTAGAGGACAATTATGATCGAGATATTTTTATATTATATTTAAATGTTTAATGACCTATATTATGTTATCATCATTTTGTTGTCTTGCTCATTTTTAGCCAACTCATATTGTGCCCACCTGCAAAAAAAAATCTGTGTTCGCCACTAGAAACAACAAAAGCATACGTATATGGATATATCACGGCTATATTTTTGCCTGAATGAAGGGTTTGATGTTCTATCGGGTGAAATATTATCTCTATCCTTTCTTCTTCTGCGATATCCAGTTGTAAAATGCTGAGCAAGTCCTTCTCTTGAGAATGTAAACCTTGTGTTCTTGTCTCTTCAAGCTCTTTAATAATCTTCTCTACCAATGCATTTTCTATGAATGTCCTTCACCCTTCCCAAATCCCTGCAAGTCTAGACTCTTAAATAACCATACGTAATTCCTTCCAAATCCAGTCATCTAACTAGATTTAAAATACCAAAGTAACAAATTACAAACAAGTGGCAGGTAAACGGGCAACAAGCGGCGCCGCAACCCCCTTTTGAATTGCAAAACCAATCCTACTACAGACGAAACGGCCCTTAAAGGTTGAAAGATTACTATTCACAACCTGTTGGACCCTGTTTAGAAATTCCACAGCCTCTGGGGCTAGGGACCCAAATGTATCAAAAGCGAATGGGATAAACACGTGTTGATTTTCTAAACAAGCCTTCTCGTGTTTAGCGACCTTGCCTGATTCCGCCTTTAACGCAGCCTAGCCAGCAACAAACCCATTATCCCTGAGTCCAACAAGAGGGGACACTCCTGTAAGGTCCACAGAAGCGTGTTTTGTAACATTTGTCAAAAACGGGTTTCCAAAACCCGCTCCGTTTTGTAATTGGATATCAAGTTATAAATGTCACGTTGTATATTTATGGTTATTTTGGTTTTTAATGATACATAATTAATAAACAAACTAAACTATAAAAGTTATATTTGATAAAAAGTGAAAACAAAATAAATAAAAAAAGAAATGTTGCTGCCGGGACTCGAACCCGGGTCAGCCGGTTCATAACTTCAATGACTTAACACACACACACATCACCACTCCGCCACTTGTTGTTTTCTGTCATCTATAGGAAACAAATAACCTTATACTCAAACTCGGTTAAAACCGGTTGCGCCAACTGAGAAACGGAAATCGGCAAATCAATCGTCAAATCGTTTGTTTACTCGCACATTCAGGTTATAACCGATGCACCGACGTTTTCTCATCAATTCAGATTGAATGAACGTTAATTGTCATCATCATCGGTTTTTATAACCGAAAATAATCAAGTCCCAATTACTTCAACTCAAGACCCTTCTCGCGACTCAGAAACATCATACCAACATCCCATTTCACTTTCGTCACACTTTCAGTTCGTCAGAGCGCTTAAAACAACTCGCCGGAAATTTCTGCAAGATTCGCCGGAAAACCGTATTCATCCTCAAACGGTAAATCTTTCAATAACATTGTAGTTCAACAATTGTTAGGCTATTTCTAACTTAAACCTTTCAATTGAAATCGAATTCAGGCACTGTATTCAGCTAATTTCAGTTCGCCGGAAAAATTCTGAAATCTCTATATTCATCTGAGAATCGGTAAGGGCATTCAAACCCTCTGTTAACATTTGCTGATCACTTCAATTTCACGATTAGCTAATAAAAACGGTTAATTGTCTTGTTCAGTTGAAGAGCATAAAAACAGGGACCGACACATTGCCGGAAATCTGAAATAAACCGTTCATCGGTATGTTCACCTCTAATTACCGTCTCTGCCATTTCATTTTAGCTTTAAGAATGTTTTTTAATCGTAAAATCAAGGAACGGATTAGTGAATCAGTTGACTGTAATCTGAATGTAGAAGACGAAGTTAGTTAAGTTATAAGTTTAATTAAAATCAGTAATATGAACGGGTTAGACACACAGTCCAGCGGTGGACTGTGTGCAAAATATATACGCATGTCCCGAGTTCGATCCCTGATACACGCACTCCTTATGTAATAAAATGCCTTTTTGTTTAAAACTAAACCGGGTTAATCCCGTTAGTTGTTAAGTATAATAAAAACCAAGATATTAATCAGGTTAGACACACAGTCCAGCGGTGGACTGTGTGCAACACTGAATCGCACGTCACGAGTTCGAAACCTGATACTGGCACCGGTTCGTTGAATTAAAATGTTTTTGAAATTAAAAGAATTTTGGTTAAACCGAATTAGTATATAAATATAATTAAAAACAAGATTATTTCGGGTTAGACACGTAGCTCAGTTGGTAGAGCTGCGTGCACGCGTACGGGAGGTCTCGGGTTCGAGCCTCACCTGGCGCAAACAATTCCACCGACCGAACCGGTCAACAAGTCAACGGTCAACGGTCAACGCAAAATAAACAATTGTTGGATGCAAATTATTATTTTCAGTACATGCAGTTTCATAGGCCGCCGCTCCCCATTACATTATGAGCGTTGAGCATGTTCCCCATTTCATTATAAGGTTGAACCTGGCGTGCCCACATACGATCGGCTCCGTTTGATTGAGCCTTGATCGCACAGACATTTTCATTTTCAGTACATGCAATACGATCGGCTCCGTTTGATTGAGCCTTGATCGCACAGTTCATTTATGTTATTTATCGTATGCTGTTGGTATGTTAATGTATGCTATCATATGTTATTGTATGTTATAAGTTGTGATTGCTATTGCCACTGTTTGATTATTTACATTTGCTCATTTATGATTATGCACAATTTTTCTTGATAAACTAACAAGTAAATCAATAATAAAGGTTTATCTAACAAGGTTCACTTGCCAACTTATGTTGACCCAAAAACCCCCATTTTTACACATGATACAGGTGAACCAGCAGCAGCTAGGAACACATAGGATTGGACTAGAAGAATAAAATGATTTAGAGTTTGGGATTGTTATGTTTGGTTTATTTTCTTTGTATTGTATGGACATGTTTGGATTATTTGGAATGTAACTTTGACTTTAATAAATATGAAACATATTAGTAAATGTCATGAGCTTTGGTGATAACCCAATTATGCCCCGACTCTTATTCCGCTGCGGGTCGGGGTGTGACATGTTTTCCCCTAGCCCACCCAAACGTAATCTGAGAGTTTGAAGGTGCCCAACCCGTCGATTATCTCAAAGATCAACTTCCTTATGTTATCTGCCTCACCTGCATTTTCTGAATATCTTTCACTCAAAAGTATTCTTGATATCAAATTATTAGTCACCTTCACTAGCTCCGTATAATAGATTTATGGCCTCCCCCATGCTGGCCTTTTGAGATAATGATTTTATAAAACGATGAATCTCATCTTGCCTAACTTGAATGAGGGAGTCAACTGTTGTACCATTTAGGAGCTGTGACATGACAATTTTCTTCATAAATTTCCGTATGGAGTAAACGCGAAATCTTTTGGTCCATAAGTTAGTGGCTGAGTTTCAGGGACGATCTAAATAAGCATTTTCAAATTTCATAGGTTTTAGAGGAACTATTAACTGAAGAGTATGTGCTCAACAACATCGAATTTGATCAAATTTATAGAAAGGGAAATAACCCTTTAGTCAAATTTATACAATTCATCACATGGAATTATTGTTGTTCAAATAAAAAAGTTTCTACATTCCCAACATCAGACTTAAAACATGATCACTACACTACAGGTCATCCTTAGGCCTTGTGTTGTATATCGTGAGCGTGAGAGGGGGATTGGTCATGTAGACTCACGCTCATTGGGGCACCGCACTGCGCTGGTGTGTCCTTGAGTGGGGAGTACGTGATCGTGCTCACGGATATGAGGCATCATACCAATTAAAGCGTCACACCTCTTGAATTTTTTATTTAATATTGTGTTATATTTTTTTCTTTTTACATTTAGTATAATTTTTCTTAAATAACTTATAGTTATTAGCTTTTAAAAAAACGGTTTAGCTTTTTTTTTTCTTTTGAACAGTTTAAATTACACCCAATCCATTTTTACCTCTAGGGAAGCAACACAACTAATGATTTTATAAGTTAGACCCAACCCTGCAAAATTAACATACATAGGATTGCGGGCTTTGCAACATGGAGTTTTTGGTTTACATTACTCATTAACGTAAGTCAATAGGTTAACTTTTAAGTCACCGTTATTTATTTCATTGAGTCTCATACTTAAATAAATAATTATATTTTAGCTTGAATCTTTATGTGTGCGGTAAGTTTAGGTGAATTAGTCATCATTTTGCATTTGGGACTTGAAGTCAACAAACTTGGTTGATTTTATTAAACCTATTATTTTAGCATTTGGGACTTCAAGTCAACTAACTTGGTTGATTTTACTAAACCTATTTATTTTATTTTGGAATCGTTCTAGTTTGAACTACAAATAATTTTTTTTACCTTTTGTTCAAAACTGGAGCCATTAAAGTAAAGGTTTTAGTTAAACAATTGACAGAAATTTCATTACACCTTTATAGGGTAATGGAATAGAAAAGGTAAGAGACTGGGCAAAGTAATAGAATTGATAATTACCATTTCATGTCATGTTTAGTTATCATGTTGGAATGAAATGAATCATTACTTTGTGTTATTTGGTAAGCATGAATAGAAGAAGGAATAAAATCGATGGTGAGTGGCGGGTTGATGACGGTGGATGTGGTGATAGTGGCGGTGGCGGTGGCGGTGGGTGGTGGTATGGGTGGCAACAACAGTGGTGGGTGGTAGTGGTGGTGGTGGGTAGCGGAGGTAAGTGGCGGCGATAGTGGGTGGATGGCGGTGGTGGGTAGGTGGTGGCGGCGGGCAGTGCTTTAGTGGGTGGTGACGCTGGTGGGTGGGGTGGGCGGTGGTGGTGGTGACGGTTGTGGGTGGTGGGCGGAGATGGTGTTGTGTGGTGGCAACGATGGTTGGTTGTTGTTATTAAGCGGTGAAAGAGAGAATGAAATGAAAAAAATAGGGGTTTGAATGAAATGATTTTGAGATAATGGAATATCTTGTGCAATGAGCATTTCCATTCTATTGACTAACTAAACACTCTTTTTCCATCACCGTGTAAAGTCTTTCTTTGCATGCATATAATTTAAAATTAACTTTGGTTCTTAAGTTCTTTGAAGTATATTATTAAACCAAAAAAACATTATCACAAATACCTCATCTATAATAGAAATCTATGTCACATATAGCTACAAAAATGAATTAGAAACAACACTACATTTACAAAAGTGTTTTGTATAAAAATATCCAAAAAGATATAACAATTCAGCCAAAACTAAAACATCATTTTTCTAAAATTTCATATACTTGTTTTTAACATATTTAAGGAAAGCTTCTATGAAAAATGCCTCAATTACAAAGTTGTTTCAAACAACAAAAAAGTTAACCCACCTCTAAACATAAGTTCTAGTATTTGAACACAAAACAGAAAGTGCTTTTTAGAGGAAAGTTGAACACTTATTTTTCCATATGTTATTAGGTCAACCCGACCCGACCAGTATTGAAACAGTGTCACTGTCACACAACAGATCCAACCCAACTCGTTTATCACTAATATGCTACAGTTTTGTTTACTTAAAAAGAAGTTATAGGGCAGAATATAGTGGAATAGATACATAAAATCATATTTACATACTTATATAGAAAGAAAACCAGACCAACAAACACAACTTTACAAAAGCAAAAGATCAAAAATCAGTCAACGGACCCAGCCCATGTACACATCATAAGAGGACCTTTCCGGGTCGGCCCACAGTTGAAAACATGGAATGGCCCACACAGATCCAGCCCAACCCAGGAATCACAATTTCAGTCAAACATGAACCACAGGAATGCTGATTATTGATATTACTTTCTGATTTTTTATATTTTTATAATAGCCGAAAAAATTCTTGTTATAACAAAAAAAGATTTGGCAGCAATTTGACCATTTTATACCACAAAATCCTGCTACGTAAGTCATAACATACATTCATAAGTGAATATGAACCTACTAAAGAAAACAAAAGGAGTGTTCAACAAAACATGCAGAGTATATGTACTGCAAAGTGGCACCCTGCACAAAATAAAAAATGCTTAAAAACATAAAAAATAAACAATAAAACACAATTGCAAGAAATATGAGCATGCAAATAGTAGTGAGAATTAGGAAGAAGACAATTTGAACCAATTTACTGAAAAATTTATTTTATTTATTTGACTCGCGTACGCCATATCTTGATCTCCTTTTACCCGACGGTCTTACTTTATTAGTAAATGTGTGTAGCTTAACTTCACTTTAATATGAGCCCACCGGTTCTTAGTTGCAGATTTTTAGGCTTTTAAATATCATCTAGATTGGATTTTTCATAGTTATAAATGGATTTCTAGCCGCGGGTTTTGTCAAAAATCAATTATTTTATAATTATTTACCGAATCCAGTTGTAAAGTTTCTTACTAGTTACTTGAATAACTTTTTTATATGCATTCATCCCATTTACTTAAATATGGGCTATGTAGTTAATATCCCGATATATCACTGATATATCGGTTATCGGTCTCCTACCGAAATAACAGTGCAAAATATCAGACAGAATACCAGTATCCATAATATCGGCGATATTGACCAGTATTTGACCAATATATCAGTGATTCGCGCCCGATATCAGTACCTTTCTTATTTCTACTATTCATCTTTCTTCTTATTGCTGTTATTAGTGTTTTAAGTCTTAATTGTTAGTTGTTACCGTTAAATGTGCTTTAAGTCTTAGTCGGTTCCTACTTGCTACAATTGTTAGTGTTTTGCAAGTTGGAGAAGGTTAATATGTTAATGGTAGGAGAGTATACTGAATTGTTAGTGTTAAATTGCTATATATATAAATTTAGCATGATATTAAAATTACCGATATCACACCGCGATAACCGATATCTCAAATATCGGTCCTTGACCGATATCCGATATTTTACCGCATTAACTACTAAGAATATGGGTTGATTTGAGTTTAGTTTTATCTTTAACAAGTCAAACGGGTCAAGTTTAAAACTTACCTAAAAAACAAACGGTGAACAGGGTTAAAGCCACCCAAATTGTTACTCAAAAGGTTTTATCATTTTATGATTTCATCAAGCAAATTTCACTTTTTTTAATCTGTGATTATTCTGATAGATTTTATAAACATAGTAAATACAATTTTTTTGTAAAGTAGACAATAAACTTGACCAGTTCTGGCATGCATTAGACATTACATGTTTCAACCTGAACCCGTTTTGGCCCATTACCCAACTCGCCCATTTTCCCACCTCTACATTTCTGTAAAGTGTTGAATATCGTAAATTTGCGGTGTGATGAGTTATATTAAAATGTTTTATCATGCAGTTAAAGTAATAAGTAAGAACACATGAGTAAACGTACTGATTATACCTAAGGATCAGGTGACATGTCATTGTCATTATCATCATCTTCTTCTCGAGGCTTTAGAGGCCCCTTAATTGAACCATTATCCTCACCAAGAAGCTCACGAGTTGCTTTTTCAAGAAACTCCTGTGCAGCAGTCTTTACAGAAGTTTTATTAGATGAAAGATACTTCCTTCTTTTGCTAGCATTTCCCTCTGAACGCGCACGGTTTACCCCCTCACGTCTACTAATTTCCCTCATGTTCTTCCTTTGATCTATGAAATCACGCAATTTGTAACCCCGGTTAAACTAATAAACGTAAAACAAAACATATAGATACGATTTTAAGGATGTTATGTCACTAACCAGGGGTAAGATCGGGCAATGAATGCTCGATGAAACGCGTTGCTGCCTGGTAGTTTAAGGTGGTTGAAGGCCGCACGGGTTCTGCATTTAGTCAGTGGAAATTTCATATAATATCTTAGGCAGCTTAAAATGATTCTCATTATTCAATGGCATTTAAATCACTTTTAAAACACACATCCAAACACTCCCAAAAAGCGATTGTTACCATGCCAAATACCATCAGCTTCTTGGTTTTTAAAATGCACGCATCAGGAGCGCATAATGTGTGCATCACATGATGTAGTGATGAGATTGCATCGCGTGTTGCGGTTCCATGATGCACGCATCACATGATGTGGTCTAATGTGGCGCCTTATGCAGTTGACCGTTATTTGAACAAATTAGATCTTTAATTGAACAAACATGACTTTAGATGATGAGAATATAGTATATATTAATGTTTAGAGGTTCACAAGTTAAAATATTTGCTATATATTTTTTTTAGTATTTTTAAATAAAGAACACCTCGCATACGTGATGCGTGCACTTCACGCATTGCATATCATGCATTGAATTTTGGGATCAAAACCCACCGGATCGCTACACGCATTTTAAAACCAAGATCAGCTTATTATGATTCTTAGTACTCATCATTCTTTTCAAAACGCACATCCCAATTCCCAACACCCCCAAAGACAGCAGAAACATTGGATTTACGATACTACAACACTATAATCTCAAAAATCTTATCCTGCTGCATTACATGGCAAATGTAACGGTCAAGTTTAGTAATCAGGAAGAAAACTTACCTTTACTCAAACTAGTGCACTTATCCAGCTTCTCTTGGTACAACTTCAATCTCTCCTACATTACCAAGAACTCAAATATTAACCAAAAGTTAATAATCAACAACATATTTGATTTTATTAATCCAAACTATGACCCACTAGCCGATAATAAAGCAATATGACCAATAACACTCCTAACTTTCACTTTCGATACTGACGGCAATCTCACTCCAAGGGAAAAGTAACAGCGCATCCTAACTTTCGTTTATGTCATTTCAAAACAATTTACAACATTCAAATTGGGATAAACATCAGTCAACTGGAAGACGGAGTTACTTTTACCTTATAATGTTGGCCGATAATAATCTGTACCGGCAACATGACCAGTAACCCTCCTAACTTTCACTTTCGTTGCTAATCGAAATCTCACATTCTCACTTAAGGGTAAAAGTAACAATGCAGGCCCTAACTTTTGTTTATGCCGTTTCAAAACAATTTACAACATTCGGATAGGAAATAAAAAACAGCAATTGCACATTAGGGGAAGACAAAGTTACTTTTGCGTTATAGTGTTACCCGATAACAATCCATACCGACAATGTGACAATTAAAACTCCTAACTTTCACTTTCATTGCTAAGGCCAATCTCACTCTAAGACAAAAGTAATTCCGTATGCACTTAACTTCGGTTTATGTCGTTTCAGGTTTCGAAACAAATATAAAACATTCTACTTCAATGAACAACATATATACAAATTGTATATGCATAATATTATAATTATTGATACCAGCCTTTTCCAAAACCAATCAGTTGTTCATTAGGGGCAGACGGAGTTACTTTTCCGTTACAGTGGGATTTTCATTAGCAACGAAAGTGAAAGTTATCGCCGAACAGGTCACATTTTAAATCAAACAAACCTAAAACAACCCAAAACACAGTTCCATCAAGTTCCCAACAATCCCACAACAAATAACCAAACAAAAAACCACAAAAACAAGCCCTACAAGTTCCGATCTGACAGGATGATCATCTGGGTCAACGCCATTGCACCGCAGCTTCACTTCAAAACAAACAAACAAACGGACAAACAATCAAACAGAGCATCAAACTACAAACCCAATATCAAAACAAACAAAACAATACATGCGAAAAGTGTAGTGGTGGCTTTAGCGAGCAAGAGTAGAGATTGAGCACGCTCAATAGGGTCCAGTTCGGAGAGGGTATCCGGGTCGCAAAGGGGCAAGAAATCGGCGAATTGGGTTTTAAAGTCTTTGAAGTTGTTTGAAGTTCTGGTGACTGACTCCATTACTGATTCTGGAACGATTTCTCCCATGATGTTTGTGGTTTTCTGGTGCAAGTGTCGCCGCTAGATTGAGGGGAGCAGGTGTGGAGGAGGAGGAGCTAGCAAGGGGTTTTTTGTGTTGACGTCTCTAACCATGTCTTTTAACTGTACAACGATTTATATATTGGTGGGTCAAGAAGAAATTAAAATGAAAAAATTAAGTTGTGATATGTCAAAAAGGGTATTGAGACATGTTTGTAAAAATTAATACGGTATTAGTATTAATACCGGTTTCAATAATACTGATGACGTTATCGATTTAATTTCGTCATGTTACAACGATAGTTTAAGATACTAAAAATTAGTTTACTTTGTATACAACTTTACTGTCGAGAGAAAAAAAATTAACATATATATAATGCTATATATCTAATAGTTTTTATGTGAATCTCTTAAATATATGATGAATTGTGAGGTGCTAAATTCGGGAAGGCGCATAGTTAGATTAATGCATTAAACATATTTATTGAACCGATAATAGTCATCAAATAGCAATGGAAATGTCAACACGTCAATTTCATCAAGTCATTAAAATTAAACAAAACATTCAAAAAAAATACATAGTATGTCTAAAATCGATAGGATACCGCTATGAAGAGTAGGGGAGCCTCCAATCCAATCTCGGGCTCCCTATCAAGCATCAATACCTATCAACATGCTAAAAAACCAGCTAAATGAAGTGAATCCTAGTTTAGGTTAAAAAAAAGGGTTTATCATTTTAAATAAAACAGTTTAGCACTCACCATCAATGCATATTTGTAACATCAAATAAGCACATCAACCTCAATGCATCAATTTAACACACATAGTGTGAAGCTGGCTTCACTGTCAACTGCTTGACACAGGGCCAAACAGACATATACAGATACAAGACTCCATGTATGTTATGTCGTCTCAATACTTTTACGTCAAACGTCAATCGTAAACGTCAATCATCAATAATTTAACTTTTAAACATCAATTAATAACACTTAAAAGCTAGCAGTCATTTTATAAAGTTTAACCATTTAAGAAACATACATATCAGCCTAAAACATTTAACATAAAACATTTAGTTCAAGTGTTCAACAATAGACTCATTAATCTGATTTAAGAGTTCACATTCACCACTTGCTCCCTCTTTTCTCCCATGTTTCTTACAATACACACACTTTTATCTTCTAGATTTTTCCTACCTCAAAAAATTGCTTCATACGGGTCCCTACCATTTACATTCAAGCGGATAAAAATTAGAGTATCACAACATCTTCGTTTTTACTATAAACTAATGTAGATTATTATAAGTTATAAAAGAAAAAGAATTCAAATCAATTATTTCACATCGCTTGGTGAAAATAATAAATACAAGAGTGTAAATAACTCTTGCATGTATGATATATAGGTTTATTTGAGTTTGATTTATTGCTACATTTAGTCCTTTAAGATTGTTTTTAGCAAAGTTTGCCTCAAAATTTGCCATTTAATAGCTACAAACCCTTTTATTATGATTTATCACAACTTTAACTCTCCCTATTCCGGTGAATTACAAACTCACTCCAAAACACCAAGATGAACATTTGATATTAACTGCTTTACAAGTCTTAGATGGTTTTTTTTTATATAATGCACCTAAAACTTGAGATGTTGCACATGCTTCTTTTAACCATTATCTTCATGGTTAATCACTGGAACCCAAAAAATCATCTATCACCAAAATTGGAAACCCAAAATAATTGAAACCCAAATAACAACATACCCAATAGAATCTCCCTCATAACGAGGCTATTGGCGGGGTCTGGAAAGGGTGAGGTGTAGAAAAGTTTTACCTCAATCCTAAGGGATAGAGAGGCTGATTCTAGTAATACCCCAACTCCAAAGTCATAATCACACAAAAGAAGTCTGAGGAAGATGTACGTATCTACTAAAAAACTCCACATTTGCTAAAACGTATAACATGAACAAGTACCACATCAACTAGACACATAAACAAGCGACAACATGCAAAGACCACCCAAAACAACACTAAGAAACAATCATCACCGACATCAGAACCCCAAATAACCAGAGGCTTACAAAATTGACCATTCTCAGAACCAAACTAAGAGAAGCTTACAAAGAAACCCAAATAACCAGAAGCTTACAAAAGCAACCATTGCGCGCATCTGGCAGAGCCTATCAGATGTATTTCACTGGTGCTTTGGTCGCCTCATGTACATGCGCGCTTGAGCCGTCTTTTTCAAAATCAAGCTCGTTACAAACACCATGCCTTCTTGTTGGTTGAAACAAACAAAACGACTCATTCTTTACATTTAAACCGAAACCAGAATACGAAAAAGAAAATAGAAAAACTAAAAAGTCGGAATAGTTTTCTGGCAGTGTCATTTATACCAACGATATGTACGACGTATTACACACCCAGAACACTAAAGTTCAATTTGTTTTTCTTTTAACATTGATTTAGTTTTATTCAACTGCAGCAGTTTTTAGTTTATCATCTGCTTCTTCTGCAGAAACAGGTGACTGAATCGGCTTCTTGAACTGCACCAAGATCATGGTCATGTTGTCGCATCCCTCGCCTGTAGATGTTGATGGCGCCAAACATTTATCAAACACACTCTCACATATTGTTGAAAGTTTGCTTTTCTGTACAAGGTTTAAGAGTTAGGGCCCATGGTTTAGAACTACAATAATGTCTACAGGTGAGATTAGAGGTGTAAACAAAACAAACGTCCAACAAACTATTTGGCAGAAAGTTCACTGATGTTTGCTTATTAATTATTAAACGAGCGAACATGTACAAGATTTATGTTCGTTTAGTTGAATAAACGGTTTGTTCATTTGCGCTCATGAACGTTTGGTGAATTGTTCATTCATGTCCAGAATATGTTAAAGAGAGTGATACAGAAGACGGTTACGCTTCTGTTTCTGTCTACCAGTCTACTACTACTTATGATTATCTTTATGCACTATGTACAAGTGCATTATGCGGTTCACACGATTCTCGAACATATTATTGGGTCTGAAACGATTAACTATCTTTAATGATGTATTTACACAAACAAACACAAACAATTGATATTTTTTCATGCATGTTCCTTTATCTATTATAGGAATGCACATGAACAAACATATTTCTTAACGAGCACAAACAAGAAAATCCGCTCATTTAAGTTCAGGATTGTTCATTTGTATAGTTGAAGTTAAACGAACAAGCACAAACAAGCCCTCATTCGTATTTGTTTGGTTTGTTTACAGCCCTAGACGAGACCAAGACAATAATCTAATGTGTTAATAAGTCCTGAGGGGTGTTTGGATGTGCGTTTTGACAGTGGTCATATGATACTTAGTAATCAAATTAAGATATCTAGTTATAAATTTATAATACAGGCTATAGAAGATCAGGTTTGGGTGTGGTTCTATGGTTTGAACATTTGAATTCATTATAATAAGATAATCAAATGTTGGGCTTTTTGCGGATTATTATTTAGGGGATTTATAAATAAAATGACCCGGTAAAAAACATTAACTACCGAAGGTCCTCAACAATCAGGTAATTGGTTTTAAACAGGAGGGAAGTTGAATATGAAACTGGTAAAATTCAAAAGTAGCATGAGATATTTAACACTTACTGATTTTAACTGTTCATGAATGAAATCCACTAATTGTTGGCTCGTCATGCAATCCCTGAAGTTATAGAAGTAAATAATTTAATAATGCCACAACACATACAAGCTGCTGCTTTTGAGTCGTGTAAGATCTTTCTTGATTTTGTAATGACATGATTAAAACTAAGGGTGTGAACTACGAACATAACTTGAATCCAACAAGAAATTCGCAGGTTTTGGTCTAGTTTAAACAGGTTCAGGTCGGTTTTAGGGCTGTAGCCCTCCACAGCCACACTTAGCTAACAGGTCGTGTTTGGATCGACCTAATGGGTCCAAGGGTTGACCTGTTTATATTTTAAATTTAGAAAAAAAAAAAATATGTATTTTGTCATAACTTAAAATGATTGGACACTTCATGCCAAAATTTAGCAGATAAAAGAGAAATGAGAATCAGGTTTTGTAGTTTAGATATAGTTATTTTATATACTTACAAATTTGTAATTTTTGAGTATTAATATGCAGAAAATAAATAAATCAAAACCATTCCGGGTTAAACGCGCCATGTTCGTGTCAACCCGTGAGGATAAGCGTGTCGTGTTCGTGTCAACTCACGAATACGTATCATGTTCGGGTTCATGTGTCTAACAAGCTATTTGTGTCCGTGCAGCCTTCGGTCTCAACCCGTCAACCCATGAACACGACCCATTTTACACCCTGAATTACAAACCGTGGAGAAAGGACAGATCCCTTACCAGATACCATCGCATGCCAACACAAGAAACTCATCATCTTCACATAGCTCAACCTAAACAATTAGGTAAACAGTACGTAAAGAGAACAAAATATTATTTGAAAATTACTCTAAATGCAATTCACATAAATACATTGATATATTAATTATATTAATGACACCACAATCTTGAAAATGAAAATAAAAATCAGAAAGACACTCTCAGTCTTGGAAAGACGCTAGTAAACTCTATTGTTAGATAACTAATATGACCACCCGCAAGAAAACAACTAATGATAAATAAAATGATTAGATTATACTTGCTAAAGAACTAAAAAAATCTCTCTTTCTAGAAGGTGCAAGGAACTTACAACGTTGACTTCAGGATTAGCAGTTACTATCTGCTTTTCAGCAGATAAAAACTTGTTCTGCTTAAATTCCATGTCACCTGCACAATCAAAATTATAATATTAAGTGTGAGTGTGTGTATTGTACCCATGATCAATTAGATAGATTACCTATAGCCCTTGTAAGATTGAGGCTGCCGTTAACTCGTCCTGCATGAATGAATCCACCCGCTTTTAGTATCCTCTCCCTCTCTACCTCAAGCGCGGGCTTGTGATCTCTAGAAAGATTGTATGCCTGTAAAAATATTAACCAACATAAGTAAATTTTAATATACTAATCTACTAACGCCATATGCAAATTTTTATTGATATTTAATCTACTCACGGCATATGCAAATTTTAATTTTACAAAAGAGAAAATGAACTATTTGATTGATATTACCTCGCCTTTTCTGGAAATAACACAACGAGAATCACCGGCATTTGCAACAACAAGTTGATTGTTCCTCATGATTGCAACACATGCTGTACATCCAGATGTTGGTCCTGTGAAATCAGAATGAGGTCCCTGCATGGAATCAAAGAATTCAACCAATATATAAAATAAAACTCTGTATATTGAAAAACCAAAAAATGGGTCAAATTTACTTTTAAACTGGTAAAGGTAAAACAATATTCAACTAAAAATATTTAAAAATTTTAGAAGTACCTCCTCAAAAGCCCAGTCATCAATCTTGCTAATTGCTTCTCCACCTCTTGGAGACCATATAAGACCCTCGATCGCAGCCGTGAATCTGTTTAATTTATCTCCTAAAACTGATAATTCCCTCCACCCTCTTTGTCCACGCATCATCTCATCCATTCTGCATCACATATACGAATTTAATTATTTATAATAAAAACACAACATATATAGAGGGTGTTTGTATCAGAACTAATAATATGCTAAGCACCACGAGAACCACATAATGCATTTGTACAATTGTACCCATGGCTTTAAATGCGATACACAAGACGGTTATGTAACCATCTTTTCCCTCACTCACTACTTCTGATCATTATTATGCATTATGTACAGATGCTGAGATGCATTATGCAGTTCTCAACACATTATGCGATTTAGAGCGCATCATCATCGTAGCGCATTGCGCATTATGCACACCTGATGCGCGCATTTTAAAACCAAGAGTAGTATATGAAGAAATTTGAAGGGTTTATATAACCTGATAAATGCCTTTTGTACAGAGGTTTCGATATCACCCGTAGAATATGCTTCATGCTTGAGCACTTGCTGATGAAGATACTTTGCACAAAACTTGGCAACAACTTTACCTAAGGTGAACAAAGAAATACTAATTAAATTGAAGAGAACACTCAAATTTAAAACTTGTATACACATTTCACTTATTTGAAATATAATTAACATGACGCAGATGTGTACTGAATAACTTATGATCTAACATAGAACTTAACAATGTTGCACCTCCATGACCGTCGTATACACCAAAGAAAGAGGTAGTGTGGTCCAGATCAGGAAGCGCCGCATGCTATAAACACAACCAAAAAGCCAAATCGAAAACCATCAACACAAACACTTCAATTAACAGTTTCTTTTCGGTTTCAATTCAAAGCCCATAATTTATTAATGTGTAACAGATATGATAAAAAAATATAATATTAATTTAATAAAAGTATTATCATTTTTAATATTATAATTTTAGAGATTTTATATGAGATCAAATATCAAAGTTGGCTTCAAATTAACCCATTATCTACTCACAGCATCTTCCATCGTTGCACGCCATCCTTGCATCGATGATAAACCAAATCTGACCCGTTCATTCTCACCGTCTTCAGAGAACTTATCTGTTTTAGGAGTGCTAAGGTATGTACCCATCCTTTAGCTGAAATCACCATAAAACCATATGGCCAAAAGCCACCAATAAGCTCTTGAAAGTTCAAAATACAAAAAATATTCACATGGGGCCATGAATTGTAGCATCAAATCAAGTAAGATCAAACCAAACTAAACTATCAGTATGCTAATTTGTTCAATTTCCATAACATTCATCCTCTCATACCAATCAATATTTTCTGCTTTGCCCACTAAGAGCTCAGAAATTTGTTTTTGGTTGCCAATGTGGAAACTTTCCTATATGCTAAGTAGTGATAGCGACGAAATAGCGCCCATTATTTCATGTTTAGCGATAACGTAGAGAAACAGAAAAATACATGTTATCGAGCGGTTTAGATAAGGAAAATACGGAAAAATATGTTATAAGACCAAACCTTAGCTATCGAGAAGTGGCAATGAGATAAAAATTAAAAATTAAAAAAATAAGAATGTCACTATTAATCGCTATATAGCGACATATGACATGTACACATACGCTACGTATAACGAACGCTATAGCCGCTATTGACAACTACGAGCGGGACATTCCTTACGGCCACAAATCTCTCAATAGACATAACGTAGAATAACGATGTGGGATTCGCCTAAGGTGACACAATTTCTTTATCTAAATAACTGTTACAGTTGAAACTTTGTAGTATTAATTTAATTAATCCCCCATTCAAGTAAAAAATCCATAAACCCTTTATAATAAATCCAATTAAAAACCAGTTTAATGATGTTTAACTTTGAAGAACAAGATACGCAGTTTGTAGCAAACATTGTTGGATCCAAATTCCAACACATCCATACCTTCAATCAAATCAAATGAAATGAAATCATGAGAAGTGAAATTCAAAACTCCAAATTTCCAATCAAAACAGAAAATTCATACCCAGAATCAAAACAAGATCGATTGAACATTAACTATATCTCTAGAACAACAAGTTCGTACTAAACGAATTCATCCAATTATAACACAATATTTGCGGTTAGCATACAAACTTACTCAATTTGCCCACTTGGGTGGCCAATTAGTTGTTAATTCGGGTACCAAACCGGACCCAGTTCGATTTGAAGTTGAAGAAAGATGGACAGATGCAGAGAATTGTAGTAAACTAAAGGAATTTTGGATAATGATGAAGAAGGGGAAAGGAACAACTGTGAGATTGGAGTGACATGTGATGACAGATTTGTAGTTATCTATGCAAAACCATGAGCGTGTTTTCGGTTTGACTTCAGGTCAAACTTTGATACCTGGTGCCATTGTTGCCGCTGAGTTAAGGGTCAAAACAAACAAACCAACCCTGTCTTTTCTTTTTTTATTCCCCTTTTCTAAAGGAATGTGCAATTATAAAATCTAAAATTTTGATAAACACTTTTTTAAGGCTAATCTACACGTAAGGAGTTTTTAGGATTTGTGTATTGTCGCAAGGATTTAAGACCAAACAGAAAATAGATGTAACAATATTAACCTATATACGCTGTATATTGTGACGTATTAACTTGCTAAATTTAAACCGAAACATAAAAGTTATCATATCAAAGAATAACTGAGTCGCACATGTATTTTACAAAAGTGAAAATATTTGCCGTAAAATAAAATATAAATAATACTAAACAGAAACACGCGCCATTGCGACGGCGGCAACGTTGAACTGTGAAAAAAAAGAAAAGTAATGTTGAAACGTTAACACAAATCCAAGAGAGAGCGTTCAAATCTATATAAAAGGACGAGATGTTGATGTAAACCAACATGATGCAACGTGGACATTAATATTATCTTAAACTTTATATATATAAAGCTGATGGGTTATTGTATTGGACCCAAACGATCAGACATTTTCATTTCTTATTGCATTTTATTATAATATTTATCATTATTGCGTACAAATCTGCGAAGCCCAACGCAATGTACTTTATATTACACTAGACTGAGGGCTTGTAGTGATAACCCTTAACTGGGTCTGACCCATTAAGATTAGGGTTGTTCATTTCTCCTATATAAAGAGGTCTTCACCTCCTTATTAGGCAAGGAAAAAGTGGATTCTTCTCCTACATCTCGTCTCTACATCCCCACTTTTCTCTTTTCTCCGGTTTAAAAGAAAGAACAATGTGTGATTCTTCATCTCTATGAGAAAACGGTTCAAATACCCTCAAAAAACCGTTTAAAATATTCAAACAGGTTAAAAGTATTCTCAGTATCAAACAGGTTAGAAATATATAAATTGATAAAGAAAAAAATAGGTTGATTACAGTTTTGTGGCCAATAAAAAAGTTAATGTGGCGATTTAAAAAGAAAAGGTCTCTAATGAAAGTGTTAAAAATAATATTTTTTAAAATTAAAAAATGCTTAAAATTGTTCCTAGGAAGACATGTAACGTTTCTAGAAAAGATTCTCTTTTCAACATTTCACTTACATCCAGCGGTATAAATGAACGGAATATAAGCGAATAGTTCGTAACCTGTTTGGTGAGAAGTTTGTTTACATTCGTTTATTTAGTTAATGAACAAACATTAATAAGAAATTTTGTTTGGTTAGTTAAATGAGTGAACCATGAACAGATGTCTCGTTCGTTTAGTTACATTTGATAATATGTTCGTGAACATTCATTCATGTCCGTTTTTTAGCATTTATTTATTTTATTTAAACTTTTTATATTCTTTAATTCTTAATTATCTCATTGCCCAAACAAATAAAATGAGAAACCCGATCTCCATCTTGATTATGCAGCGCTATACTTTCCTTCTCATTATTCAGATACAAATATATTATCAACCTTCGTTCAACGATTAGGGTTCTAAGGTCCGCTCCCTCTCACTGTCAACCTCTATGTCTTAGCCAATTTTATCTTTGTTCTTGAACCATTCATGAACACGTTCCTTTTCTTAATGAACGACACGAACATAAAATCATGTTAGGTAAGTGTTTATGAACCATTCGTGAACACGTTATATCCTTAAAGAACGCGAACAAAGCCTTGTTTGTATTCGTTCGGTTCATTTACAACCATAGTTTCATCTTAGTTTTATTTTATAAAAGATCAGGAAACAATAAATTACAACTCTTTTGTGATTCAATATTTAAATAATAAATATGTGAGTATGAAGAAATTTGATAAATGGTTGATATGTAACCTAATAACTACTGTGTGAAGATTGTTTTCTCGCTTTCTTTAATTATTAATTTGAAAATGTAAATTAGAAAAAGTTTACTTGCTTATCTATATCTTATGTTTGACTAAAATAACTTAAAGATATACTTTTTTATTAGTGTTTGACTAAACTTATAGATATATATATATATATATTTTATATAAATCTTGGTGAATAGGATAAGTTGGATAGTATGTTTTGAGAGGAGTTGCTTATCTATACCGAATGAGTTCTCAAATAACACAAAAAATTATGAAACTTTTGAAGTTAAGGCCATTTAGAAGTCAAAAACACATGGGTGCTATCACTGACAAGTTGATACATCTCGGCATGAACGTCTGCTAAAGTTTTGGCGTGGGGGCAGTTATTAGTTGTCGAGAAAGAACCATTTATAATATAATTGAACTCTCCCGTTAATTGCAATATTTAAGCACAGGGCGGACATACCTTAGACGTAAGGGTAGCCTCCGCTATCCCTTGGCGCTCCGGCGGTAGTGTAAATTTTGGAAAAATTTGACATTTTTTTACGTTTTTCGATTTTGTTACATTTTTTTTTATAAAACGCTACCCCTGCGAATATTTTCTAGATCCGCCACTGTTTAAGCATTTAGATTAGCTTTGAGCAGTATTTCAATTCGTGTCAAGAAAGCATGGGCATTAGGGCTGCAAACAAACCAAACGTTCGGTGAACACTTTGTGAACCGTTCGGCGGGAAATTTGTTTGTGTTCGTTCATTTATTAAACAAACGAACATGAACAAGAAATTTCGTTCGTTTAGTTTAATGAATAAACATGAAAAAGGTCGTGTTCGTTCGTTTATGTTCGTGAACGTTCGGTAACTTGTTCGTTTGTGTTCGATAGTTCATTAATGTTTTTAGTTTTTATATTTATTTAAATACTTCAAAATTTTGACAACTTAAATATCTAATAAGTGTCAGTGTATTATATATTTTTAATGAACGATTGTTTGTGTTCGTTTGTTTCTATTTGTATTCATGAACATTAGTTTGTGCTCATTTGTCTTCGTCAACGTTCGTTTTTGTTCATTGCTTAAAATTAACAAATAAACGCAAACGAACACGAACAAGTTCATTTCCTTAACAAACGAACACAAAATTTTGTTCCATAAATGTTCGTGCACGGTTCGCAAACACATATATTTCTTAACAAACGAACACGAACAAGTTCGTTCGGTTCGTTTGCAGCCCTAAATTAGACATCAATGGTTTCAACAGCTTTAAAAATCATCCCGATAACCTATTCATTAACGGTTTGATAGATGCATGAGCATTAAAGGACATCAATTTTGATCCATTCATCATATTTGTATTTGGTTTTGAATCATTTGTGGATGCCATATGAAAAGAGTTTGAACAAGCACTAAAAAGAGAAGATAAGAACCCAAAGAAGCCAAATAGTTTGATACTCGTGAATTGTAGTTTGGTCAAGACTTGGCTTGGCCTTGGGTTTAAACTTTAAACCAAGTCAAATAGAAAGTTCAAAGCAAAAAAAGAGAGACGGTTTTTAGGTAACGAAATAGAAATCACGATGGCATTTATTAAAAATAACATGATACTTATAAAATTAATAGTGCCCCGCATACATGTAGTTGTGGATGGACCCATGTGGCTCTACAATCACCAAAATTAAATAAAACGTTAAAAAACAAACCCATAAATATAAAGTCAGAAATCGGTTGCAAAATAAATATTCTAAATAGTTTGAAAAAGCAGAAAAAAATGTTCTTTAGTTGATGTGGAATAAATATAAATCTAGAATAAATAAAATAGATAAACGCTAAATATTGTGAGAACCGTGAGAACGAATGAAAAAAGCAACCGAAACCATTTTTTTAATGCAAATCTCATTGTAATTAAGTTACAACATCAAGAAAAGAATTTACAACATCAAATAATTCATTTCTCCTCTCAAAATCATTCTTATTAGATTTTTTACACATGTGTAAAAAATCTAAATAACAAACTTCCACATATGTAAATTTTCTTTATTTACGAATTCACGTAAATTCAAATGTGTAAATTAAATTTCTAACATTGTATTTGAAAATAATGATAGTGTAATTTTTTTTGAATTTGAATTGTTTTTTATCAAGTTCTCGCGGTATTTTTATTGGTTCTCACGGTTCTTACAATATTTAGTATTCTCATTTAAACCTTCCCCTATATATATGTGTGTGTGTGTGTGAAAGATAAAACGAAAACCCACTTAAGTTGAGAAAACTCAAGAAAACCTTATGTAACATTTTTATTTTTTCTAAAAAAATAGGGGGATGTAACATTAATGTACTTGAACATTTTTATAAAAAAAATGTAAAAAGCTTCTACTTGTTTTTAAAAAAATGTTCAAAATTTGTATGTTACATTTTTTGACATATATATTATGTAACATGAAATTTTTAACATTTTTTTTAAAATAAACTACTCAGCGTTTTTTTGTCTTTTTCCTATAAAATGTTCAAATATATGTATGTTACATTTCCTATATTTTTAGAAAAAAAAAATAAAAATGTTACATGAGGTTTTTACAAAGGTTTTTTGAGTTTTTTTTAACTCAAGTGGGTTTTCGTTTTATCATTCCCATATATATATATATATAATAGATAAAGTGTAACGTACAATACGGCTTATCGTACGATCGTACGCAAGTTTGAAATTGCATGTTATATAAAAGCATGCCGATAAAAATGATGAAATCGCATGTTGGTATGTAAAAGGATTGCGCATGTTGTCTTTCCATCACAAATCACATGTTATGAAATAAAGTCGCACGTTGAAAAACCAATCGTGTACCATCATACGTTAAGCTCTATTGTACAATAACCAATCTCTCTCTCTCTATATATGTGTGTGTACCATGGAAATGTGTATTCAGAGAAATCGATGCCCTGATAGAATGTAATTGTAACTTATGATTCAATTTTCGTATTGAATTTAATTGGAGATGCTAATTGATTGTTTGTTACTCTTCGTTGTTCTACATCACCCCAGTTTTGCTTTTGTATATCTCGTAAATGGTTCTTTTTACTCTTTCATTTGTGTTGATACTGATGTTTGATTGTTATGATTGGTTCTTTTTAAATAGCATAAAAGTTTCATATGATTGAATTGTGATTTTGTTCTGTTTTGGTGAACATAGATTTATATGATTGTTGTTTTTTTTTTATTTCATGCTGTCAGTGTAAAAAATTGGCTGAATGACATGATTTATAAGACTTTGTTGAATTTTTTTTGTTGGAGCGTCTTATAAGATAAGAAGTATTTCTTATTGTATATGTGTAATTTTGCTTTCTACATTGGTTTATGGTGTGCTGATCTTTGGGTTTATCTGTCGACATTGCTTGTTTCCATATAACAGAGGTATGTCTCTCTTTACTTTAATTATACGTGTTTTTTCAAATAGTTTATGAAATCAGATATATTGATCTATCTTTGATAACTTTTTGTGAATTTGAAGACGGTACGTACCTATGTTGGGTTAGGAGGACCACGACTCATACATTTACTTTATCTAAACGCGTCAATTGGATTGACCGGTTGTAAATGGTTGGTGAGTTGTAGATATTTTACAAAAATTGGTTAATATGATGATCATTATTTATGGTTCTTGAAATTAGATAGCGATTTTCTAAAGGATTTTCATGCTTTTAACACTTGTACAGATTTGTTGCTTTTCAGTAACTATATTAAGGTACATTTATACAAACTCAAACACCACTAAAGGATTTTCATGTTTAGGAGTTGTAGATATTGTTGTGCTTAACTGTGCTTGCCGGTTAAAAGGACAACAGTGTCGACAGAGGTGAAATTAATATTCCGTTTCGAATTCGAATGGGTGTAATGGTAGAATATATATATTATGCCCTGGGTTTTACAAGTTTAATTTTGAAGCTTGGAATATAATAAAAAAAATATCTTGCATTATTCGATTACATTGTTCTGCATTTTTAGCCTAGGGGATCATCAACAGTTTTGTATTCTACATTTACCAATAAGATCCTTGGGATTGCTTATCAGAACACTGTTAAAGCATCTTATTAGGATACGTGTTATGAAAAATAGATCAAGGGTATAGGATTAATATATCAATTAGTCAAAAAAATAATAATTTGATTACTTTTAAATGTTTTTTATTGTTAAGTCAAATGATTATGAAGGCAATAGAGTAATGATTAGGTATTTTTTTTATATTATTTTTTATTTTTAAATTACAAAACTCCCTTTCAAAATTGAATTTAAACCGTATAAACATGACACTTTTCTTTTGTTACAAAATCACTAAAATAAGTAAACAACCATATAACCTTGACTTTTTGTTGTTTATATCTCAACTTCCAAACCCATTATCTTCAATCTCACAACATAAAATTAGTTTATCATCCATTAATGATTAAACTAAGAGAATGCATCTGAACAATCATTGAAGATGCAATTACATGAAACATAAATACAACATTTTTTTAATTGATAAAACTATTAATTAAAAATTAAGTTTATAAACTAAAGTCAAGGTTATATGGTTGTGACCGAAGACTAAGAAATTGGTGCTTAATCCTGAGGGTTTCGTGGGTGAGACCGAAGACTAAGAAATTGCAGCCGACGGAGCAGCGGCGGAGGACGGTGGTGATGGAGGTGAGTTCGGCGGGGGTCATACGAGGTGGGGTTGTGGTGTTTGGGGCGGTGGTGGTGGCGTAGTGGAGGAGGGCGTCGTGTACGGTGGTGGGTAGTGAGTGGGGGTGGTGGTGTTGTACGGGAGGGTGGTGATGAGAGAGAAAGTTAAGAGGAGAGAGAGGAGGATGAAGAAGGTGAAGAGATAAAGGCGGTGGTGGGTGGTGGTTGTGGTGGTGAGTGGTGGTTTGTGGATGGAGGGGTGGAGGACGATGAACTTGGTGGTGGTTTCAATGGGACTGTAGAGAGAGAGTGTGCGTGGAGAGAGAGAGAGAGAGATTTAAGGTGACAGAGAAAGCGAAGGCTCATATCACGAGGTTATTAGTAGAAGCAGGATTGTGGCCCACAATTCGAAAATAAATTTACTGTCTTGTTATTTAATTATCGGTTATAAATTAAAAACTAAAAAAACTTTAACTTTTTAGTTCATTTAACAACAACCTTGAGATAAATTAAGACGTGTTAAGAAACGTTGCAGTATTTGAATATTGATGGGATCCGTACAACTGGTAGTGTTTTAGGTCAGAGTATTGCACTTGATTATCACTGGTATGGACAGTGGCAAAAAACTGGAACATTTCAAATGAAAAAAAAAAAAACTAGATTCCTTGAAGAATGGTTACCTCCGTATAGGGCTGTAAACGAACCAAACGTTCAGCGAACAGTTCGTGAACCGTTCGACGGGAAGTTCGTTTATGTTCTTTCGATTAGCTTAACGAACAAACACGAACAAAAAATTTCGTTCGGTTAGCTTAGCAAACGAACACGAACACAGGTCTCGTTCGTTCGACTGTGTTCGTGAACGTTCGGTAAGATGTTCGGTTATATTCGTGAATGTTCGGTAAGATGTTCGATACGTTCGTTTATGTTCGTTTGATTATTTTAATAATATAATAAATGATAAACCTTTTATTTAAACATATTGAAAACTTGAAACCCTATTTTTTCTAATTTAGCTAAAATTTAAACATTCTAAGACATTTTTTGGGATAATTATGTGTAGGTTAGTTAGACTTGATTCATCGTTTGGTGGTGTAGTAAGCTTCTTGTGTTTTAATTTATCATTTAATGGTTGTATTTAACTTCTTATATCTAACGTTTAAGGATAACAAATGTTTTTCTATTTTTTTGTTTTCTAGTTAAATGTTCGTTTGGGTTCGTTTTTATTTGCTTGCGTTCATCTGTGTTCGAGACCAGTGTTCACGAACTGTTCGTGAACAACTGAATTTCTTAACGAACGAACATGAACATAAACTTATGTTCGGTATGCGTTCGTGAACAGTTCACGAACATGTTAATTTCCTTAACGAACGAACACAAACATAACCTCGTTCGTGTTCGTTCGATTCGTTTACAGCCCTAGCTCCATATTTCAGTCTTGGTAATATAATAATACATTCATTCCTACCTCCACTGTACACCAATACACATCATAATATTGTATCATGAAAAGCTTCTCAAATATCCATTAAATTAACGGATGTGATGAGGGTCTTCAAGTGATGGAGTGATTGTATTCCATTTTTCCAAACTGTATGTCTTAAACTTTTCGTTAAAATACGAAGATTATCCTTGGCCACTTGTTGTGTTCCATTTTATAATCAATATGTCAGCGTGTTTATGCATGAACTACTTTGATAACTTATGACATTTGCGTTCTGCTTATACAAAGAATTACCATCCTTTTATTTACTTTTCTTAGCCTCTTAGGTATTCTAATATCATTATATCTTTATCCATAAATATACCACACTCAACTTTAAAATTAAATTCGGGTGTATTCACTTGATTGGGCTCCTGAAAATAATTGTATAATTAATGCATCTCAACATGGAAAATTAATAGTTTGGAATGCTCTAACAAGTCAGAAAACCATGCCATTAAACTCCCATGTGCTTGGGTTATTATGACATGTGCCTTTTCTTCATATGTGTATGCGCGCTTAGTATCTACTCATAAACCTTAGTATCTACTCATAAAATAGGGTATCCCGAAGACATATTTCGATCTGACTTATTTTCACGGTTCAACACCCTGACGTAACGCGTGAGTTCAATTACTATAATATAGAAAGGATTTGAGATGGGCACTATGTTATATCACACCAATTGTTGATTCCGCCGCAACGCGCTGGTTCCCCACTAGTGTGTGTGTATATATATATATATATATATATATATATAGAGAGAGAGAGAGAGAGAGAGAGAGAGAGAAAGGTTCTAGAGTGAACACTAGTGTATTTGTGAACTGGGTGAACAAATCTTGTCCATTGATTTACACTTGAGTATTGATAATCAAGGGCTATGATTAGTTCACTAATGTTCACAATCAAAGGGTTGTTCACAAATTAACCTAACCCTATATATACATATATATATATAGAGAGAGAGAGAGAGGGAAGATTCATTTGAGAATAAATTTAATGTGAGAAGAAAAAGAAGAAATAGCATAATGGTAAAACATTAAATAGTTTATAATTCCTCTCATTAATTATGTTATCTCTCATTAATAAAGTAAAAACATCTTATCCTACATATTTCAAGATTTATCCTACATATGTCTTACATTTACTGGATTTATCCTACACACATGTAAATTTACCATACACATTTCAAAATTTATCCAACACATACTAAAATTTATCCTACACATGTCGAAAATCGTCCTCACCATAAATTATTTTATCTTGAAAGAGTATATTAAAATAATTAGTTACAAGTTTAACTAATTAGCTAATTAATGACAATTATAGATTTACATATATGCTCTTTTTCATAACATTAATTACACACATTAAATGAAGTAAATGGATGATTTCTATTGGTTTAAAAGTTATTATTTTTATTCTTAAAAATATTTTCTTCTCATTTGAACTCTGCACTATATATATATATATATATATATGGGTGTGTGTGAGAGAGAGAGAGAATTATACTCAGAAATCCCACTCCAGATAAAAACTCAAGAAACCCACATGTGTGGTTAGGATGTAACCACGTCATACATGCACAAGAAGAAGAAAAGGGTAGACTAGGTATTTTACAATGGACATGGCAGTGTGTTTAGCAAGTTCTTTTTGTTGACTAAAGAAGGTGGCTGCAGAAAGCTTGCATACATCAAAATCCCATTTAATGTAATGTAGTAGCTTCCATCCTTTTATCCCATTCTTTTAAGGTTTATTTTTGTACCGATGAATGTACTACAAAAAGCTTCTTATTATTGCCATCATGAAACTCTTCTTCTTATCTTTCAATAACTCCACGAAAACGAGTCCTATTTGGTTTATTTTGAAGAAAATTGCACGTGAAGATGGAAGATGATGATGATGAATCAGATATGGTTCCTGTTAAAGTTTTGATTTTTTTCTATGTTATGAAATTACACATTTTTGTACGTTTTATCAGGTTTAAGCCATAAAATGTGTTATTAATGTTGTTTCTAATTATTTGGTTTTATCAATTTTTGTGTAAAAATGTGTTTCAGATCTATATCTAAGTAAAGTTCTTGTTTATTAGATTTAAATCAAAGTTACTATTTTCTTAATTGTAGATTATTGTTAATGTTAATACTTGTTGTTATTTTCTTGTTATTATAATGAAACAAAGTGGGTTTTGTTACATACAAATAGAGTGGGTTTTTGTTACATGAAACGGATGTGTTGGTTTACAAAAGTCAAGGGGTTTATATGAATGTAACATTTCGGTCTTAGCAATGTAACATATGTTGTGTAACCTTTTTGTTATGTAACACAAAGTAACTTGGCATTAGCAATGTTACAAATTTTGTTTAACATTTTTATGTAACCCAACATAACTGAGTCTTAGCAACGTAACAATTCTTATATGTCTTGTTCGTAACATATTTAGCAATTCTAAAAAGACCAAAATTATTTGACATATGTAACATCTTTTTTCATAGTGTACGTAAAAAATATGTAACATTTTTTAGTAAGAAGATAACTTTTGCAACAATGTGACATAATCAAACACTGTATGTTAGAGAGAGATAGAGATGTTACACTTTGAGTCAGAAGAGAGATAAGATATAATGTTACAGTTTGTGTCATAAAAGAGAGATAACATGTTACATTTTTTGAAAATACCATTAATTTACTTCTTATCCGTATTTTTATAAAAGAAAATGTATTAGTGGAAGAATCTCAAGTAGGGCTGTAAACGAACACGAACGAGGTCATGTTCGTGTTCGTTCGTTAAGGAAATTAACATGTCGTGAACTGTTCACGAACGCATACCGAACATAAGTTTATGTTCGTGTTTGTTCGTTAAGAAATTCAGTTGTTCACGAACAGTTCGTGAACACTGGTCTCGAACATAGATGAACGCAAGCAAATAAAAACGAACCCAAACGAACATTTAACTAGAAAATAAAAAAATATAAAAACATTGTTATCCTTAAACGTTAGATATAAGTAGTTAAATACAACCATTAAATGATAAATTAAAACACAAGAAGCTTACTACACCACCAAACGATGAATCAAGTCTAACTAACCTACACATAATTATCCTAAAAAATGTCTTAGAATGTTCAAATTTTAGCTAAATTAGAAAAAATAGGGTTTCAAGTTTTCAATATGTTTAAATAAAAGGTTTATCATTTATTATATTATTAAAATAATCAAACGAACAAAAACGAGCGTATCGAACATCTTACCGAATATTCACGAACGTATCCGAACATCTTACCGAACGTTCACGAACCCAGTCGAACGAACGAGACCTGTGTTCGTGTTCGTTTGCTAAGCTAACCGAACGAAATTTTTTGTTCGTGTTCGTTCGTTAAGCTAATCGAACGAACATAAACGAACTTCCCGCCGAACGCACGAACTGTTCGCTGAATGTTCGGTTCGTTTAGAACCCTAATCTCAAGCATAAATTAGAGTGAAATGAATGACGAAGATTAGTTAGTAGTTTAATAAAAGCACTGTTATTGGAATATGTGTATTTAATATATGATTTTTGAGCAAAAAGTAAAAAGTGTAATTATGTGCTTTTACAAAGTAGACAACTTTGTCTGACAGATGTAAGAGATCACATGTTTCTTTTAAATAAGTGTAGATCTGTAACAATATACCTTTTTCCAAAGATCATTTTTTGCATTTTATTTCCGTTATACCCTTGTTTGTACTTCATGCGACTATTTTACTAAAAGTGTTCTTATTTTTATAGTAAATCCATCACAACCATCTATTACAAGTAATCAATGGAGATAAGGTTTCCTAGGGTTTTTCAACTTGAGTAGGTTTTTGTTTAATCATTCCCATATATATATATATATATATATATATATATAGTGGAGAGTTAAAATGAGAAGAAATTACAAATTAAGAATAAAAAGAATAAAATATACAAAAGTAATTTATACAAATCATTTAATAACTCTATCGTTTATTTTTAATATTTAGATTAATTAATGAACCCTAATCATTTAATGAGTTATCCTGTTAAATAGTTTTGCACCTTACACAATAAAAACAATCGCACATGATTCTACATATTCAATATTTTCTATATCATAAAAACAAAGTTTCCTACAACATATAAATAATGTTTTGGTGTAGGGTACAAAATGTATAGGACCCAAACAATTTTGAATAATTTTGTGACTCATAATAAAATATGTGTAGAATACAACACTTTTAAATAATTTTGTCTCCTAATAAAATTGGTGTAAAACAACACACTAATGGTGACGAAGAAGGAAATTATGATGACATTAATGAGATTTAAGTAACTCTTATTATATTTATTAGTATTCTATATCAAATTGTCTATTATAACATTATTAATTAAAACATTAATTAAAAGTGGACAAAAATCATATCTTGATCACAACCATTGATCAAAAAAATATAGGGGCTAGATTAATTTATTTTTCTTCTTATAAGAAGATTTTTCTCAAAAGAACCTCCCGCTATATATATATATATATATATATAAATGAGAATGCTAAATATTGTGAACCATGAGAACTTGGTCAAAATAATTCAAATTCAAAATATTTTTTACACTTATCATTATTATTTGAATACAGCGTTCAAATTAAATTTACATGTGTGCGTAAATATTGAAAATTTATACATGTGTAAGTTTCTTATTTACACATTGTGTAAATTTATTGTATTTTAACAAATTTACACATTTGTAAAAATTTTAATAAGAGTAATTTTGAGAGCAATAATAAATTATTTGATATTGTAAAAACTTTAATAAGAGTAATTTCCCAAGTTAATAAAATATTTTGTGCCATTTTGCACTTAAAAACCATTTAAAGTTTTCAAAATGAGTCAGTTGGGTGTATTTACTAGCGTAAGCTGACGTATCGTCCAGAGGTTAAACTGCAGGTACAATACGAAATAAGCCGGAAGCTGCTCGGTAGTGAATAAGAGGATCTTGCAAATCCTTAGATCTGCCCTAAAGTCTGTTTTATATTCTTTCTTGTACATTTTTATGATCCGTCTGTGGATCTTCTATTACGAGCCTGTATATTATTTTATTTTGAACATTCGGTTTGTAATAGTAATTTTACTCCAAGACTTCCGCTGTGCTATGTTTAATTGATAATGATGTTATCAACTTACGTCACGATACTCCCAACCCGGGTCCACCGGTGTATGGATTTCGGGTTGAAAATCCGGGGTGTGACAACAATTCAGCAAGTTATCCGTTTAGCACATCGTCTCACAGATCAAGCAGTAGAGCAGGGCAAGCTGCCCAAGCGAAACACTACCGTTCCTGATACCTCAAATGACAACAAAGGCAAGTGGAACGACTCAGACAAAGCCTCTAACTCTAGCCAGCAACAGAAGAGGACCGATAACAACAACAATCGCAACTTCAACCAGTCTTCTGCTACTAACCAGAATCAAGGCTCCAACCAGAATCAGGGTTCGTACGCTGGTAAACAGCCGCAGTACAAGAAGTATAACTATCATCACTATGGGCAGTGTACTAGAACATGTCAGCGATCCGAGAAGGTAGGGCATATGGCGAAAGATTGCAGAGCTCCGTTCCCAAAACAGCAGCAGCGACAACAACCGCAACAGCAACAAGGGCAACAACCACAACAGCAACAAAGTAATCGAAAGGGTTGCTTTTAGTGTGGAAGTGAGGGTCACTTCAAGAGGGATTGCCCGCAGCTAAACCAGAACACCAATAATAATGGGAACAACAACAACAACAACAATGGCGGAAATGGTGCTCGCTGGAGAGCATTTACGATTGGCACGGGTGACGCCAGGAAAGATAACACTTTGTGATTGGTACGTTTTTGTAAGTAATCTTTTCGTTTCTGTCTTATTCGATTCTAGTGCTGATTGGAGTTTCGTGTCCTTAAAGTTCAATAGACTGTTAGGATCGACTCTAAACCTCTTTTGAAAACCAAACACATTAAGGAATTGGCTGACGGTCAGCCGAGCAAAACATTCCATAGTTTTATGCTGGTGCAAACTCGATCTCTAGGTTAGGTGTTTGACATTGACCTCCTTCCTGTTACTCTTAGTAGTTTTGATGCAGTCATCTTAACGCATTCCTTTCATTCTTCCGTGACTGCTTAGCATAATTTCGGGACAAAATTTCTTTCAACTTCGGGATGATGTGGTACCCGAGGAAAATACACAGTCATCTTAACTCGTCTTTCACTTTTCTATGTCTACATTTCTCTCAACTTGGGGATGATATGACAACTCGTAATTTCGAGGTTAGAAACGTTCGTTTTCGTATTTATAATCGAATTATATACTTATCTTATTCGATGAATTTAATTTACACCTATTTAATTTAAGCGTGTAGTCGAAACCAAATCCATATTGTGTTGAACCGACCTGAACCGTTTTAACCAAAGCTGTGTCTCGCTTGTCGATTCAACCCACTCACGAAACCCGAAACCTAGGAGGTCCAAACCATAGCGTGTATACTGTATATTATCATTCCTAATTTATTATACATATACAATAGTGTAAAAAAACAAATAAGTAGTTGAAACCGGTCCGCTAGTCCAAACCCGACCCACTAGTCCCCACCATTTCGGCCCAAGCTAAAGCCCAACCCCCAAACCCTTGCGGCTCAAGCTAAAGCCCAACACCCCCTTAATTTAGATGTATGTACATGCAACTCAAAAAAAAAAACCTAACTCAAAATTTGTTCCCTCCTTCCCTCCCATACTGTCGACGTGATCAAGAGCCCAAGGACTTCAAGTAATCTAGGTTTCAAGGCTAATCGAATTCCTTCATCGCTAGGTATCTTAGTCTTGTGTTTCATGTTAATTATAAATATTAATGCTTGATAATATTATGTTATCTTGGCTGTGTTTTTCTGATTTCTTGATGTTCTTGACGCTTATGATGATTTCATGTAGCCTAGGGTTTTTAGAATTCATACTTGATTGGTGATTGATCGCTTATGGGTTTGGCTAGTCATTAGGGTTTCGATTATTGCATGATCTTGGTTTGAACCTTGTTAGTTATTGGTGAATTAGTTGATGTATAACATGATTTATAATGATTACCTGCTGTATATGATGCATATGGGTCGTTTTGTTTGCTAAGTAATCGTTTTTGGGAGTTGGGTAACAAAACAGGAAGCTGTGCGACAGTTACAACCAATTTTAGTCGGCTGTAACCGGTCATAAATTAATGAAAATTTTATTTTATTGAGTCTATAACATGCTATTTTAAAATACGCTTCTAATGGCGCTGGAATCATGATTTTTGGACGTCATTTGCTATTTTAAATAAATTATTTCGTTTCAGCTATGAAAGCTGCATTTTTCTGCAGATTTTATGTGATATGTTTTGTGTCATAACTTTCTGCGTATCTAGATTTCTCCTATGAAATTCCTACTGCAGATAGCCTTTGATGTCTAAAGAATTTTGCCGCTGGTTTCAAGTCAATCGGATAAACGATGCATTTTTAAGAAAATATTTAGTGGACAGGGGCAGATTTCAACGAATTTGACCACTGTTTAGTGTTTGATTTTTCACGGAAAATCCTTAAGGAGTTTGGTCACCAAATTTTTACACAATAGTAGATGCTCCGATTGACACGTCCTGTAATTTTTTGGGAATTTTCCTGTACACGAACTATTCCGGATAACACTCCGAAAACTGTCCGAAAATGCACTATATTGCTGAATTTTTATTGAAGAGTATTTTAAATCTTTCGTAACACTTGTGTGGTCGCTAAGTGATGTCGTGATAGATGCATGCATGATAATTAGTATTTTATGATAAAATGTGCTACGTGCTAGATACGTGTAGGATTCGTGTTTCCGCGTGAGCACGCACACTAACTTTTAAACGGTAATCATGTTAGGACGTGATTGACCGGTTCCATCTCGCGTATTTATTTCCATTCCTTAACCCGAGCATTCAAAGGTGAGTTCACTACTCTTTTACAGGCATGCGTCCCGAGGGGATAAACTACTATTCCTTGGAGGAATACTTTTATAAATGTTGTAGTTTAATTTCGATGTTAGTTAATAAACTCAAAATATATCATGAAAGTCCCTACTTACTACCGAACTAGTTGCCTGGGAGGCAACGGGGTATTAGTTGATAGCGCTATTAGGCTTGACAAACCTCAAACCGTGCTGGGAGCCAGGCGTGAACTAAGGACCTTAAACACATGACCAATGTTGATAGGCATTGTGAGGGCAAACAAACATCCGTCACCCGGTATCGAGTTATTAACGACATGTCTTTAAACTAAACACCAACCCGTTTACGTGAAATAAACTGTGAACTTGCCGGCTTAATCGCTGATACACTTTTCTGCATGCTTGCATGTCGTTAGATAATCATTGCATGGGAACTTACAATCTGAGGAGTCTGAAGTGTCATGGGGCGTGTTACTTGATTGCAAACAATAAAACTTTACGCTTTAAAACATTTTGTTTTTTTATTGTTTGAGATATTTACATTTACTTCCGTTGATTACATATTATGTTTGAAATGATTTAATTGGAATTCCTTATTCATGTTGGACATGATGACCTTGTTTTTTGAATATTTACTATTAGTTCGACATGATTAGCGGCTAGATACTGGTACGTTGCACGCCTCACGGTAAAACTCCGCAAGTGGTAATTTGGGGGGGGGGTGACGGTTTGGTATCAAAGCCACTGGTTATAGTGAACTAGGTTTTAATTTTTTTTGTAAAACCAGACTATAACCGAATCAATTCCGAAAACGACCATGACACTGCGCTCCAGATTGCAAGGTTTGTCTTTTTAATATCGCATACACTATACATTTAGCATATGCATACGCATTACATTGCATATAGCCACACACACCGCATTATAGTACGAATTCATGTGTTATCTATTTTATACTATGATGGATCATTAGTATGATTTTACTTTTAAATCTTTTGTGATATCCATTATTTTGACAACACTTTCTTTTTACATTCGCATCTGAGGATCTCTTGATACAAGTTAGGAGGAATTGGGGTGAACATGCAAACCGAATTATCATTACGGGTGCACACGTAATAATAATTGGGAGTGCATGTGAGTCCCAGTGAGACCAAGCGTGTGTAAAGGGATTCTGACCCATTATCCGACATAATTGGGGATTCAGATATCCACAGGAGCCACGCAATGATGGACTCCTACCTAACCTAAACTATACTCTTATCTTTTCTTGTCTACTCGTACTGAATATGGAAATAATATGCATTACATATTTTTCTCGTGTTGGTATCTTGTGGATATAGAATCATGAGTGGACGCGGTGTAGCTAACATGACTCAGGCCCAAATCCAGGCTCTAATCAATGCACGGGTTGCCGAAGCTTTAGCAGCACAGCAACAACTACCTGCTCAACCTCGAGCTTGTACCTTCAAGACGTTCATGGATTGCAAGCCTCACTCTTTTAATGGCACAGAAGGAGTGGTGGGTCTTCTTCACTGGATTGAGAAAGTAGAGTCCGTCTTTGAGATGTGTGATTATCCAATTAACAATCGGGTCAAGTACGCAACCGGTACTTTGGAAGGCAACGCGCTCTTGTAGTGGAACGCACAGATTCAGATGCTTGGGTTGGCGGCTGCCAATGCTACCCTGTGGAATGACTTAAAAAATCTGATAAGGGAGGAATACTGTCACAGGGACGACATTCAAAAATTGGAAGTGGAGTATTACAACCTAAAGATGATCGGGAACAAGATCGAATCTTACACGAAGAGGTCCAATGATTTAGCTGGTCTCTATCCTAACATGTCCGAGCCTGCCTACAAACGTATCGAGCTTTACCTCAAAGGTTTAGACCCTGAGATCCAAAGCTTGGTAACTTCAGCTAACCTTCCCACAATTGTAACACCCTGTAAAATCGTGTCCAATAATATAATGACACGTGTTGTATTTTTATATATAGTCTACTAAAGACTAATAAGGACTAAAAGTGACAACATGCTCAAACTGAGCCTCTGAATGACCTTCTGATGTCAACATGCATAAACCTAGCCTCTGAACGACCATTAGTGTCGTCATGCATAAAAACGTAGCCTCTGAATGACCATTAGTGTCGTTATGCATAAAACGTAGCCTCTGAACGACCATTAGTGTCGTTATGCCTAAACTAGGCCTCTGAGTGACCGTTGTGTCAACATGCCTAGCCTTTGAGTGACATCGGAGTCGACATGCTTATACTGAGCCTCTGAGTGATCCTTTACGTAGTCCTAACTCTCATATGTCCTGTTTGTTGGACGAGAGTAATTAAATCCAATAATATGTGAAAGTTGGATGATGGAGGGATTAAAAGTGTCAACATGTTAATTTATAGCTCTGAGTGACCTTTTAACGAACCGAGAGCTCGACAATGTCCGGGCATAATCCCGGGTATGTAAGTATTGGCTACGGAGGGTTAAACGTGCCAAAAAGGTGTTTAAAAAGGTTTTTAGAAGCTTTAATAAGTTAAGGGTTAAAAGTCTCAAACTTTGAAACTGGCCATGGGTCGGTCGCGGGCCGCGAGAGACATGGCCTGTGTCTCTCGCGGGGCGTGACAGGAGGTCTGCAGCAGAAAGTTTTGCTTGGTCTCCAAACAAAACTCCAAAACCATTTTTTCGAAACCATGGCTTCCCAAATTGCTATGCCACGTTTTGGGACACTTGTAAGCTTCCTCTTACACCTGGCTTCACCTCCTTTGAGCTCTCCAACTATAAATAGGTGTTCAAGTGCTTCATTCCAACTTGCACCTTTCTTTTTCATACTCTTCTCCCTCCTCTGGAAGTTCCTAGCTAAAAGGAGCATCCAACTTAGTTCTCTTGCATTGTAGGAACCTCTTGTAAGTGTTCCTTGCTCTTGCATTTTCGTTTATAGGCTTTTATAGCAAAAAGTCAAGCGTTTTTTCGGAAAACGCTTTGACTTTCGGTTAAGACCATTATGTTCCAACCATTGTTAAAAATGAAAATGGCTAAATGATCGTAATAAGGTAGGTGTTAGTCCCTATAAAGGGCACCTCCTGAAGATCACGTTTGCTAGACCAATTGACGGGTCAAAGTTATGATATTAAAAAGTCAAAAAGGCCATTTTTCGGAAAAATCATAAAATGATCTTATATATGTTATGAAACCTGTTTTGACACTTAAACAAGTTGATAATAATTATTAGAACATGTAAGAACATGTTCGACTCGTCAATTTCAGTTCTAGGGTCGGTTCACAACCGAAAGTCGCGAAGTTTGACTTCTGCGTTGACTTTCGATTCTGACCCGATTTAGATTAGTTGCCTACTGATCTAAAGTTGCATTATGATGATAATATTATATAGCATAACCCTCTAAGTTTATATTACATGATCATAATCAGAATTTAAGTTTATGCGCTAGTTCCATAATTATGCCATTCTTGTCCAAAATGCCCTTTTTGCATAAAACAAGGTTTTAAATAATAATGAACTTGAAAATGAGTTTCCTACTAATGTAATATTATAAGTAGGATTATTTGGGATGTTAAACCAAGTTATAAACTGAGTTTTCAAACAGGTCCTTAAACTATGTCGATAAATGGCGATTTTAGCCCTTGTGGCTCATAAAATAGTTTTAATTAACTCTTTTCAAGGTAAATCTTTTACCTACTGATATGTTATATTAAATAACATATATAAGACATTTTAATCTGACCTTAACAACAGTTTTCGTAAGAATCACATAAAGACGCCATTTTACGCCAATTTAATCTTGAATTATACACATATGTATATAGTCAATTTTAAACTATACATATGTGTGGTACATAATGTTTCTCGAGTTTCTCAATTAACCTAGTGCTTCTCACATGATCCTAACCCTATGGGATAAGTTTCATTTGAGAACCACCCTTATTGTGAGAACCATTAGAACCAATGTGAACACAACAAAATAAACCTACCCCACCACCACCCACAATAACCTAAAAAATCTAACCCCCACCCTCACCCCAAAACCTAAACCCCCACCCACCCCACCCAAGCTAAATGCTAAAAACTAAACCCCACAGCTAAATGCTAAAAAAGTTTTTTTAATTAAATTCACTAATTTTAGTCACTGAAAAAATTTATATGACAAACATTAGCGACTTTTAATAAAAAAATTATTTTGTGTGTTTTGTATTTTTTAGGTACTTTTTGTTATGTTCACACTAGTTCTCGCAATAAAGGTAGTTTCTAACGGATCCTTATTTGAGAACCACCCGCCCACCCCCTATCCAACCCCCCTCCCCCCGAAAAAAAAACTAAAAACCCAACCTCTCCCCCCAAAAACCTCAAAAAACCTAACGTCTCCCCCCAAAAACCTCAAAAAACCTAACCCCCTCCCCTCCCACCCACAAAAAACCTAACCACTTCTTGAATCAAGAAGTCGCACTTGGAGAATTTCGCGTAGAGCTGCTCCTTCCTCAGAAGTTCCAATATAATACACAAGTGTCGTTCATGTTCCTCCTTGCTCTTAGAATAGATCATATCATCGATTAACACAATGATGAAATCGTTGAGATACGGTTTGCACACACGGTTCAAAAGATCCATGAAAACCACTGGTGCGTTGGTTAACCCGAATGGCATGACCATAAACTCGTAATGGTCGTACCGCATCGGAAAGCTGTCTTGGGAACATCCTCCTCTCGGACTCTCATTTGATGATAACCTGATTTTAAATCGATTTTTAGTAGAAACTTAACCCTTGCAGCTGGTCAAACATGTCGTCAATACGAGGAAGAGGATAGCGATTCTTGACCGCCACCTTGTTGAGTTCGCAATAATCAATACACATGTGGAAAGACCCACTTTTCTTATCCACGAATAGGACTGGGGCTCCACACGACGAAGTACTAGGTTAGATAAAACCTCTATCCAACAGTTCTTGAAGTTGATTGGACAGTTCTTGCAACTCTCGAGGTGTAGGAGGATAAAGAGCACAACAACCAGAGCTGCTCAAAGTGTAAGTTTGATCTGAAATTCCACCTCTAGATGTGGAGGTAGTGCTGGAAGTTCCTCGGGAAAAACATCGGAGAAATCACGAATGAATGGAGTGTCTTCGATCTCCTTCTCCTCGAGTTGATTGCGGTAACTAGGGCTAGAATAGCCGGATGGCCCTTCCGTATATACTTCTGGGTTTTCACAGCTGAAATGATGCCAACCATAGCACCACTCCTGTAACATCCGTAAAAAACGGATTTTGCCAAACCCGCTCCGTTTATTAACCGAACAATCAGTTTAAAATTTCGTGGCGTATTTAATGCCGAAATTAATTTTAAACGATACATAATTAATTATTATATTGGAATATATAATTTGTTTTTGAAAAATTGTTAAAAATAATGAAATAAAAATATAATGGTTCTGCCGGGTTTCGAACCCGGGTCAGTCAGCCGGGTCAACAGTCTTGTCGCACACACACTCATCCACTGCGCCACTAGTGTTCCTTGTTAATTATTAGAATCAATTAATTCATAACATATTTTCCGAATTCGAAATCGGCGCGCCCAAATGCAGTCGTCGGAAATCCCGGCGATCTCGCGAGATTGGACGGTTACTTCAGTTATAACGTAAACCTTAAACACTACATCGGTTATAACCGACGCCTGAGTCCGCGACACAAGCTATAACCCCCGGAGAATTTTTAACCGACGAATCAAGTCGGAAATTGGACCAAATTCATCGATAACCTGCCTTATAAATACCTCCTCGAACCTCTGCAAGCTTTTTCGCTCAAAACCGCACCTTTACCCGACGTAATTTCACTCGCCGGAAAACTTCTGCACATCGCCGGAAAACCGGGTTTTTCACTTCTGTGCCTTACTCTAAACACTGAACACTCAGAACTCATACCGAAGCTACCCACATTCATCTCAAGCTCGTTGAAGACCCTCTGCCGCAAGACACACGTCGCCGGAATCTTTTGCTGTCACCGGAGTTTCGCCGGAGAAACAGAGGAGTCCAGTCGGTATACCTTACGCCTAATTTTTCTTTCTTTTTATTTATATCTCACCTGTAATTAACTGAAACACGCTAACAAGTCAGTGATCGTTTCTGGTTAAAACTGACGAAGAAGACGAAGTTTCGGTAACATATAAGTTTAATTTAATTCAAGATATAACTCGGGTTAGACACACAGTCCAGCGGTGGACTGTGTGCACATTAAACACGTAAACGTCTCGAGTTCGAATCTTGTCCCACGCATGCTGCCTTAATAAAAATGTCTTTTTTTGTTAACCGAACCGGAGTCACCGCTGTACATGTTAAGTTTAATAATAACCGGAATAATAACCAAGATAGACACACAGTCCAGCGGTGGACTGTGTGAATGTTTAAACACACGTCACGAGTTCGAGTCCGGTCTACTGCACCGATTCGGACAATTATCTAACTTTTTAAAATAAGGCAGAAATGAAATAATGAAGTTTGTTCATAAGTATAATATAAATCGGATTATTTAACAAGTTAAACACACAGTCCAGTGGTGGACTGTGTGTTAACCTAAACCACAGGTCCCGGGTTCGAGACCTGTGGAGCGCCCGGTCCGACGCATTAAATCATTTTTGAAAAATAAAATAATTAGTATATAAATATAATTAAAAACAGAAATATTTCGGGTTAGACACGTAGCTCAGTTGGTAGAGCTGCGTGCACGCGTACGGGAGGTCTCGGGTTCGAGCCTCACTCAGCGCACACATACACGCATACGAACCGGTCAAAGTCAAACAGTCAATGGTCAATGGTCAACAGTCAACGGTCAAAAAAGTCAATTTTTTATTATTATTTTTATTTATTTATTTTAATTAAAAATCAATTAAAAATACTTAAAAATAACATTTTTAAGGTTAGAAAATAGCCTTAAACTCACAAAAATACACCCAACAATCCTACTAAAATGGATTAATAAAATCCGTTTACTTACCAAACCATAATACTATTTATCTAGGTTAATTCCACTCGTGGTTAAAACCACTTCTCGTGCATTCAACATCATCAACCGAACGCACCCACTGTGAGTGAATCTTAAAACTCCCCCTTTTTAATTACACGTTTTGGGGTGTGTCATGTGTCACAAAATAATTAACTCGTTTATTTAAACTTGTGCCATACCATATCGTGATCTAAACTTAGATTGTTTATATTGTTGTGATTATGTATTTCATTTTGTCAACTTATATGAAATTCATTCATTAAGCCCATCAGTTCCTCGTGGGAGACGAGTTGAGCGACGCTTGTCTCAAAACCAATCCATTATTGTTCATGTGTGTATTATTGAGTTTATATTGTTTGTAGTTTTGTCTTTCATATTATCATGTTTATGCAATTCATTCATTAGGCCCATCAGTTCCTCGTGAGAGACGAGTTGAGCAACGCGTGCCTCTAAACGATCCATTATTGTTCATGTGTGTATTGTTTAATATTAAATTGATTTATGAATAAGTTTACATCTATTTTTACTCATGTGTGGTTGTGCACTTTATTTCATAATCAATTAAATAAACTAAATGTTTTCCATAGGATTCACTCGCCAACTTTTTGTTGATCAAAAAAACCCTTTTTACACATGATACAGGTGAACAGGATGAAGCAAGGAAAACATAGGAAATGCCTTAGAAGAAAACAATGAAGCCTAGATTGATATTTAGGACATGTTGTAATATTGATTGTAATTTTCCATCAAAGTGTATTAATGAATATGAAACGTTAAAATAAATGTCATGAGCTTTGATGATAACCCAATCATGCCCCGATCACCTTTTCCGCTGCGGGTCGGGGTGTGACAACTCCGGTGATGACGAACAGATAGAAAATCTCCACCAGGGAGAGGGATACAAATGATTTTCTCTTTATAGAGAATTTCAGCTTAGTGTTTGGTCAACCAGTCCATACCGATGACTACATCAAAGCTACCAAGGGTAACAGGAAGGAGGTCAATGTCAAACACTTGACCTAGAAGATCGAGTTTGCACCCAACATGAACATAGGATTCTTCAATCGGTTGTCCATCAGCCAACTCCATAATGCGCCTGGTTTCGAGAGGTGTTAGGGTCGTTCCTAACAGTCTACTGAATTTCAAGGACACGTAACTCCAATCGGCACCAGAATTGAATAAATCAGAATCGAAAAGATTGTTCACAGAAAATGTACTAGTCATAACGTTGTTATCATTCTTGGCGTCACCCACGCCAATCGTGAATGTTCTCCTGCCAGCAACATGTAACATTCCTTGTAAAACGGGTTCCAAAACCTTAAGTTTCGTAACGCATTTATTAATCGTTCAAATTCGTGTTATTATTTTGTGGTTAATAAATAAATTAAATAGTTAAAATATTAAATAAATAAAAGTAATAATAATAATAATAATAATAATAATAAATAAGGGTTAATAATACTAAAAAATAAATGCTAAGGGGCAACCGGTTTCGAACCCGGGTCCCCATCGGATCCACACGCAACACACACCACTGCACTACACACATATTTGTGAATAAAACTGAAATCAATTAAGTTTTATATTAAAACGAATGCAAAACCTACAAATTCAAACTATCAGAACCTGTAACCGCCAAGAACTAACTGATTCTAATCAAAACAAGATTTCCGATTTCCTTTTTTAGCGAGCATAACTGATTCTAATCATCAACTACAAACGGAAATTTGGAATCAATGAGGTAAAACCGACTGAAATCAATGATTTCAAAAATCAAGAATGAAACCGAAATTCTGTGATTGACTGGTTACTCTATAAATACCAATCATTTCACCACAAACGAATTTGCTCATTCTCTCAAACTCTCTCTCAATCAACACTTAAAACCCTCTGTTAGAACCTGCTGTTTTAAATAACGTCGTCAGAGTTTTGTTCGTTACCGGAGTTCAACTGAAAAGTTCAACACTTCGCCAAATCGGTACAAACATCTAAATATTTTTGATATTCTTTTCTAGTGTTTAGTTGTTTTAAAATGGAGAATCAAAATTTGTATGGGTTAACAGTCGGGTTAAATTTCTGGGTAATATTCATGAGGAAGATGAAGATTATATAGTGTATTAATATAATTAAAATCGGAAGTCTAATCGGGTTAGACAGACAGTCCAGCGGTGGACTGTGTGCAAAACACATGCCCCGGGTTCGAGTCTCACACGTATCCAACTTTCCAAAATAAAACCAATCCTTTTTAAAAACCCACTCAGATAAACCCTAATATGTATATAAATCTAATATAAATTGATAATAGACTCGGGTTAGAAACACACCTTTTGGCACGGTCGTGCTTGGTAAGTGACATGTGCCTTTCTGAGTTGTTGACCAAGTTTGATGCCAAATCCGGAAAAATCCCTCTAAAATTTCCCGAGGTGGCACGACCATGCCAAATAGTGGCACGGTCGTGCTTATCGATATTGTACTTGGAATTGACTAAGTTGATCTTGGAAACTAGCTGATCATGACTTGTGATTGCAAGCGCACGGTCGTGCTTGGGGTTGGCACGATCGTGCCAAGTGTTGGACTGGCTTAGTTTGTGCAGTCTGATGATAGTGCTGGCTTCTGGATGCTTGGCTCGGTCGTGCCAAGGGTTGGCACGGTCGTGCCATATCTGGCTGTTTGGCTGAAATGTTCCATTTTTGCTCCAAATCGCTCCAAAAGCCTTTGTTTCTTCACCGGGCCGAAGCCCGGACCTGCATTTTCACAAACAACTCAATTGAGTATCAAGATCAATGAAAACACAACGAATTTCCACATAAATGGGGAATAGTTGACGTTTAAAAGATGTATAAATTCTTATACATCAAACATCCCCACACTTGAACTTTGGTTGTACTCAAACAAACTAAAGTAAACAAAAATTCTATCTTGGCAATCTTCTCAACTAGCATTATATAAACACAAATAAATAACTTGGGCAAAACAAAACGGATTACTCGACATAAAAGGAAAAACCAAAAAGTATGTAAAATATGGTTATGAGCAATGATCCATCTCGACATCCCTACAAGCTCACCTTACATTCTCGCAATGTTCACACACACTCGGCTAAAATATAGGAGACATACAATTCAATGAGTATGTTTAGAACACTCGATGCCAAGACAATTACTATGCGATATCATAAGCTTGTATAACGATCAAATCTAAACACTTAACTAACACATAACAAAAATCAAGAGGTCTTGTGTGGGTTGTAATTTGGCTAGGGTAAAGGGTGTGGAAATGGGTTTATAAAAGTGGCTAAAACGGCTAAAGACCTACGGCTCGACTAACTTGAAGTGAAGAAAACTAAAACTATCCAAATAACTAACCGAGAGCTAGCAAACCACTCATACGTATCCACAAAATTGCTCTAACAAAGCCAATTGACACGGCTTCTTCTTCTTCTTCTTCTTTTTTTTCTTCACCACTTTAGAGGTAACTAAGTACGTCTACTTAGATAAAAACTCCAAGCTATGATGTTATGACTAATAAATCGATAAGCTATACAAGAAAGCTTACAAGTTAGTCTTAATCGAATCGGGCTTTAAACCAAAAATGTGGGTTCAATAAGAAAAGGCTAAATTGGCTAATTGGTGATATATAGTGGTTTAAACGAATTGAAAGGGAAAGGCTCAAATTGGTTTAACTAAGGGTGCGATTTGGGTGTAGGGATAAATAAAATTGGTTAAAAATAAAAGGTTTCCTACTGCCTCAATCATCTTTATGTTATGTGTTTGCTTTGTGTTTTCGAAATGGATGCCTACCACAAGTTCTAAATCGCAAGAGTCATCCGGCGCACTTAATCTTTGCCCGCAAAAACATGAGAAAAAATAATTCTAAAGCTATAAGGCTCAAAAATAACTCACGGAAACGGACGTATTAGGTAACTATGCAAGGCAAACAGGTAGGAATTTTGCTTGATTTCTCACGCTCAATTTTATACAAAAATTACTAGATGGCAACTTTTATTCGAGCAAATCCTTTTTTCCGTTCACCTTTGTAAATTTATCAAAAACTTTTATCATTTATATAAAACTTGCATTGAGTTGATTATTCAAGAGAGTTTTATTATTATTATTATTATTATTATTATTATTATTATTATTATTATTATTATTATTATTATTATTATTATGTTTTTTATATAGTTTTCGGACAACCACAAACAAGCTTAACCATCTCCTCACACTTGAATTGTACACCGCCCACGATGTACAACAAAAAACGAGCATAATGCAATGGAATAGTATAGGGGTGGAGGAAGTGGGAATACGAAAACTCTCCTGGGGTGCAAAGGCTACAATGGAGCGAAAGAAGATAATACGAAACATTCCAACGAACCACCGCACCATCCAGCAACTAGCATCATCAAATCAAGACTGCACACTGCCAAACATAATCAATATCACAATAAACAACCCAACCCAACCCAAAAATCCCTTTTCATTGTTCATAAACCACATCACTAAATTAAAATTAAAATGTACGAAATTTAAAGTTACAACGGAGGATTGTACGGACAATGCAAAATGGAACACCCCTCAAACACAGAATGCAAATAAAAGTACGACATGAGCTGCAAGATCAGGGCGGCCGCCAGATCCTGATGGACCGGAATCATCCCGAATGTCAAACCGGGATCGCCTAGTGAAGTGCGCCGGCAGCTGTGTGTAAGGATGACCGAGCGAGTTCGCCAAATGCTGCTACGATCCGAAGAGCCAATCGAAGCTCCGCCTACCCTGCTCGTACATATCCTCCAGAAAATTACCCTTTCTATGCTGCTCGGTGCGGATCAAGTCCATGTCGTGTCGTACTGCCTGCTGGTCCAACGCTAACCCATCCATCCGTCGCCTAAGATCCACCGGAGACGGCTCATATGGGCCATAAGCACCCTATTCATACCCGCCACCAAAACCACCGAACATATGCTCCCAGTTTGGCTTCCAAAGCCCTGGCCTAATTCACCCATCTGAATGTGAGGGTCTGCTCCCCCAGCAGCCTCACCCGGCCCGAATCCTGGAGCATCCTGCATGTGTATCTCCTCGTCTCCACCAACATTGCCCTTTTCTTGGTCGCTTTCCCCCTCAGGAAGTGGGTCCCAAATCCTACCCAGATGATCCACTAACTTCGGGATAACATTAACTTTGCGAATCATATGCATGGGAGTTAGCTGTGCCACATCAAGCAATCTATAATCACATGCTACGGTAAGATCATCCAACCGTATCCTGTAGTGCCTGGCTAACCTGGTGGCGCATGCACCACCACAGATCCTCGATGTGGGGGTCGAATCAATACCCCTTTGGATAGAATCAGCAACACTAACTGCAACATCGCAATTGGACCCCGAAATGATGCAATAGAGGTGGAAGAGGTCGCAGGTGGTGATGTTCCCAGTGCTATCACCCCGACCTCGATCACATGAAAAATGGCGTGTTCGATTATGCGATGCAACGGGTCAAGAATCCAAGTAACCTTGGCCCGTCGTGGGTCCCATTCGCGCCCCGGCACGGTGATCTCAGCCCAGAATGCGGCTTTGTCCGCATCAGCTTCCCATTCCTGCAAACTTCCGTTGAAGAGCTCGGAGTCGATCTCGTCTTCCTCATATAACCCAAGTATTTACCTGAACCTGCTAATAGACTAGTGATGCCACTTCCGTCCCAGACGGTAGCTCACACCAACACGTTTCTCGTAAACATCTGGGCACGGGAAAATGAACCTGAATGAGGCAAAAAAGTCGATGACCAGCTCAACATATTGGGGTTCAGCCATTGCAAAGAGACGGGTCCACGGGGGAGTTATAAGATCATCAAACCGTTCAGTCTGACCAAGCAAGTCAAGGTCGACGGTTTGAAGAGTCCGCATAGGCTCGATTAAGTGCCTCATAGCCCATAGCCTTTCAACTTTCGCAATACAATGCCCTTCCCTGGCATTGTCGCTGAATCGGAGAAACGAATGATTCATCTGCAAGAATAAGACAAGATCAACAACTAAAACGCGGAAAACCAACAAAACTAGGTTACAGACGGGTTCACACGACCGTGCCATATATTGGCACGACCGTGCATGCTTGTTCTAGCAGGATTTATGAAGATTTCAAAATTATGAAGTTTTTCTGGGCCTGTTCTTCCCTAAGCACGATCGTGCCATACCTGAGCACTCTCGTGTTGAACCAATTTCTGGATGAAATCTTTGAAGACTGGAAATTTTTATGAAGGGCACGATCGTGCCATCAGATGGCACGGTCGTGCATGTTGACTTTCTGGGCCAGATCTGCAAATTCATCAAGTTTTTATGAAGAGCACGACCCTGCCAATTTCTGGGAATTTTTTGAAGATTCAGTCACAAATTATGAAGAGCACGGTCGTGCCTGGGTTTGGCACGGTCGTGCGTGACAGAATGCAGATCCGGAAAAGTCTCAAAAATCACCCGAAACCCCGATTTTTTAACAGTTTTGCTTGGGGGTTTTGTAGATCGGCCAAGTATGGTGCACGACAAGAACAAATTTCACGAAAACGGGCTTGAATCGGTCAGTTTAGACCAAACCCTAAAAAAAACTTAAGAAAACTACTTGAAGAACAAACCCAACTATTCAATAACTAAAAAGAGAAGAAGAAAGATTCGTACCTGGATTGATGCTTGGGATGAGAGGAAAACAGATACTTGAAGGAAGAAAGGAGGATTTGTGAGTGAATTGTGAGGATTCAAGTGATGAGTTTGAAGGTTTAAAAAAAAAGAAGGAGATGGGCCGTGCAATTGGGTCTGCACTATCAGACCTGACAGTGCCAGAAAACACTGTTGATAGTGTTGATTTTTTCAGATTTTCAGTTTTTTTAAGAATTGTTTTCCTCTTAAGTTTATTTATTTACATTTAATAAAATCAAAAATAAAAACATCACTAGAATCCGGATCACTCACGAAACACCTCCTACCAAGAAAAGAGCCGAACTAACATACCTGAGGATCGGCAATGCATTCCAACATCCCCCGCGTCCAAGACGAACCGCAACCTGAAAAAGAAACTAAGCAACCAAAAAGAAAAAAAAACAACGAAAAACCCCCAAAACATGCTAAGTTTATTTACGGGTCTTTAGCTAGACTCACCACCCCGAATTCATTTGTTCTTGGGGTGGAGGGCGACAACCTCCTCACTCCTATCCACTGGGCCACCAACATACGACTTCAGCCTGTGCCCATTGACCTTGAACAAGCGGCCATCCTCATGGTCTATTTCCACTATTCCGTAAGGAAATACCGACCGCACCGTGTAAGGACCTGACCAACGAGACTTAAGCTTGCCAGGAAACAACTTAAGACGCGAGTTGTATAACGAAACCCGATCACCCACCCAGAATTCCTTCTTGTCCTTCAGGCGGGAGTCGTGGAGCATCTTAGTACGTTCCTTATACAGCTTGGAGCTCTCATATGCATCATTTCGGAGCTCTTCGATCTTGTGGATCTGCACAAACCTGTTTTCGCTCGCAGCTGCCATGTCGAGGTTAACTGTTTTCAAGGCCTAGTATGCCTTGTGCTCGAGCTCAACAGGGAGATGATAAGACTTCCCATAAACCAACTTAAATGGAGTAGTGCCTATAGGAGTCTTGTAGGCCGTTCGAAAGGCCCACAGTGCATCATCCAGTCTTTCAGACCAGTCCTTACGGATTGCATTCACCGTCTTTTCCAATATGCGCTTAATGCCCCGGTTTGTGACCTCAACTTGCCCACTAGTCTGTGGGTGGTACGGTGTAGAAAATCGATGTTGCACACCATACCGGGACAATGCTTTTTCCAATTGAGCATTACAGAAGTGTGTCCCCCGGTCACTGATTAAAGCTTTAGGATCACCAAAGTGCGCGAACAGCTTCTTCAGAAATTTAACCACCACCCTAGCGTCGTTGGTGGGCAAGCTTGCGCTTCTGCCCACTTTGAAACATAGTCGACCGCGACTAGGATGTATTGGTTTCCGAAGGAAGTCGGAAAAGGTCTATAAAGTCTAGACCCCAAACGTCAAGACTTGAATGCCGTTTTGCGGCATCTCATGGCGTGCAGAAATATTGCTTGCCCTTTGACAGGCGTCACAAGATTTCACGAACTCATGGGCGTCCTTAAAGATGGAAGGCCAGAATAATCCAGCATCAAACACCTTTTTGGCGGTATTGTTTGCCCCATGGTGACCTCCCGTAGGCCCCTCGTAATAGTGGTGAAGGATGTCCCTCGCCTCATTGCCGTGCACGCAGCGCCGGATCATTTGATCCGCGCCCACCCTAAATAGATAAGGGTCATCCCACAGGTAGTACTTGACATCCGAAAAAAATTTCTCCTCTGCTGAGAGGTCATCCCTTTGATCAGGTTGCCGCTAGCTAGGTAGTTTGCGATGTCAGCAAACCATGGGGAGTCTTCATTTGTCTCGATCCGCATAAAAAACTCGTGGGGAAAATTGTCATTGATGTTGGCCCCACGAACTTCTTTTCCCTCGTAATGCTCAAGACGGGACAAATGATCAGCTGCCAAATTTTCGGCCCCTTTCTTGTCACGAATCTCAATGTCAAACTCCTGCAGCAAATGAATCCATCGTATCAATCTAGGTTTGGCATCTTGCTTGCCAAAAAGAGACCGAAGTGCTGCATGATCCGTGTACACGATGGTCTTGGAGAGGATGAGATACGATCAAAACTTGTCGAAGGCAAAGACCACGGCTAGGAGCTCTTTTTCTGTCGTGGTATAATGCTCCTGAGCGTCATTCAAGGTCTTACACGCATAGTAAATCGGGTGAAAATGCTTATCTCTCCTCTGACCCAACACGGCCCCAACTGCGAAGTCACTCGCATCGCACATCAACTCAAATGGTAATTCCCACTAGGGAGCTACCTAGATTGGGGCATTCACCAACTTCTCCTTCAACAGCTCGAATGCTTTCAGGCACTCATCGGAGAAAACCAACTGGGCATCCTTCTCTAGAAGCTGGGTCATTGGACGGGCGATTTTGGAAAAATCCTTTATGAATCGCTGGTAGAAACCTGCATGACCAAGAAAGCTCCTAATAGATTTCACGGATGTGGGCGGCGGAAGCTTAGAAATAGTCTCAACTTTGGCTCGATCAACCTCGAGCCCCGCCTGTAAAATCTTGTGCCCAAGCACAATGCCCTCCTTCACCATGAAGTGGCATTTTCCCAGTTCAACACCAGGTTGGCCTCCTCACATCGGGCCAACATCCTTTTCAGATTCCCGAGACAATGATCGAAAGAACTCCCGAAAATAGAAAAATCATCCATGAAGACCTCCATGGAGTCCTCGATCATGTCATGAAAATAGCCACCATGCATCTTTGAAATGTGGCTGGGGCATTGCACAGTCCAAAGGGTATTCGCCGATAGGCAAATGTGCCATAAGGACATGTGAATGTCGTCTTCTCCTGACCCTCAGGAGATGTGGGAATCTGAAAATAGCCAGAGAAACCGTCAAGGAAAGAGTATGACATCCTCCCCGAAAGTCTCTCTAACATCTGATCAATGAAGGGAAGAGGAAAATGGTCTTTCCTCGTGGTATCATTGAGTTTGCGATAGTCAATGAAAACTCTCCACCCGGTGACAGTACGAGTGGGAATCAACTCGTTCTTCTCATTGGTCACCACCGTCACCCTCCTTTCTTCGGAACAACCTGCACGGGACTAATCCAAGGCGAATCAGAGATCGGGTATATCAAACCTGCATCAAGTAATTTGATGACCTCTTTCTTCACAACATCCTGCATGTTTGGATTTAACCGTCTCTGGTGCTGTACTACGGGTTTGAAGTCGTCCTCCATCAAGATCTTGTGGGTACAAAAAGATGGATTAATCCCTTTTATATCCATGATCTTCCAAGCTATCGCCTTTTTACGCTGCTTCAAAACCTCAAGCAATCGACCCTTATCTTCTTTTGACAACCTAGCAGAGATGATGACGGGTAAGTGAGTCGCACCCTCCAAGAAAGCATACTCCAAGTGATCTGGAAGCTCCTTAAGCTCAAGTGAGGGTGGATCCTCAACCGAAGGGCGTCTTTAGGCTCAGAAACGCGATCCACCACTTCAAAAACCTCAGTACGTGGGGGAGCCACATGACCTATCAGACATGTCATCTCTTCAGCTGACTATACCATAGCAGGCGAACCAAAAGTCTCTCCTCCAATTAGCTGTGTGTCCACAACTTCCTCCTCAAACGTGTTATGAAGATGATCACTCACATACGTGTCAATAGTCTCGATAAAGTAGAGTGTATCATCATGACTCTGTGGATTCTGCATGGATTTCCCTATATCAAATGTCACCTCTTCATCGTCTACGCTAAGAGTAAGTCTGCCGGTGCAGACATCGATCAATGCTCGAGAAGTGGCAAGGAATGGCCTACCTAAGATGAAAGGAACAGTTTTGTCCTCATCCATGTCCAAGATCACGAAATCAACAGGAAAGACAAACTTGTCGATCTTCACTAGCATATTCTCGACTATACCTCGAGGGTATTTCACTGAACGATCGGCTAGCTGAATGCTCATACGAGTAGGTTTTGGGTCTCCCAAGTCCAGCTTAGCAAGAACTGCATAAGGCATGAGGTTTATGCTGAATCCAAGATCAGCTAGTGCATTGCCGACCGAAAAACTACCAATCAAGCATGGGATAGTGAAACTCCCGGGATCACTCATTTTCTATGGTAGTTTGTTCTTAAGAACAATGAACACTCCTCATTCAATGTCACATGCGAAAGCTCCTCAAGTTTCTTTTTGTTAGATAAAATATCTTTTCAGAAACTTGGCATACTTAGGCATTTGAGCAAGTGCCTCGACAACTGGTAGATTTATGTGAAGTTGCTTGAAAAGCTCAAGGAATTTCCCGTAGTGTTCTTCCATCCTCTGCTTCTTCAACCTCCCCGGATATGGAACGGGAGGGACATGATCTCTCACTGGCTCCTTGGGACGTGCTGTACTTGTTGGGTCTCGCCTCAGTTGCACCTCTCCCGGAGACTCAGTCTCAATCTCCTCAACAATCTCGTCATCAACCGGCTTATTTGGAATAGCCGAAGTGACGGGCTCAGTGATCTTGCCGCTTCTCAACGTGATGGCCTTTGCAGTAGCTTTCGGATTTGGCTATGTGTTACTTGGAAGGCCCCCTTGCTGTCTCTCGGACAACATCTTCGCAATCTGACCAACTTGGTTTTCAATGGTCTGCATGGAAGCCTTTTGGCTTCTCAACTCGCTCTCGTGCCTCGTGAAATGACCGTCATAATCCTTGAAGCGCTTTTCATTTTCGACTCTTTGAGAATTTTGACTAGCTAAGAGTTGACTAAACATGTCCTACACACTAGGTTCATTAGTGGAAGGCATCTGCTGAGGCCGAGGTGCACCGTATCCTCCAGGAGCGTTGGGACGAGGAGCAAATCCGGGTGGATGCTGATTTGACGCTTCAGACTTCCAACTGAAATTTGGGTGATTCTTCCACCCAGGATTGTACGTATTGCTGTAGGGATTATGCTGAGGACGGTACTGGTTTCCCATAAAATCTACATGCTCGTGTGAAATCTCTCCAGTCGGAAAATCGCCTACATGATATGCTCCCCCACTTGAGGAACCACTCGAGTGGATCTCCATCACTCGATCAAACTTTGAAGATAAGGCATCCATTCGTGCTGTGATGGCGGTGAAATCGTTCACAAGATGAACTCCCTGTCTAGAACTCTTCCCTCTCGATGGCTGCTGCGTCCGATTCTTCAAGGCGCATTTCTCTAAGATCTCAAATGCCTCGTTGGCATTTTTCGTGCCTATGTCTCCACCTGAATATGTATCGACCATCATCTGCCCTTGACCATCCAAACCATGGTAGAAGATCTGACATTGTTTCCACTTGGGCAACCTGTGGTGTGGGACCTTTCGCATGAGCTCTTTAAACCACTCCCACACCTCATAGAGGGGCTCATCATCATCCTGACGAAAGTTAAAAATCTTGGTTCTTAACCGAACAGTTTTCTCTGGGGAAAATATTTCTGAAGGAACTTCTCAGCTAATTGATTCCACGTAGTGATAGACCCAGATAGAAGTGAAAGAAGCCACTCCTTAGCTCCATCACGTAAAGAGAACGGAAAGAGCCGAAGGCGTATTGCATCCGATGATGCATCACGAATGGTGAATGTGGCACAAACCTCCAGAAACCCCGCAATATGGACACTAGGATCCTCATGATCCTTGCCATAAAACTGAACCGCATTCTGCAGCATCGAAATGGTACCACATTTGATCTCGAAATTATTATTGTTTATTGTAGGTGCATTGATGCTTGCAGGTAAACCCTCAAGTGAAGGCTTTCCTATGTCGTTTAGAACCCTTGTTTCCTCTTCGTCTGCCATTTCTACTCGTGAACCTCGTGGAATGTGTCGTCTCCCAATGCGTCTACCTCGATTATGGTGGCCACCCTGCGGGTCCGCTCCCGCAGTCTTCGATGAAAATTGCGCTCCGGCTCCGATGAAGGCTCAACAACTTCAGCAACTGGGGTTGAGGACATGCATGACATGTAAGGAAAAAGAAGGAACACAATACCCTATGTATACACCAAGAATAAAAGAAACAATTAATTACTTAACATAATATCTTTTTCTTTTCAATTAATCAAATAAGACAAACAAAAACAACTAGACAAAATCTTTGTACACTTTTCACAATGATTTAACAAGTAACTCCAACCATTCTTAAGAAGACCGAGTCCGCGGCAACGGCACCAAAAACTTGATGTGCGTGAATTAAATATATTTTAGTTCTATGATTTTCGTTCACACAAATTAGGTTTTAAAATGATTTTTACTTAAAACCAACTACACACACAAAGGGCAAGTGTACCCATCGTGGACTCAGTGTCTCAATACTAGATTTTTGTTACTTTTAAATCTGGTTCAATGGGTTAATTAATTTCTTGACTTTTTGACTATTATGAAAATATAACAATTAACTACTTGAATTGATAAAGAGCATAATTAAGAAATGTTGCTTAAATTAAGTATCCACTAATAAACATATGACAACAATTGAGGAAAACTAATGGTGATGCAAGTTCTAGATTCAATTAAGTTTCCATTCAAGGTTTCCTAGTTTGATAAATCTTGGGAAAACTATAATGAAACAACATTTTAATCACCTAATATTCATTCTTTTTAAGCTCACTTGCTAAGTTGATGTTAATATTTAAATATGAGTTAATTGTTTGTCAAAACTCCTAACTCTACAAATTAAAGAAAACTATTACTCACCCTAACTTGGTTTCAAGTAAATGATATCTTCAACAAGTTCTTGACATGAATCACAAGCATGGTCATGCTAGATAACAACTTTGGCCTAAATCATCAATCCAAACATGAACACAAACTATAGAATCCATATAAACATTCATATGATCTTTTCAAATCCAAATGCAAGAATTCATACTCATATTCAAAACATCATTCTAATCATGTTAGAAATTACCATTCCTAGTTTCATGCTATGAATCAAATCAACAAACTAACAAGATTCAATAATCATAATCTCTACATGGGCTTTCCAACACTACATGTAAATTTTTATGATCAAACATTCAAGAATAATAACTTTAAACATGAACATGCATTCCAAGAACAAGGTTAAATATCATCATGAAGATTAACATACAACAATCACCACATCTATTTCCATGTTGTCAAGTGTTCAGTAGCTTCAACCAAATTCAAGCAACACAAATGTTTAGCCTAGAAGGCTCATGATAACTAAGACAAATGTAAAGTAATATGGATTGTGCATGAATAACAAGTGAAATACTAGAGTTTAAGACAAGATAATTAGCAAAATGAGTTAAATTATCAAGTGATATGACCTCCTAAAGGCTCCTTTTTCAATCTCCAAGCTTCCAAGATCAGCTTCTTGAAAGAGAAATCCACCCAAATGCTCCAACTCTCTTTCAAATAAGCTGAATTCACGTATTTAAGCTACTGGGCATTTGGCACGACCGTGCCACCTTTTGGCACGGTCGTGCTTGGTAAGTGGCAGGTGCCTTTCTGAGTTGTTGACCAAGTTTGATGCCAAATCCGGAAAGATCCCACTAAAATTTCCCCGAGGTGGCACGACCATGCCAAATAGTGGCACGGTCGTGCTTATCGATATCGTATTCGGAATTGACTAAGTTGATCTCGGAAACTAGCTGATCATGACTTGTCATTGCACGTGCACGGTCGTGCTTGGGGTTGGCACGATCGTGCCAAGTGTTGGACTGGCTTAGTTTGTGCAGTCTGATGATAGTGCTCGTGATAGTGCCGGCTTCTGGATGCTTGGCACGGTCGTGCCATATCTGGCAGTTTGGCTGAAATGTTCAATTTTTGCTCCAAATCGCTCCAAAAGCCTTTGTTTCTTCACCGGGCCGAAGCCCGGACCTTCATATTCACAAACAACTCAATTGAGTATCAAGATTAATGAAAACACAAAGAATTTCCACATAAATGTGGAATATTTGACGTTTAAAAGATGTATAAATTCTTATACATCATTATCATACACACGCGGCTTCGATGCCGACATGGTGCAGCGGTTCGATATAATAAAATCCTTTTTAATTAAATGAATTTATGAAATAACATAATTAGTATATATATGTAACTAAAATCAGGTTTATTTCAGGTTAGACACGTAGCTCAGTTGGTAGAGCTGCGTGCACGTATACGGGAGGTCACGAGTTCGATCCTCACACGATGCCAATAATTCCAAAGTCAAACCGGCCCGACCGGTCAGACCCTGACAAGGGTAAACATTTTTTATTTTCTTTATTAATTTTTATTTAAAAATCCCTTAAAATACCTAAAAATAAGACTTTTTAAGTTTTAAGTTCGTAATAAATACTACAAAAATAAACCTAAAAAAATCTAATAAGAGGCATTAATTAGAAATATTAATTTCAAATAAAAGTTATATACTTATCGAATTATTACGTGATTATTTAGTTTGGTTTTCTCTCGTCGGTTGAATCTTAAATCATGCGCATTCGTCGTCAATCCAAGAAACACGCCCACTGTGAGTGAATCCTTACAAATTCCCTTTTTATTCATGTTTTGGGGTGTATCATGTGTTGCTTACATAATGTTGTTTATTCAAACATTTGTGCTACTACCATTTTATGATCTAACGTTTATGTAATGTTTGGTTGTTGTTACATGTGGTTACAATTTCTCATTTCAGTGCAGCATTCACATTAGGCCCATCAGTTCCTCGTTGGATACGAGTTGAGCATCACGTGCCTCATTAGATCGGCTCCGTTTGATTGAGCCTTGATCTCACAGTTCATTTTTTATCATGCTCATGTGTACATTGCTAGATGTTATATGGTTTGTGGATGGTTTTACATATACGCATACTCATATTTGGTTTATACACATTTTTATTAAATTAATCAATATAGCTAATTCTTTCAAATGATTAAATGAGATTCACTCGCCAACTTTTGTTGACCCAAACCTCTATTTTTACACATGATACAGGTGAACATGTTGAAGCATGGAACACATAGGATTGGGCCTTAGAAGAAAAATTAAAGAGTTACTTAAATGTCATGATTAGAATATTTTGTGCTTGTATGATTTATGTGTTTGTTGGAATTTTCCCTTTTAATTTGGAATAATAAATATGAAATTTTGTTATAGTAAATGTCATGAGCTTTGATGAAAACCCAATCATGCCCCGACTACCATTTTCGCTGCGGGTCAGGGTGTGACACACCATTTCCACCGTTGTTGCTATTGTTGTTGTTGTTTTTCCCGGTGTTGATGTTCCCTATTGTTGGCGTTCTGGTTTAGATGCGGGCAGTCCTTTCTGAAGTGACCCTCACTTCCACACTGAAAGCACCCCTTTCGATTACCCTGATGCTGTTGTGGCTGTTGCCTATTGTTGTTGTTGCTGTTGCTTTGGGAACGGAGCTTTGCAATCTTTCACCATATGACCTACCTTCTCGCATCTCTGACATGTTCTAGTGCACTACCAAAGTGATGGTACTTACACTTGTTACACTTCGGTTGTTTGCCAGCGTACGAGCCCTGGTTCTGATTAGAGCCTTGATTCTGATTAGTAGAAGAAGACTGGTTGAAGTTGTGGTCGTTATTGTTGTTGTAGGCCCTCTTCTATTGCTGGCTGGAGTTGGAGGCTTTGTCTGAGTCATTCCACTTGCGTTTGTTGTTGGTAACAGGAGCAATCACAGCACCATGCTCGGGTAGTGTACCACATTCAACTTTTTGGTCAGTGATCTTGTGAGCTAGACGATGATCCACGGTAAGTTGTCGAGATTAGCAAAGGTAACCATACCCTTGATCTGGGGTGCTAACCCGTTGAGATACAACTCGATTCGTTTGTATGGTGGGTCTGATTGATTGGGGCACATCTTTGCCAGCTCTAGAGAACGCTTCGTGTAGGCTTCAATCTCCGGTCCCACCATCTTCAGATTGTAATACTCATTCTCGAGCTTTTGAATTTGATCGCGGGGGCAGTACTCCTCTCGCATCAGCTCCTTGAATTCATTCAATGGTGTGGCATTTGCCACGTCGATCCCAAGCATTTGAACTTGGGCGTTTCACCAAGTTAAGGCACCATCCTCCAACGTGCCTGAACCAAACTTCACTCTGTCCCCGGCCGGACATTTACACATTGCAAATGTTGATTCGGCTTTCTCAAACCAACGAAGGAGTCCTACCGCTCCTTCAGTCCCACTAAAAAATTGCGGCTTACAATCCATAAACATCTTGAAGGTATAGACGGGCTGATTGTTCTGGTTCGGGTGTTGACCTAAAGGGAAAGGAACGTATGACGCACGAATGTAAGTTCGAATACACGAATAAGGTACAAGAGTCATCTTGTCAAAGGTGTCGTACCAGCTTGCTGAGCAGCTATAGCCTCTGCCACTCGTGTGTTAATGAGATCTTTCAACTCTGCCTGAGTTATGACAATTTTACCACGTCCACCGCCGCGTCCACCACGTCCACTCATGATTCTACATCCACAAGATACCAACATGAGAAAAATATGTAGCGCATATTATTTCCATAATTATTACAAGTACACAAGAAAAGTAGAAAGGGTAAAGGTCAAGATCGAGTAGGAGTCCATCATCTCTATGGCTCCTATGGATAGCTAAGTCCCCAATTATATCGGATAATAGGTCAGAATCCTTTACGAACGCTAGATCTCACTGGGACTCACTTGCACCCCCAATTATTATTACGTGTGCACCCGTAATGATAATTCGATTTGCATGTTACCCCAATTCCTCCTAACTTGTGTCAAAAGATCCTCATATTTGAATGTCAAAAATAGGTGTTGTCAAAGCGATTGTAACACCCTGTAAAATCGTGTCCAATAATACATCGACACGTGTCGTATTTTTATTTTAAGTCTATGAAAGACTAACATGGACTAAAAGCGTCAACATGCTCAAACTAAGTCACTGAGTGATCTTCTGAAGCCTCTGAGTGACCATTAGTGTCAACATGCTTAAAACATATCCTGAGTGACCATTAGTGTCAACATGGTTAAAACATAGCCTCTGAGTGTCCATTGGAGTCAACATGCTAAAACTTGGCCTCTGTGTGACCGTTGTGTCAACATGCCCAGCCTCTGAGTGACATCGAAGTCAACATGCTTATAATGAGCCTCTGAGTGATCCTTTACGAAGTCCTAACTCTCATACGTTCCATTTGTTGGACGGGAAGGATTAAATCCGTAATTAATTGAAAGTTGGACAATGGAGGGGTTAAAAGTGTCAACATGTTAATATATACCTCTAAGTGACCTTTTAACAAACTGACAGCTCGACAATGTCCAGGGGTACTCCCGAGTACGCCAAATATTGGTTACGGAGGGATAAATATGCTAAAAAGGTGTTTTCGGAGGTTTTATAAGTTGAGAGGCTAAAAGTGTCAAACTTTTATGGCAAAGCATGCCCATTCATTACGCTTACCTATAAGCATAAAACTTGACAACCAAAACATTTAGTACCGGGTTCAAATGGTGAGCACCATTTGACCTGCACGACTCGTTTGTCCCTTTTTACCATTCTTGTATACAAACATATTTGCATATTTACATATATGCAGATTTAAAACATAACTTTAATATTATTTGCTTTAAGGAACATTTACTTGTTTGTTTCGAGCTTACAGTTCCAAACATTCCCATTCTTATCCTACATTCTTACCGGTTTGGTCCGAACTTACTTACAGATTCGAACATTTTCATTCTCATTATACATTCTTACTTGTTTGATCCGTACTTACTTACAGATTCAAACATTTTCATTTTTATTATGCATTCTTACTTGTTTGATCCGCACTTACTTATGGATTCAAATATTTTCTTTTTTATTATACATTCTTACTTGTTTGATCCGCACTTACTTACGGATTCAAACATTTTCATTTTTCTTATACATCCTTACTTGTTTGATCCTTACTTACTTACGAATTCAAACATTTTCATTCTCATTATACATTCTTACTTGCTTGATCCATACTTACTTACGGATTCAAACATTTTCATTCTTATACATTACCCTCCACTTCTTGAAAGTTTAATAACTCTTTTCACCCACACCTCAAACTTATTCCCAACTCTATCGAACATACATGAGTTGATTATCATGCTTTCACGATTGTCGTATGCTTCTTGCGTACTGGCCCAGTGCGTAATCCACATGCTAGTTTCGTGCCTTCATGATAGCCATCGCCTTATGTCCGAAGAAATGGGTTTTTAGTTCGTGCAACATCTTTAAAACCTTAACAAGGTAGTATTATTGTCTTTTGCTTAATATTTACCCTCCCCAAGGAGATTCTTCCTTTTTCCTTCAAAACCGGCGCCCATATATACATTAATATTGTGTACCTGGGGTCCATCTGTCTAATTACATGCTTTGGCATTCATCTTAGACCGCATTCTTGGATCATTCTCCTCAATCCTTTGAGCTTACCTTGCATATACAGTTCAGTTAGTTTTCTCTATATGAATAAATATATACATGCTTACATTCATTTACACATTCGGATCTTGATCGAGTCTTGGATTGTACGGTTCTTTTATCACAAGAGCACACGGGTTTGAGTTCAAGTACTTACCTTCTTGTACTTGATTTCACTCAAACTATGGCTCTGATACCAACTTATAACACCCTAAATACGTTTTCACCATAATAGACGCAGCGGAGATACCGACTTAAAAATTCTTTCTTTATAAAGGTTCATTTATAAATATTTGGACACTTTCTTGAAAGTGTTTATTACGTTCGTTTTGATTGACTTGCTAAATGTAATACATATTGCAAGTTATGAACCGCTCTTCCCGTACAATCCTTGCTCTTTGACTCGATCTTCGTCCACATGTCTTCATGATGATAATGATGATCTAACTAATCTGCGGTCACCATATAAATATAACCAACATGTTAGTAATTGGTGACATCATATATTTTTAATTAAAATCATGAACATGAATCGTCTACATATCTATCAAACATTATATAAAACTCCAATAGGATATTCTTCGAACTTATTCCTTATGCCGAGCCTCAAACCTTCAAGAGCCCAACCCTTACTTACTTGTATTCCTAAATTCATCTTCAACAACAAACAGTTAGCCTCTTCTCATAAGCACATAACATTGAACGACGTTCATTGGCTACATAAGTATAAGCATTCTCATATATACACATTCTTACATACAGGTTCCATACATACATCTCACTATAACATTGACATCTAACTCTTTCACTCTACAACTATATACTTTTATATGCGCGTTCGAGTCATATTCACTTATCCGTATTCAATCATCGAACTTTAATTATGCCTAATAGTTCACTTATAAACATACTTAAGAACAAGTTTCATCTCCCCATTCGTGTAATACATTCTTACACATTCATTCCTACAAGATCCGAATCTCAAACATATATATTTGTATTTATCCCTTACGAGCCCGAAAGTCATTATTTGTATTCGTATCACATAACTAAAACCTTTACAAACTTTTCATAGGTTATACTATCTTCTGGAAATTTACCGAAGCCTTTGCATAAGCCTTAAAAGATACGAAAATCCGAGACGCAATAATATACACATCAAACAAAATTCAACATTTGGTGCCCATTCCCGCCATGCATAACTGCCAAACTGCTCCTCCTTACCGCAAGCTACGGTCCTTTCACCGTAGCTTACGGTGAGGACTTTCTGCCAAAATTTAAGTCATCTACCGTAAGCTACGGTCAGCTACCGTAGCTTACGGTCAGCTGCTGCTGATTTGGGGCTACAGCTTATTTGACCCGTATTGAGTCCCGTTCGTTCATGCCTATTCCGATTCATTTCCAATTAAACATGTAACATCTAAATGAGGTTCCATTCCTCTTTACACTACCACAGTCTCACTTTAACAATAAATTCTACATGTGCACAAGCCAAATTGTGCTTTAATTATGTCATATAAACGATAGCTTACTACATGGATTTGCCCCATTCGGTTTATATCATACAACGTCCAATTTAGTTGAATATTATCAACCCATTACTTTCAAACTCGTCTTAGTACCTCCATTGTTCTTATGTTCCCACAAGCTTCTCGACAATTAAAATATAACATTTCCCTTAAAGTATTTAAAGAGTGATTCCGGAAATCACTTACCTTAGCGTCCGTTTTAGCATTTGTTACCTTGCCTCCTCTTGACCCGTTAGTCTTCCATGCTTCCATCCATTTTGACATGATCCCTATATTTTCATTCATCGTAATCACATTCTTGTTAGCATACACGATTGTACATATTAACGATCATATCAAATGCATAACTCACATTTGACTTTCATAAGTCAATCCTAACAAGTATAAGGCATATACCCAAAATCACATCTTTTAAAACTTATATAGTTCATTATGTCGTCAAATATAACACATATTATATATCACATATCGTATGACTTTCTGTAATCTTACAATTGTGACAACAAGTCTAACCATGCTTCATTTGCGCAGTTGACTTTCAGAAGTCAACGTTTATCATATGAACTTTCGACATAACATCATATATTCGTGTCATCATATTGGGCTATGTTAAAGACACTATATACATTTCATACTCTTTATGTAAATGCTTACAACCACATGATCACCTACTTAATCACACATACAAGGTTGGTCTATTTAACATAATAACAACATCATTCAAGCATAGAGTACAAATTCCTAATGCATAATTCTACTCAATCATACCATCAACTACACATTCTTACGAAATCCTTCTACAATATATTTTCTCATGTTTGATTATTGCCAATCATGTCATTATCAAACTCTACACATGTTCATCCATTGTTTAGCATATAATTTCACATACTAACTTATACTAGACATTTTATAAAACACTTGGTGTGCGTACCACCAACAAAGCATTATGTACAGGTATCCTAAGCATGTTTCTACTAGTTCATATCATAGATTATCATAATTAACTAAAGATCATGCATAATTCATCAATTGCCCTTGAATCAACTAAATTACTTACCATACTCAACCTTTCTAATAATAATCCATTACATGCAACATACACATCAATGATTTAAACAAGATTTGACATGGGTGAACACCTATTTCATCATCTTCACCACTAGAAGTAGGTTTTACCTCTTGCATCACATTACTCAAAATTCTTCATAATCCATGTTTATATGGTAATTCTAACACATATACATGATCAATTTCATTCAATTTCGTGGATTAGACATAACCCACTTCATACAAGATTATGAAATCTCAAACTACAACTTACCTCATGTCTTGCATCCTTAGATGATTAGAAATCTTCAACCATGCAAGTGTTTTTAGCTCAACTCTATAATCAATTTCTGGATTTTGGGTGATTGGGAGAACTCCCCCTGTCTTCTCCATGTGTGTGTCGACACACCCATATACACACACCAACACACACACACACTAATTCCTGAACATTCTATTTAACATAAACTTCAATCCAAATCTCCAAAATTCAGCCCTTCATGTTTACTACTTGTTCATTATTGTCCCACATTCATTCTTTATTTGTTTTGACTAAACTATTTAACTAGGTTAAATAACCTAGTCATTTTATTTTGTGTTTTATCATATGAAAATGTGGCGAATGATTTTGGAGTGTTACAAATCTACCCTCCTTAAAGAAGGTTTCGTCCCCGAAACCTCTTTCCTCCTTGCTAGACCAAATCTACTCTTACCTTTTCATTCTATTTACTCAAGATGCTTAGTTCAACACGAAACATGTGTGATCAATTAACGAGTAGCCTTTACGCACATCTATAAATATATGTCTTGTACTTGCCTTCTTTATTAAAGTAAGACCTTCATACATTTATCAAGCATATTCCCATCTCACACGTGTGTCACACATGATATTCCATTCTAGCTTAGTCGCATGAGTACCCATTATGAGTTTATTTCAGTGTTATATTATTAGCACTCTTTCTGGGTACCTTCGTTGGCACATAATGATTTGAACCATCTACATACTCATTTTACCAATATTCATTTAAGTTGAGCATTATCACTAAGTAACTAGCATTTCATTCTTGTTTATCTTGAGCAAACCATTACATCCCTTCACTAACGTTGTTCAAAATTTCTTTCATATCCACATGGGAGGTAGACGTATGATAATACGCATTACCGTAAATATTCAGTTATTTATTAATACTACAACATAACTACCATTTCCATACTTACTTATTCTAGTACTCAATACGAGGATTTAGCATCATTCTACATTTTCTACCTTTACTTGTACTATGCACGCCCTTAGGTTTAGCATCGAATCATTTCATTAATGTCACTTTGTTTCCTACCCTCTTCACGCACTAAATATTCTACATATGTAATTATGTTGTGCAAATTCATCGTACGAGCGCTATTCAATGCCCAAAATTTTTACTCAAAGCATTTTAATATTTCCTTAATATGACGCGAATTTCTTCTTATGTTGACTGTTAAAAGTCAAACATTCCATTCCATACCACATTTATCATATCATTCATTACCTTAATTCGTATATCGTATTCAATCTACCAATTCATACTTAACATTCACTAGTTAAACATTTTACTAACCTTGCTTTTATTGCATTAATCATCGATCCGCCATCCGGATTGGCCCATTTCTTTATGAATCCAAGCTAGAACTGAATTGACTTTCTCCATCCATGTGATGAATTTCCGCTCATGCTCATCCTTTTCCAACTCTACCTGTTTTACTCACCAAGAGTTCTACCATTTTTATCTATAAAATGAAGGATTAGCACCTTTCATTGACATTCTTTCAGGTATGGCGTTTATCAAATCATCTTGTTTGCATGCTAGTCATTTTCTAGATTCCTTTAAATCATTAGTCCGTTTAACCCAGTCTTAATGAGTCAATACATGACCATTCTTTAACATATTATTTTCCTTTATTCGACTTGTTCATGATGGGTCAATATATAACCATTCTTTAACATACCAGTTCCACTCGGTTCTTCATTGTAGTCGGTGTTAATTCACCTATGTTCCTTCGTAAATCCCTTACTAATGGGTATCTACATTACGCATTGCATTCTTTACATAATACTTTCAAAATTTGTAAATAATTATTTACCGACTTCTACAGTTTGAGTCTTCGAGATCAAACTGCCATTTATTATTTATTGTTTACATATTTTGGGTGTGTGTGTGTTGTACTTACCTCCAAACCAAACATGCTTACAAAAACATCATCTCAACTTCGTTAACCTTTCAGGAAGTTAAACTATAAATTTATTCTTATTTATGTTTTATTAATTACTCATAATCTATCCCACACATGTTTTGTTCTTACTTACTTAAGAACTCCAGTCTTCTCATTCTTACATATTACTCTTGTGTGTTAGACCTATATTTACCAACGGATATTAATCTTTCACTCATGCTTTGCTTTCTTTTGTATTTGAATTCCGTTTATGGATTCAAACCTTCCATTTATTCTTTTCATTCTTTTATGTTTGAATCCATCAGTTTATTCCACTTGGGCTAATCTATTACCCAAATTTGACACATCCTTCTCTAGTCTAGCCATAAGCTCCTACCGAAAGCATAACCTTTTATACATACCTGACGCAAGTCCAAAACCATTAACTCGTTATCCACACCTTGCAAGGGTCATTTCTTTCCAATTTTGTGGCAAAGCATGCCCATTCATTACGCTTACCTATAAGCATAAAACTTGACAACCAAAACATTTAGTACCGGGTTCAAATGGTGAGCACCATTTGACCTGCACGACTCGTTTGTCCCTTTTTACCATTCTTGTATACAAACATATTTGCATATTTACATATATGCAGATTTAAAACATAACTTTAATATTATTTGCTTTAAGGAACATTTACTTGTTTGTTTCGAGCTTACAGTTCCAAACATTCCCATTCTTATCCTACATTCTTACCGGTTTGGTCCGAACTTACTTACAGATTCGAACATTTTCATTCTCATTATACATTCTTACTTGTTTGATCCGTACTTACTTACAGATTCAAACATTTTCATTTTTATTATGCATTCTTACTTGTTTGATCCGCACTTACTTATGGATTCAAATATTTTCTTTTTTATTATACATTCTTACTTGTTTGATCCGCACTTACTTACGGATTCAAACATTTTCATTTTTCTTATACATCCTTACTTGTTTGATCCTTACTTACTTACGAATTCAAACATTTTCATTCTCATTATACATTCTTACTTGCTTGATCCATACTTACTTACGGATTCAAACATTTTCATTCTTATACATTACCCTCCACTTCTTGAAAGTTTAATAACTCTTTTCACCCACACCTCAAACTTATTCCCAACTCTATCGAACATACATGAGTTGATTATCATGCTTTCACGATTGTCGTATGCTTCTTGCGTACTGGCCCAGTGCGTAATCCACATGCTAGTTTCGTGCCTTCATGATAGCCATCGCCTTATGTCCGAAGAAATGGGTTTTTAGTTCGTGCAACATCTTTAAAACCTTAACAAGGTAGTATTATTGTCTTTTGCTTAATATTTACCCTCCCCAAGGAGATTCTTCCTTTTTCCTTCAAAACCGGCGCCCATATATACATTAATATTGTGTACCTGGGGTCCATCTGTCTAATTACATGCTTTGGCATTCATCTTAGACCGCATTCTTGGATCATTCTCCTCAATCCTTTGAGCTTACCTTGCATATACAGTTCAGTTAGTTTTCTCTATATGAATAAATATATACATGCTTACATTCATTTACACATTCGGATCTTGATCGAGTCTTGGATTGTACGGTTCTTTTATCACAAGAGCACACGGGTTTGAGTTCAAGTACTTACCTTCTTGTACTTGATTTCACTCAAACTATGGCTCTGATACCAACTTATAACACCCTAAATACGTTTTCACCATAATAGACGCAGCGGAGATACCGACTTAAAAATTCTTTCTTTATAAAGGTTCATTTATAAATATTTGGACACTTTCTTGAAAGTGTTTATTACGTTCGTTTTGATTGACTTGCTAAATGTAATACATATTGCAAGTTATGAACCGCTCTTCCCGTACAATCCTTGCTCTTTGACTCGATCTTCGTCCACATGTCTTCATGATGATAATGATGATCTAACTAATCTGCGGTCACCATATAAATATAACCAACATGTTAGTAATTGGTGACATCATATATTTTTAATTAAAATCATGAACATGAATCGTCTACATATCTATCAAACATTATATAAAACTCCAATAGGATATTCTTCGAACTTATTCCTTATGCCGAGCCTCAAACCTTCAAGAGCCCAACCCTTACTTACTTGTATTCCTAAATTCATCTTCAACAACAAACAGTTAGCCTCTTCTCATAAGCACATAACATTGAACGACGTTCATTGGCTACATAAGTATAAGCATTCTCATATATACACATTCTTACATACAGGTTCCATACATACATCTCACTATAACATTGACATCTAACTCTTTCACTCTACAACTATATACTTTTATATGCGCGTTCGAGTCATATTCACTTATCCGTATTCAATCATCGAACTTTAATTATGCCTAATAGTTCACTTATAAACATACTTAAGAACAAGTTTCATCTCCCCATTCGTGTAATACATTCTTACACATTCATTCCTACAAGATCCGAATCTCAAACATATATATTTGTATTTATCCCTTACGAGCCCGAAAGTCATTATTTGTATTCGTATCACATAACTAAAACCTTTACAAACTTTTCATAGGTTATACTATCTTCTGGAAATTTACCGAAGCCTTTGCATAAGCCTTAAAAGATACGAAAATCCGAGACGCAATAATATACACATCAAACAAAATTCAACATTTGGTGCCCATTCCCGCCATGCATAACTGCCAAACTGCTCCTCCTTACCGCAAGCTACGGTCCTTTCACCGTAGCTTACGGTGAGGACTTTCTGCCAAAATTTAAGTCATCTACCGTAAGCTACGGTCAGCTACCGTAGCTTACGGTCAGCTGCTGCTGATTTGGGGCTACAGCTTATTTGACCCGTATTGAGTCCCGTTCGTTCATGCCTATTCCGATTCATTTCCAATTAAACATGTAACATCTAAATGAGGTTCCATTCCTCTTTACACTACCACAGTCTCACTTTAACAATAAATTCTACATGTGCACAAGCCAAATTGTGCTTTAATTATGTCATATAAACGATAGCTTACTACATGGATTTGCCCCATTCGGTTTATATCATACAACGTCCAATTTAGTTGAATATTATCAACCCATTACTTTCAAACTCGTCTTAGTACCTCCATTGTTCTTATGTTCCCACAAGCTTCTCGACAATTAAAATATAACATTTCCCTTAAAGTATTTAAAGAGTGATTCCGGAAATCACTTACCTTAGCGTCCGTTTTAGCATTTGTTACCTTGCCTCCTCTTGACCCGTTAGTCTTCCATGCTTCCATCCATTTTGACATGATCCCTATATTTTCATTCATCGTAATCACATTCTTGTTAGCATACACGATTGTACATATTAACGATCATATCAAATGCATAACTCACATTTGACTTTCATAAGTCAATCCTAACAAGTATAAGGCATATACCCAAAATCACATCTTTTAAAACTTATATAGTTCATTATGTCGTCAAATATAACACATATTATATATCACATATCGTATGACTTTCTGTAATCTTACAATTGTGACAACAAGTCTAACCATGCTTCATTTGCGCAGTTGACTTTCAGAAGTCAACGTTTATCATATGAACTTTCGACATAACATCATATATTCGTGTCATCATATTGGGCTATGTTAAAGACACTATATACATTTCATACTCTTTATGTAAATGCTTACAACCACATGATCACCTACTTAATCACACATACAAGGTTGGTCTATTTAACATAATAACAACATCATTCAAGCATAGAGTACAAATTCCTAATGCATAATTCTACTCAATCATACCATCAACTACACATTCTTACGAAATCCTTCTACAATATATTTTCTCATGTTTGATTATTGCCAATCATGTCATTATCAAACTCTACACATGTTCATCCATTGTTTAGCATATAATTTCACATACTAACTTATACTAGACATTTTATAAAACACTTGGTGTGCGTACCACCAACAAAGCATTATGTACAGGTATCCTAAGCATGTTTCTACTAGTTCATATCATAGATTATCATAATTAACTAAAGATCATGCATAATTCATCAATTGCCCTTGAATCAACTAAATTACTTACCATACTCAACCTTTCTAATAATAATCCATTACATGCAACATACACATCAATGATTTAAACAAGATTTGACATGGGTGAACACCTATTTCATCATCTTCACCACTAGAAGTAGGTTTTACCTCTTGCATCACATTACTCAAAATTCTTCATAATCCATGTTTATATGGTAATTCTAACACATATACATGATCAATTTCATTCAATTTCGTGGATTAGACATAACCCACTTCATACAAGATTATGAAATCTCAAACTACAACTTACCTCATGTCTTGCATCCTTAGATGATTAGAAATCTTCAACCATGCAAGTGTTTTTAGCTCAACTCTATAATCAATTTCTGGATTTTGGGTGATTGGGAGAACTCCCCCTGTCTTCTCCATGTGTGTGTCGACACACCCATATACACACACCAACACACACACACACTAATTCCTGAACATTCTATTTAACATAAACTTCAATCCAAATCTCCAAAATTCAGCCCTTCATGTTTACTACTTGTTCATTATTGTCCCACATTCATTCTTTATTTGTTTTGACTAAACTATTTAACTAGGTTAAATAACCTAGTCATTTTATTTTGTGTTTTATCATATGAAAATGTGGCGAATGATTTTGGAGTGTTACAAATCTACCCTCCTTAAAGAAGGTTTCGTCCCCGAAACCTCTTTCCTCCTTGCTAGACCAAATCTACTCTTACCTTTTCATTCTATTTACTCAAGATGCTTAGTTCAACACGAAACATGTGTGATCAATTAACGAGTAGCCTTTACGCACATCTATAAATATATGTCTTGTACTTGCCTTCTTTATTAAAGTAAGACCTTCATACATTTATCAAGCATATTCCCATCTCACACGTGTGTCACACATGATATTCCATTCTAGCTTAGTCGCATGAGTACCCATTATGAGTTTATTTCAGTGTTATATTATTAGCACTCTTTCTGGGTACCTTCGTTGGCACATAATGATTTGAACCATCTACATACTCATTTTACCAATATTCATTTAAGTTGAGCATTATCACTAAGTAACTAGCATTTCATTCTTGTTTATCTTGAGCAAACCATTACATCCCTTCACTAACGTTGTTCAAAATTTCTTTCATATCCACATGGGAGGTAGACGTATGATAATACGCATTACCGTAAATATTCAGTTATTTATTAATACTACAACATAACTACCATTTCCATACTTACTTATTCTAGTACTCAATACGAGGATTTAGCATCATTCTACATTTTCTACCTTTACTTGTACTATGCACGCCCTTAGGTTTAGCATCGAATCATTTCATTAATGTCACTTTGTTTCCTACCCTCTTCACGCACTAAATATTCTACATATGTAATTATGTTGTGCAAATTCATCGTACGAGCGCTATTCAATGCCCAAAATTTTTACTCAAAGCATTTTAATATTTCCTTAATATGACGCGAATTTCTTCTTATGTTGACTGTTAAAAGTCAAACATTCCATTCCATACCACATTTATCATATCATTCATTACCTTAATTCGTATATCGTATTCAATCTACCAATTCATACTTAACATTCACTAGTTAAACATTTTACTAACCTTGCTTTTATTGCATTAATCATCGATCCGCCATCCGGATTGGCCCATTTCTTTATGAATCCAAGCTAGAACTGAATTGACTTTCTCCATCCATGTGATGAATTTCCGCTCATGCTCATCCTTTTCCAACTCTACCTGTTTTACTCACCAAGAGTTCTACCATTTTTATCTATAAAATGAAGGATTAGCACCTTTCATTGACATTCTTTCAGGTATGGCGTTTATCAAATCATCTTGTTTGCATGCTAGTCATTTTCTAGATTCCTTTAAATCATTAGTCCGTTTAACCCAGTCTTAATGAGTCAATACATGACCATTCTTTAACATATTATTTTCCTTTATTCGACTTGTTCATGATGGGTCAATATATAACCATTCTTTAACATACCAGTTCCACTCGGTTCTTCATTGTAGTCGGTGTTAATTCACCTATGTTCCTTCGTAAATCCCTTACTAATGGGTATCTACATTACGCATTGCATTCTTTACATAATACTTTCAAAATTTGTAAATAATTATTTACCGACTTCTACAGTTTGAGTCTTCGAGATCAAACTGCCATTTATTATTTATTGTTTACATATTTTGGGTGTGTGTGTGTTGTACTTACCTCCAAACCAAACATGCTTACAAAAACATCATCTCAACTTCGTTAACCTTTCAGGAAGTTAAACTATAAATTTATTCTTATTTATGTTTTATTAATTACTCATAATCTATCCCACACATGTTTTGTTCTTACTTACTTAAGAACTCCAGTCTTCTCATTCTTACATATTACTCTTGTGTGTTAGACCTATATTTACCAACGGATATTAATCTTTCACTCATGCTTTGCTTTCTTTTGTATTTGAATTCCGTTTATGGATTCAAACCTTCCATTTATTCTTTTCATTCTTTTATGTTTGAATCCATCAGTTTATTCCACTTGGGCTAATCTATTACCCAAATTTGACACATCCTTCTCTAGTCTAGCCATAAGCTCCTACCGAAAGCATAACCTTTTATACATACCTGACGCAAGTCCAAAACCATTAACTCGTTATCCACACCTTGCAAGGGTCATTTCTTTCCAATTTTGTGGCAAAGCATGCCCATTCATTACGCTTACCTATAAGCATAAAACTTGACAACCAAAACATTTAGTACCGGGTTCAAATGGTGAGCACCATTTGACCTGCACGACTCGTTTGTCCCTTTTTACCATTCTTGTATACAAACATATTTGCATATTTACATATATGCAGATTTAAAACATAACTTTAATATTATTTGCTTTAAGGAACATTTACTTGTTTGTTTCGAGCTTACAGTTCCAAACATTCCCATTCTTATCCTACATTCTTACCGGTTTGGTCCGAACTTACTTACAGATTCGAACATTTTCATTCTCATTATACATTCTTACTTGTTTGATCCGTACTTACTTACAGATTCAAACATTTTCATTTTTATTATGCATTCTTACTTGTTTGATCCGCACTTACTTATGGATTCAAATATTTTCTTTTTATTATACATTCTTACTTGTTTGATCCGCACTTACTTACGGATTCAAACATTTTCATTTTTCTTATACATCCTTACTTGTTTGATCCTTACTTACTTACGAATTCAAACATTTTCATTCTCATTATACATTCTTACTTGCTTGATCCATACTTACTTACGGATTCAAACATTTTCATTCTTATACATTACCCTCCACTTCTTGAAAGTTTAATAACTCTTTTCACCCACACCTCAAACTTATTCCCAACTCTATCGAACATACATGAGTTGATTATCATGCTTTCACGATTGTCGTATGCTTCTTGCGTACTGGCCCAGTGCGTAATCCACATGCTAGTTTCGTGCCTTCATGATAGCCATCGCCTTATGTCCGAAGAAATGGGTTTTTAGTTCGTGCAACATCTTTAAAACCTTAACAAGGTAGTATTATTGTCTTTTGCTTAATATTTACCCTCCCCAAGGAGATTCTTCCTTTTTCCTTCAAAACCGGCGCCCATATATACATTAATATTGTGTACCTGGGGTCCATCTGTCTAATTACATGCTTTGGCATTCATCTTAGACCGCATTCTTGGATCATTCTCCTCAATCCTTTGAGCTTACCTTGCATATACAGTTCAGTTAGTTTTCTCTATATGAATAAATATATACATGCTTACATTCATTTACACATTCGGATCTTGATCGAGTCTTGGATTGTACGGTTCTTTTATCACAAGAGCACACGGGTTTGAGTTCAAGTACTTACCTTCTTGTACTTGATTTCACTCAAACTATGGCTCTGATACCAACTTATAACACCCTAAATACGTTTTCACCATAATAGACGCAGCGGAGATACCGACTTAAAAATTCTTTCTTTATAAAGGTTCATTTATAAATATTTGGACACTTTCTTGAAAGTGTTTATTACGTTCGTTTTGATTGACTTGCTAAATGTAATACATATTGCAAGTTATGAACCGCTCTTCCCGTACAATCCTTGCTCTTTGACTCGATCTTCGTCCACATGTCTTCATGATGATAATGATGATCTAACTAATCTGCGGTCACCATATAAATATAACCAACATGTTAGTAATTGGTGACATCATATATTTTTAATTAAAATCATGAACATGAATCGTCTACATATCTATCAAACATTATATAAAACTCCAATAGGATATTCTTCGAACTTATTCCTTATGCCGAGCCTCAAACCTTCAAGAGCCCAACCCTTACTTACTTGTATTCCTAAATTCATCTTCAACAACAAACAGTTAGCCTCTTCTCATAAGCACATAACATTGAACGACGTTCATTGGCTACATAAGTATAAGCATTCTCATATATACACATTCTTACATACAGGTTCCATACATACATCTCACTATAACATTGACATCTAACTCTTTCACTCTACAACTATATACTTTTATATGCGCGTTCGAGTCATATTCACTTATCCGTATTCAATCATCGAACTTTAATTATGCCTAATAGTTCACTTATAAACATACTTAAGAACAAGTTTCATCTCCCCATTCGTGTAATACATTCTTACACATTCATTCCTACAAGATCCGAATCTCAAACATATATATTTGTATTTATCCCTTACGAGCCCGAAAGTCATTATTTGTATTCGTATCACATAACTAAAACCTTTACAAACTTTTCATAGGTTATACTATCTTCTGGAAATTTACCGAAGCCTTTGCATAAGCCTTAAAAGATACGAAAATCCGAGACGCAATAATATACACATCAAACAAAATTCAACATTTGGTGCCCATCTCCCGCCATGCATAACTGCCAAACTGCTCCTCCTTACCGCAAGCTACGGTCCTTTCACCGTAGCTTACGGTGAGGACTTTCTGCCAAAATTTAAGTCATCTACCGTAAGCTACGGTCAGCTACCGTAGCTTACGGTCAGCTGCTGCTGATTTGGGGCTACAGCTTATTTGACCCGTATTGAGTCCCGTTCGTTCATGCCTATTCCGATTCATTTCCAATTAAACATGTAACATCTAAATGAGGTTCCATTCCTCTTTACACTACCACAGTCTCACTTTAACAATAAATTCTACATGTGCACAAGCCAAATTGTGCTTTAATTATGTCATATAAACGATAGCTTACTACATGGATTTGCCCCATTCGGTTTATATCATACAACGTCCAATTTAGTTGAATATTATCAACCCATTACTTTCAAACTCGTCTTAGTACCTCCATTGTTCTTATGTTCCCACAAGCTTCTCGACAATTAAAATATAACATTTCCCTTAAAGTATTTAAAGAGTGATTCCGGAAATCACTTACCTTAGCGTCCGTTTTAGCATTTGTTACCTTGCCTCCTCTTGACCCGTTAGTCTTCCATGCTTCCATCCATTTTGACATGATCCCTATATTTTCATTCATCGTAATCACATTCTTGTTAGCATACACGATTGTACATATTAACGATCATATCAAATGCATAACTCACATTTGACTTTCATAAGTCAATCCTAACAAGTATAAGGCATATACCCAAAATCACATCTTTTAAAACTTATATAGTTCATTATGTCGTCAAATATAACACATATTATATATCACATATCGTATGACTTTCTGTAATCTTACAATTGTGACAACAAGTCTAACCATGCTTCATTTGCGCAGTTGACTTTCAGAAGTCAACGTTTATCATATGAACTTTCGACATAACATCATATATTCGTGTCATCATATTGGGCTATGTTAAAGACACTATATACATTTCATACTCTTTATGTAAATGCTTACAACCACATGATCACCTACTTAATCACACATACAAGGTTGGTCTATTTAACATAATAACAACATCATTCAAGCATAGAGTACAAATTCCTAATGCATAATTCTACTCAATCATACCATCAACTACACATTCTTACGAAATCCTTCTACAATATATTTTCTCATGTTTGATTATTGCCAATCATGTCATTATCAAACTCTACACATGTTCATCCATTGTTTAGCATATAATTTCACATACTAACTTATACTAGACATTTTATAAAACACTTGGTGTGCGTACCACCAACAAAGCATTATGTACAGGTATCCTAAGCATGTTTCTACTAGTTCATATCATAGATTATCATAATTAACTAAAGATCATGCATAATTCATCAATTGCCCTTGAATCAACTAAATTACTTACCATACTCAACCTTTCTAATAATAATCCATTACATGCAACATACACATCAATGATTTAAACAAGATTTGACATTAGTGAACACCTATTTCATCATCTTCACCACTAGAAGTAGGTTTTACCTCTTGCATCACATTACTCAAAATTCTTCATAATCCATGTTTTATATGGTAATTCTAACACATATACATGATCAATTTCATTCAATTTCGTGGATTAGACATAACCCACTTCATACAAGATTATGAAATCTCAAACTACAACTTACCTCATGTCTTGCATCCTTAGATGATTAGAAATCTTCAACCATGCAAGTGTTTTTAGCTCAACTCTATAATCAATTTCTGGATTTTGGGTGATTGGGAGAACTCCCCCTGTCTTCTCCATGTGTGTGTCGACACACCTATATACACACACCAACACACACACACACACACTAATTCCTGAACATTCTATTTAACATAAACTTCAATCCAAATCTCCAAAATTCAGCCCTTCATGTTTACTACTTGTTCATTATTGTCCCACATTCATTCTTTATTTGTTTTGACTAAACTATTTAACTAGGTTAAATAACCTAGTCATTTTATTTTGTTATCATATGAAAACGTATGGCAAAAGTAAACATTCAAGTTTTGGGGCGTTACAGAAGATCATGTTTGCTAGATCAATTGACGGGTCAAAGTTATTATATTAAAAAGTCAAACATGCCATTTTTCGGAAATGTTATAATTTGATCTTATATATGTTATGAAACCTGTTTTGACATTTTAAATAAGTTTTTAATAATTATTATTACATGTAAGAACATCTTCGGCTCGTCATTTTCAGTCCTAGGGTCGGTTCGCAACCGAAAGTCGTGAAGTTTTACTTCTGCTTTGACTTTCGATTTTCGACCTGATTTAGATTAGTTGTCTACTGATCTAAAGTTGCATTATGATCGTAATATAATGTAGTATAACCATCTGAAGTTATATTACATGATCATAATCACAATCTGAGTTTATGCACGAGTTCTGTAATTATGCCATTTTGACTAAAATGCCCTTTTTGCATAAAAAGAGGTTTAAATGATAATGAACTTAAAAATGAGTTTCCTACTGATGTAATATTATAAGTAGGATTATTTGGGATGTCAAAACAAATTATAAAATGAGTTTATGAACAAGCCCTTGTATTATGTCGATAAATGACGATAAGGCACTTGTGGCTTATAAAATGGTTTTGATCACGTCTTTTCAAAGTAAATCTTTTACCTACTGATATGTTATATTAAATAACGTATCTAAGACTTGTTAACCTGACCTTAATACCAGTTTTCATCAAACATCACACAAATCGTCATTTTACAACATATACGTCGTTTCGGCGCATAGTATGGTTTTAAACCATATTTACCAACCAAGACTTGTTACCTACTGATTTTAAAACTTATTTAAATATTTTAACAGTACGTACATGATATAAACTCAGAATCCCAAATAATTTATAAAACTATGTGTAAAATGACCAAAATGCCCCTTTGCTGCATAGTTTGATCATAAAAGATAAATTACACATATAATTAATATCCTACTGATATTATATCATAAATAAATTATTATTCTAGAATACTTATGGTTATAACATTAAATTATATTAAAGTTCCTTTTAAAAGGTATAAAATTACCAAAATGCCCATATGAGGCATAGTTTCATTGTAAAAACCTTAACGGGCATATAAGCTGATATCCTACTGATATTACAACTTATTTAAAATATAATGGCATATAAAGCTTGTCCATGACTTATCCGGTTACCCAATATCGTTAATATGCGTACGGTTAAGTATATGTAACTAGTTTACGAAAATTAACCAAAACGGGTCTAACCTTGTCATTTAAGTTTCAAAATCCGGAATGTTTATAATTTACCCATATGCAAGTCTAAGTACTTGTCGGGTATGAACTACATTCTATCCGATCATCTTTTAATCAAGCGTTATACGTTTTGAACATGTACACTACTCAGTCGAAGTCTATGACTTAATTAAAGACCTTTAGTATTTAATTGGTTAGCTTATGCCGTAATCCAGACTAGAGCCTTCCGGTAAATGCTATCTGCACTTAGTTCATTTTGGATACGACTGAGATATTAAATCTTGCATTTTTAAATCAAGACTAACTCAGGTAATTACTCTCGACTTATTTCCCTATACGGGCTTGGGTTACGGTAAATTATTGCCGCTTGGTCGGAAATGGGATCAATCGAATGCCTGATTGTGGCTTGTAAATCCGCATATTCTGTTTTAATCAGTTTTGTTTGATAACTTAAACATCGGGGGTTAACTACCGTGTCCTGGATATCCTCGGCTCATTACATTAGATAATGGCCACGACCTTAGCGCGGGGTGTAGGCATACATCTGACAGACGCTCAAATGCATTTACCCACACTTGTTGGGGATAACTCCATTGTGAGTTCATAAGTGGTGTGTACGTTAATCATGTCTCGGTTTGTACTGGACCCTGTATGTATGGACAAACATGTGAATTTGTTAACAAGGTTGCAAGGTCAACTTTCCCAAGTTATAAAAGATTTTGTGCCTTTGTGCACTTAAAATCATTTTCAAATGTTTTCAAAATGAGTCAGTTGGGTGTATTTACCAGCGAAAGCTGACGTATTTTCAAAAGACTAAGCTTGCAGGTACAATACGAAAATAGGTTGGAAGTGCACGGTAGTGATAAGAGGATCTTGCAAATCCTAGATCTGCCCAAAGTCTATTTTACATTCTTTCTTTTGTACAATTTATGATCCGCCTGTGGATCTTCTATTACGAACCGTCTGTATATTATTTTGGTACTTTGAACTTTTGGTTTGTAATAGTAATTTAAACTCCAAGACTTCCGCTGTGCTGTGTTTAATTGACTATGATGATATCAACTTACGTCACGATATTCCCCACCCGGGCCCACCGGTGTTTGGTTGAAAAATACGGGGTGTGACAGCGATAAAGATCATAAAAGGTCTAGAGGTAATGTCATACTACTGATCCGTCATAACGTAAATAGATAACACTTGTAATTGTACTATAATGTTGTGTGTGTAACTATATGTAATGCAATGCATATGTATATGTTAGATGTATAGTGTATACGATAACAAAAGATGAACCTTGCAATCTGGAGTGTAGTGTCATGGTCGCTTTCGAAACTGATTCGATTATAGTCTGGTTTTACAAAAACTTTTTAGAACCTAGTTCACTATAACCTATGGCTCTGATACCAAACTGTCACACCCCCCCTAAATTACCACCTGCAAGGTTTTACCACGGGATGTGTGACGTACCAGGATCTAACCACTAATCACATTGAACTAATAGTAAGATATTTACACAAATGTCATGTCCAACATAAATAGTGTATTTCAAATTAAATGTTTCCAAAATGAAGTATGTGTTCAGCGGAAGCATAAGTAATTGTTAAATCCATCAAATCATATTGTTTCGAAAACATAAACAGAACATTAAATGTTTCATTAAGCAACACGACCCATGACATCTCTAGCTCCTCAGACTGCAAGTTCCAATCCATTGATGTATCTAACGACTTTGCAAGCATGCAGAAAAGTTGTCAACATAAAGTTGGCGAGTTCACAGTTTTTGTTCGATGTAAATCATGTAAATGTTTAGCCTTAAAGACATGTCAAGAATAATAAACCCGGTAAAAGATCGATATGACTATTATGTTTGTTGTGCCTTCATCATTGTCAATCAACATTGATCAAAAGTGTTTAAGATCCTTAGTTCACGTCTAGCTCCCAGCACGATGTGAGGTTTGTCAAACCTAATAGCGCTATCAACTAACACCCCGTTGCCTCACAGGCAACTAGCTCGGTAGTAAGTAGGGACTTTCGTGATAGAGACTGGATTTATTGACCAACATCGAATTTAGGCTACAATAGTATTCCTCCCAGGAATATTAGTTTGTCTCCCCGGGATACATGCTTGCGAAAGAGTGGTGAACACCTTAGTTTGCTCGGTAAGAATTAACGTGCCTCTACGCGTTAAATAAATGTTGGGTCCGCCATACGTGACCTAATGTACAATAACGTGTAAGTATGTGTTCAATTACGGTTTTGCAATACCCTAAGTGTCCAAACAACTCAGTGTTTATGTGATCATGTTAACATGTTTATCGATAAACATAAAACACACAGTGGATCTCTAGTTGGTGACATTAGTGTGATTTTGAGAAACACGGACATCACATATACATATACATAATTCGGAACAATTAAACACATATATAATCCAACTCTGATCCTTAAACTCGGACCCTTATATACAATACATGTAAACTCGGACACATATATACCATACATGCAAACTCGGAACAGGCATAGATATGCATATAAACTCGGACACAGCAGATGTGTGTATATATATTATAACTCGGACTAGCATGGAGGTACACATAAACTTGGACTAGCATGGATATACATACAAAAATTCGGACTAGCATATGTTGTATATGTATAAACTCGGACTACTAGGAGGTCCCTAAACTCAAACTCTCCTTTAGAACATACAAATTTGGACCACAATCCCACATACTCGATCATTATCAATCTCAGATAACTTGTTTAATCATTAAACTCGGATACAAGTATATATAATAAACTCGAACTTGGCATATATGGTAACCCTGAACTTTGTGAGTTCACAAAGTCGGACCAGTTAACAATCGCACATAAACTCAGAATAACCAAGAATCAATACAGTTTCTCAATGTAACAGTTCTACGATCAAAACCCTAATTTCAACCATCAACAATGCTATGAATCGATCTAATTAACTTTGATATGCATCAAATGCAACATATAAATTGTATCAAATATGGTATAAAATCAACCCTTTTAGTACTAATGTTGGAAAAAAAAGTGTTTCTTTGTATATTCTTTATTTTTAGGATTAAAAGAGCTTAAATGCGCAAAAGGAACAAATTAACGACAGAATCCAGCATAAATACAAAAGATGGGAAGACAACACACTATACCAGCCCTCTAAGCTTCACCCCAATACTAAAAACAACGAATCAGAGGTCTATCACGGGGCCCGTGCCTAGTCAGCATGGGGTCGTGCCCCTTCAATCAGAAGAAGACAAACAGAAGCAGCCAAGAGACACGGGGTTGTGTCCCCTTGGGCACGGGCCGTGGTCAACTTCCAGATTTACATATCTGGGATAGTACAGCAAGTACAATGGCCATGGGGCCATGTAGCAGGCTGATCTGACATATAAATTAAATGAAGACAGAGAAGAAGGAAGACACCGAGTCGTGCCCTGTGGGCATGGGGCCGTGTGAACAGTCTGTTTCCAGCTATAAATAGGGATGTTTGGTTTTATTCCAACTCATCGTTTGGCAAACCGCTTCTCTCACACCTGCCACCCCTCCACCACCACAATACCACCATCACCACCATCCATCATCCATCTTAGAGTGTGTGTGTAGTAGTCGTGGGATCCAAGATTGATCGTAAGAGTTTTTGTCAAACAAAGGCCATGCTTGGCTAATCTCTTACATCACTTGGTGAAGACAAGTTATTTATGTCTTACTTTTGATTTCCTAGCGTTGGTTAACTTTTTAATTGGGCATGTAATAATGACTCTAATAACTAGTTTTTTTATATTGAAAGTGAGCTTTATTCTATCATCTTTCATGTTTCGTTGATTCACTCATTTATGTCTTTACGGTCTATATAAAGCGTGTTAACTGCCTGAAGGGGGTTAGAAGGGTGGTATGGGTAAAGTTCGCCTCATTCAGTGTATACATACTGCGAGGACTTGATTCAAGATTATTAGGACTTCCCTTGAGGCAGATAGTATCATATCGGGTGAAGTAAGAATGGATTGAATTCCTTATAAATAAACTAATATTAAAACTTTAACCCGCCCTTGCGGAACTGTATCCCTACTGACTCAGACCAATATGGCCGAGGGTAGCGTTGCCTTGAAAAGAGGGACATGCCACATTTTACATTAGTAACTTACTTAATTGTCTTTCAATATTCTGGCCTTGTAGGACTGTAACCTTGCTAACTCAGACCAATATGGCTTAGGGTAGCGTTGCCTCCAAAAGAGGGACATGCCACTTTAACTAAGATAATCTCTTAAAAAACCCAAAGCGTGGAAATCACCAAAGGATACGTAAATAATGAATCGGAACCAAGTGATTATATCTTGTCTATTTATTTATTTTTCTATTTCGTTTGTTTCTTAATGGTTACTTATTAAAAACCTTTTTTCAAATTTTTTTATTAGATTAGACGTCGACGATATTCCGGTATTAAAAGCTCTTGTGTCCTTGGACGACCTCGGTATCTTGCCATCACTATACTATGCCAACGATTGGTGTACTTGCCCTAACGTGTTGTAGAGAGTGATAGTTACATATCGTGTCTTTATAAATTTAAACCTTGAATAAACGAGTGAAAAGTACTTAAAATATATCTAAAAATTACATACACCCTCGCTCACATCAAACTTTTACACAAAGCACATAATATCTTGTAATTATAAATTACAACATATAACTCACGTATTTGTAATGCAAAGCATAAGTTTCGTTTAAACCGTCCGTTTATAATTACTATTCGAGTTAGTCACCAACGTTTGAGAATTCACCCGTGTGTGTGTTCCGGTAACTCCCCAAATTACCAATGTAGACTCATTTAACTAACCCTAGTTAAATGCAGTGCTATGAATATGTATTTCTAAACTAACTGTGATTAGGTTAAAGTATTAACCTAAAATTGCAGGTTGTCACACACACACACATATATATATATGGTTAGATTCAAGAGTGAACAATAGTATATTTGTGAACTGAGCGAATTAATCATGGCCATACACGTGTGTAAATCAATAACCAGGATTTGATAATAAAATACACTAGTATATTTTACGATTTTATACCTTAGTAGTGTTTAATTATTATTATTAGGTTAAGAAAAGGAAATTCCGCTTTTATGGAAAAGAAGAAGAATCATCTTAGATATTTCAATTTTTCATATTAATTTAAAGGTCTTTTTATATGATACTTTTAATTTATGAGATAATAATTTATCAACTCATATTGATTTAAAGGTCTTTTATATTATACTTTTAATATACGATATAATAATTATCAAACATCAAATGTCTTATGACTCGTATGACATATTTCACATTCGGCCATGCATCAAGGCTAAAGTGACTTCGACATTAAAAAAACATCCCATTTGTAGAAAAGTCTTCTAAGTTATACTTTGTGATTGTTAACAATCATAAATAACATTCCATGAACTAATAAAGTATTTATTTAAATAATATAGCATCTAATAAAGTATAAGCATCTTGCGAAAAAGTATTTATTTAAATAATATAGCATCTAATAAAGTACAAGCATCTTGCGAAATTTCAAATTTAACTTTCTTTATCTCACGGCAAATTTAAATCACTGACTTACTACTTGAGTATTATCATATTACTAATAAAATTATCTAATTATATCTATCTCTACTAGGCTATGATGCATACACCAATTTAAGAGTAAACCAAATAAATCTAAGAAAAAGACCCCTTATTAGAAATCAAACCAAAAACCTCATAGTACCTAAGTTTTATCCCACCCTCAAATTTTTCTGTTAAAATTGTTCCCTCAGCATTGTATTTTAAATAAAATATATTTTAAACATGCCTTCTGAATACAACTATATATTTTTAAATAATATTTGTGTATGTTAATTATTTTTTAAAAGCTAACAGAACACTTACTAATCTTACTTTCAAATCATTATACTTAGCAATCATGCTACCAAAACCTTCAACTTTGTGAAAAGAGATATATTTTGATCACATCTTGTTACCGTTAGGCTAAAAGCCCTTTGATTCATATTAAGTACATAAACATCAGGAAAAAAAACTATTGTCCGATCGTGACAGTATCACGATCGGACAATAGTTTTTTTTCCTGATGTTTATGCACTTAATATGAATCAAAGGGCTTACTTTCAAATCATTATACTTGGCAATCATGCTACCAAAACCTTCAACTTTGTGAAAAGAGATATATTGTGATCACATCTTGTTACCGTTAGGCTAAAAGCCCTTTGATTCATATTAAGTACATAAACATCAGGAAAAAAAACTATTGTCCGATCGTGATACTTGGTAACATCCCATTTTTGGAAAAGTTTCAAACAAGCTCTAGGCACGCGTGTAAATTTCAGTAAGGTTTACCATCAGCAGACAGATGGTCAAAGTGAGCGTACAATGAAGACTTTGGAAAACATGCTGAGAGCATGTGTAATTAATCCAGGTGGTAGTTGGAATGATCATCTGACGCTAATTGAATTATCCTAAAACAATAGTTACCACACTAGTATAAAAGCCACTCCATTTGAGGCTTTATACGGGAGAAAGTGTAAGCATGTTTGTTGGGTAGATTTTGGAGAAAGCCAACTTTCTAGACCTGAGATAGTTCTAGAAACTACGGACAAAATCATTCAGATCCGTGATAGACTCAAAGTAGCTCGTGGCAGACAAAAGAGCTATGCTGATAAGAGAAGAAAGCCTCTTGAATTCCAAATCAAAGATAAAGTTATGTTAAAGGTATCACCTTGGAAATGTGTAATAAGATTTGGAAAAAAGGGCAAGTTACGCTCAAGATATATAGGACCGTTTGAGATAATTGAACGAGTCGGTTTTGTAGCTTACAAGCTTAAGCTACCCGAGGAACTAAATGGAAGTCCATTCAAATGTGAAGAAATGCCTTTTCGATGAGTCGCTAACAATGTAACATCATGATGTTCAGATAGACGAAAGTTTAAGGTTTGTTGAGAAACCTTTATCGATCACGGATCGACAAGTAAAAAAGCTCCGAAAGAAAAAGATCCCCATTGTAAAAGTTAGATGGGATTCCCGTCGTGGCCCATAATACACGTGGGAAGTTGAGGCGGACATGAGACGAAAGTACCCCTATTTATTTGAAAAAAAATCTCGAGGACAAGATTTCTTTTAAGGGGTGAGGATGTAACATCCCAAATATTTTCGTCAAATTACAAAGCGATACGTGTACAAACTCTCTGTACAATTCCGATTTGTGGAAGGAGAGGAACCAAAGTTGTCAGAATGGGGTTAAAACTAAGTCTAGCGACTAGAAGTGTAAAAATCCAAAATTTCATAGAGGTTCCTTATGGATCGCAAGGGGTAAACCCTTACGGTCCACAACGGGTTTAAAACCTCCGGCGCGCCCAAGGTCCTATCTGTCACACACCCTGATCCGCAGCGGAAATGGTAGTCAGGGCATGATTGGGTTTTCATTAAAGCTCATGACATTTACTATTATAAAATTTCATATTTATTATTCCAAATTAAAAGGGAAAATTCCAACAAACACATAAACCATACAAGCACCAAATGTTCTAAACAAGACATTCAAATAATGTTTTATTTATCTTCTAAGGCCCAATCTTATGTGTACCATGCTTTAACCTGTTCACCTGTATCATGTGTAAAAATAGAGGTTTGGGTCAACAAAAGTTGGCGAGTGAATCCCGTTTAAATATTTGAAAGAAAAAGATATGTTGATTAATTTAATAAAAATTTGCATAAACCAAATATGAGCAAACATATATGTAAACTATTTACAAACCACATAAGCATCTAGCAATGTACACATGAGCATGATAAATGATGAACTGTGAGATCAAGGCTCCATCAAACGGAGCCGATCTGATGAGGCACGCGATGCTCAACTCGTATCCAACGAGGAACTGATGGGCCTAATGTGAATGGGGCACTGAAATGAGAAAATAAATAATGGGTTGTGAGATCAAGTCTCAATCAAACAGAGCCGATCTAATTAGGCAACGCGATGTTCTACTCGTATCCAACGAGGAACTGATGGGCCTAATGTAACAGCTTGACTGAAATGAAAAAGTATAACCACAAATATCAATAAACAAAATATCACATATCACGTTAGTTAGTTCACATAATGGTAATAGCACAAGTGTTTGAATAAAATTTTTAAATAAAACGACACATGATACACCCCAAAACATGAATAAAAATGGGGAAATTTGTAAGAATTCACTCACAGTGGATGCCTTTCTTGAGTTGATAACGAATGCGCACGATTTAAGATTTCAACCGACGAAAGAACTAACCTAAATAATCACGTAGTAATTCGGTAAATATATTTCTTTTGTTTGAAATTAATATTTCTAATTAATGCCTTTTATTAGATTTTTAAGTCTATTTTTATAGCATTTATTACAAATTTAAAACCTAAAAGTCTTATTTTTATAGGTGTTTTTAAGGATTTTGAATAAAAATAAGGAAAATAGGTATTAAAAAATATTCCCTTTTTTTCAGGGTTGACCAGGTCAACCGGCCGGACTGTGTATGATATTGGCATCGTGTAAGGATCGAACTCGTGCCCTCCCGTATACGTGCACGCAGCTCTACCAACTGAGCTACGTGTCTAACCCGAAATAATCTTGATTTTAGTTAATTATATATACTAACTAGGCTAAACTGTATTTTGATTTTATTTTAAAAAGTTTATATACTTTCCAAAAACGGTTACAGAACCGGATCGAACTCGCGTCCCCACGATACAATGCACACAGCCCTACCAACTAGGTTGTGTGACTAACCCGGAAAAACTAGGATTTATATTAATTTTATATACTTACTAAGGTGCTGATCTTAATAGGGTTTAAAAAGGTTTGTTTTATTTTGGAAATCGGAAGCGTGTGAGATTCGAACCCGGGCATGCTTGTTAATATTGCACACAGTCCACCATTGGACTGTGTGTCTAACCCGGTTTTATTACTGAATTAAATTATACTTATAAAATACCCAACTTCATCTTCTTCACATTTTAAACCCAGAACCATACTCGATTGATTAACCATATATCTGTTATATAAATTCACTATTGAATATAAATGAAATGATAAAAGAAATAGATTAAGTGATTATACCGAATCTGTTATGGACTCGAATTCTCCGATGATGTTTTTCCGACGACCAACAAACTCTGGCGAAGTGTATGATGAATACGGTGGATCTTTTGGGAATTTTGAGAGGTTTTGAGAGTGTGTGAGCGAGTTTCAGAATAGGTTAGGATCACTATTTATAGATGAATGTCTGCTTTGAATTGATTTACAGTTTCAATTGGTTTCAAAACAAGAATTTATAATTGAATTAATGTGTAACCGATTTGACTCTAACTGACCCATGATTGAGTCTAACTCATGATTGGGAATGTTTTCTTCAGTTTTAATTCAAAACATAAACGAATTTGCAGTGATTTAGGTTGGGGTTTCGACCATTACAGACGGTTGTCTGAAACCGATTTCAGAGTTTTGCCACAATATAAAATTTATTTGTTTTAGAGTTTATTCAGATATGTGTGTGTAGCTCAGTGGTGTGCTGTGTGTGTTAATTCCTTGCAGACCCGGGTTCGAAACCCGGTCACCCTTTATATTTATTTATTTGTTTTTATTAATTTCAGTTTTACTTATTAATATTCTTATTAGTTTTTATTTATTTATTATTTTAACTCTATTATTTACTTAAACTTTATATCATTATTAATTCCTAATAACAAGATTTCAATGCTTAACATAAATGCGTATCAATCATCATAACTGGCATTTACAAAGCGGAGCGGATTTTAGAACCCGTTTTACGACAAATGTTACACTTACGGTCCATAAGGCCTTCGCTGACAACACATAGCTAAATGTTAGCTGCAACTTGCCTTGGTGCCACCTATCTCACGCTTTTTTCCACCCTTCTCCTCATTCCAACATCTGGAACGACACTAAGTAGCTCCTAGGCACCTCAGCACACACTTGTCATGATTTAAAGGCTCTTGATTTGTACTCTTACCCATTTTCGTAATATTTTAATCAAATGTGGATAATTAGGTCCCAATTTTTTTTATAATTAACGTACGAGTCCGGGTTAATGAATAAACCAGACAAACTAACTTATGGGTAATTACACAAATAAGTTACCGTCGAAAACAATAAGGTTTTAATATATAAAACTTTGTCATGCGTGATCACACTTAAACTTTCCCGAATAATGCTCCGTGGAAATAGCGGTTTAAGAGTGTTCGATTCTTGGCATGCTTGGCCGTCTGTCCGTCCAGTTCCCACCTTAGTGAAAGCCTGTCATAAACACTAAAAACGATTAGTGTTTAAGTTATGCGGTCAAACGATTAATAATCGAAACATTTGTACGAAAACATTAAGCACAAAATATCCCCTTTTTATTTTTTAGCCCCCTTACCGGGCCGGGTCAGGTTTCCACCCGGCCGTGTCAACAGAAACATGTCTTTTTCTCAGCACCTTTATCCGGCCGGGTCAAGTTTCTACCCGACCGTGTCCCTAACAATTTTGACTAGTTACAAAATTATCAAACATTTTGATTTCAACCACTATTTTATAACAAAACGTCAGCATAAACCGCATCGAACTATTTAATAAAAAATCTATAAAAATGACCCAAGATCATTTATGTTGTTAACCAACTTCTGACCAAAAATCATGCAAAGGTAAAATCATGAATATCTTGAAATAAGCGTTTTTTCAAGTAACGGACTTACTTGCTGTCAACAACTATTTATTGACAAAACAGCCGCGAAAACCCCATCAAACAACTTTAAAAAAACCCATAAAAATTACCAAACACCCTTTATGTTGTCGAACAATTTCTAACCAAATATCGTGTCAAAAATCAATAGTTAAGACCTCGAAACAATTTCTGCAAGTAGCAGACCTGTTGCTGTCAACAACTATCTTATAGACAAAACAGCCACGAAATCTTGCCAGGTAACTTAAGAAAAACCTATAAAAATTATACAACATTTGTTATCAAACAACTTCTGATAAAATATCGTGTCAAAACTCAATAGCTAAGATCCCGAAACAAATTCTGCAAGTAGCGGACCTGTTGCTGTCAACAACTATTTTATTTACAAAACAGTCGCGAAAACCCTACCACACAACTTTAGAAACATCTATAAAAATTACCAAACATCTTTTACGTTGTGAACCAACTTCTGACCAAATATCGTGTCAAAACTCGATGGTTAAGACCTCGAAACAATTTCTGCAAGTAGCGCACCCATTGCTGTCAACAACTATTTTATTGACAAAACAGCCGCAAAAACTCCGTCAGACAACTCAATAAAAACTTATAAAAATTACACAACATTATTTATGTTGTCAAACAATTTCTAACAAAAATATCGTGTCAAAACTCAATAGTTAAGATCCCAAAACAATTTCTGCAAGTAGCGGACCTGTTGTTGTCAACAACTATTTTATTGACAAAACAGCCGCGAAAACCCGGCCATACAACTTTAGAAACATCTTTAAAAATTACCAAATGTCCTTTACGTTGTGAAGCAACTTCTTACCAAGTATTGTGTCAAAACTCGATGGTTAAGGCCTCGAACGATTTCTGCAAGTAGAGGACCTACCTGTCACCAACAACTAATTTATTGACAAAACACGATAGGCGGTTACGAACCATTTTACTCGTTTGACCGTCATGGTTGACACCATAGGGTCACATTTTAACATTTTGTCACTAATCACCATAATACTTTCTATCCCGTAAGTTGTAATTCTATTATAGGAGCTGTAAGGTTTACTTACCTTGCGTCCGATTGAGCTTTTTCGCGTCTTTGACCCGTTTGACCCATTCTTTTCCAAGCTCCCACCTAGCTTGTCAAGTTTCAAACTATCACGTAATATCCAAAGATAATTAAATTAGTCATCAATATCATGACTATCACTCTTATGGACTTTTATACCATATTTCGCATTCGATTCTATTATAGGTCAGTTTGACTTTTAAAAAGCAAACTGCCAATTGACACACATGTTTGCACTAACAAGATCAATAAACTAATTTAGCCACTTTATCAAATACTTCGTAGGCATTACTTTTAAACCAACAATTTAGCTAAATTTGTCCTACCAAAGTCACCATGTATCAACAACTCAACAAGTTCATACATTTCTCAATATTTAACTAACCTAGCTTCTTCATTTGTTCAAGCATGATATCAATTTAATCATACAAGGATTTGGGTTTCATGACTAGTTTAAAACCTACTTCATTGTATGTATGAATATTAACCAAATCTCTAAGACGTTTAAGTAAATCACACATACGAACAAGTATGATTATAAACACTAATATAACCAAATCTCTATTTTACATTTCCACCATTCAAAGTGATCATATATATGTTATAAACCTTGTATACAAAAATCAAGATGATCCAACGGTCAGATTTCTCGGATCGGTATGTTCTTTACAACCATGCATAAGTTAAACAATCTGGACAGATTTGTTTTCAACTCCATTAACGACTAAAATCAAAGATTTAGGCAAATCGGAGCCTACCATTATGTTTTTGGCATCACAAAATGGTTCCAGCTTGAAACCCGCAAGTTCGGTTGCCTCCGGACACCATCGACCGCCGCAAAACATCACCAAGGGCCACCCTCGTCTCTCTAGTTCCTTTTCTCTCTCTTATTTCTCTCTCAAACTCTAGAGAGCTGAAACAAATGAGCATAAAAATGCTCTTTTATACATAGATCTTTTGGCTAAGTGCATAATATACCCCTCATGGTTGGTGTTTACAACATTGACCCTTCAAGTCCTACTAAGTTACAATATGAGGTAGCGGTGTTACCTTGAAGCAAATTTAACATATTTCTTGATGTATTTATATACATTACTAAAAAATACTCCGATAAAATACATTGCTATCCATCAAGTTCTTTTTCTTTCCTCATAAATAACTTCTAGCGACTAATAGATATCATTTTATAAATACACTGGAAATAGGATGTTACATTATTCACTCACTATAAATACCCTTTTTGGTGCACATTATGATCACACCTTCACAATCATTCTAAAACTCTCACTTGAAGCAATCTCTGGAATTTAGAGCTGCTCTATAGAATTTCCGTAGTCAACAAGCCTAGTAAGTCCTTCCTCCTTAGTCAATTTCAATTATTTAGTGAGTTATCAACCGAAAGTCAAACAATTAACTTTATTTTGACTTTTGGTTTTGATCAATTCGGTCAAGTCAAAGTTCGAATTGAACTTTCCTACGTGATCGTAATAATGAGGATACGAGTCCCATGCGATTATACCTTCCAACTGTCATATTAAGTAGGCGAAATGACGAGTCAAGAATGTTATAAATAAAAGTCAAAACTCAAATTTTATGAATTTTGCGATAATTGAACTTCTAAGTATCTAAACCACATGTTTTGACATTATAATAGTTTAGCTAACCTTATAAAACTTATTTTAGCGTGCCCAACTCGTCGATTTCAGTTTAGCACTCATTCTTATATCGAAAGTCAAGTTGTTTGACATTTATTTTGACTTTCGATTCTGACCCGTTTGGTCAACCTTATAAATCAAGCCCGACAACGTAATCGTAATAATATTGAGTATAATCCTCTGTGATTATACCTTTTGATTATCACATATAGTCGCGTAAATGACTAGTTAACTATATATTAATTGAAAAGGTCAAAAATGCCCTTTTGGCATAAAATTGTTTTGAACTAATCTAAACTATATTCTGGCCTTAAATACTGATTTATTAACATTATCAAATATGTTTTGAAATATCAAACTCGTCATAGACTCATTTCGATCACTCGGGACCACTTTTACGCGCAATACTAGTTAAACGAACATAATTCATATAAACTAGTTATAACGGGTCAATTAACCATTTCAAATCAGAATGTTTGGTTAAATAACCCATATCCGACAAGGCTTCGCACTCGGAAGGGTTTAAACCACATTCTATCAGGTCAACGCTTAATCTAGTGAAACCGAACAAAATTTTAAGTAACGGGTCAAGTCAAAAGACTTACTAATGACTCATGAACATTCTAACGGATAATAAATCTATTTCATTCTAGACTATAGAGCCATCCTGAATAATCATGCCTAGGATTTACAAACTTGAATTACGGCTTTGCTTCAAGGAAATAAATTTGAGAATTTATTGTTAAGCAAAAGTAAGTACTCTTAGCCTATTTTATTTGAAAACTTGGGATAAGGCATTAGCCACTTGGAGCGAGTATTATATAAATAGGCAAATGCTTTCATAAATGTAAGAACCCGGTTAATCTGCATTACTTGAATAACATTAAACACTTGGGGGTTAATGGTGCCGTGTCCGGACGTCCCGACTCATCAATTAGGAATGACCATAAAAAATATGTGCATGGTAGTAGGCGTACACCCGGAAGATGTTATATTGAAGGTGGTGTGTACCATGATCATATACAGGCATATATTTCTGGTACCCAACTGTATTGACAAGCATGTAAAACTGGTAACACGAAATCTATCCCAAGAAATATTAAATGATTATCTACGGGTTATCATAATATATATCAAATGATTTTTAAAATGAGCCGGGTTAATTGTATTAACCGGTGAAAACTGGCGTATTTTCAGAAGATTAAACCGCAGGTAACGAACCTTGATAATAGGCTGGAAACTGTTCAGTCAAGAAAAAGCTTTGGAATTTGCAACTCCACTGTTTAAAGGCGTGTCCTAAACTCGTTTATATTCCGACCTACTTTGTGGGATTTGTATCGAATAGCTTGTATACTTTTATTAAATAAATTTCTAGTTTCTATATTTAATATTTTATCAAACTGTCTTCCGTTGCCAATTGTGATAATGTTATCAATCGTCACGCATAAACCCACCGTCCGGGCCACCGAAAATCGAGGTATGACACCGATAAAGATAGAACATATTTTGAAATTGGATGAATGCTGAGCGGTGAAAAGGCCCGCGTCTTATACACAAATAGCAATTTTTCCTTAAGGATAAAAAGGTAACCTGTAATGGTAAAAAATTTTCACAAGTCATAACCGTAAAGAAAAAAACAAGAATGCACATTTTCCTTCTTCCTTAATCTGAACATTAATAAGTTACTTTGCGAAATCGATTGTCAGTTTTGTGCAAATAGTGGCCGATTTCAGATTTCTATCAGATTTCTATTGATCGACCGGTCGATTGCAGAAGGTGATGAATGCCTCACGCGACATTGCCTGACGCGTCAACGCCTCACAAGCGTCTTATGAAATCATTGTGCATCCGCTATGATGAGGTGTTTCCATCACCGCCTCAAGCAGCACGCTAATGCACAACTTTTAAAATCAAGCGACCCGATGATGGGTTTTAACACAAACCGAGAACTCTGGTGGGAAGTTTGAAAGCTATTCAAGTACGGTGATTACAACATATTAAAACACAATCTATTATCACAGTATGAAAATGTAACTCAAGTAAAGTACAAGATCAAACATTGCATGCAAAAAAGCATCTCATGAGTTTGCATAAAATGACTCGAATAAATGTTCACGCTCGGTAAACGGGCCAGAATTATTATAAGTGGTTTGAGACTTAAAAAATTTCCGCTTAATTTAGAGGGCAAGCTTTCTCGAACTCTTTCTGCTCTTTGCGACATAATTCAAATTCATCAGTGTTGTAGTACATGCAGCCTGCGTAAGCATCCATCTCTTTCGTGCACTTCTGATGAAGATCTTTCAACCTGCATGGTAACCAGGTTAGAAAAGTTTAGACCCGTTTACGATTGATCTCTAACAGGTCAAACACATAAAATCTTAGCACATTACAGGTCAAACACATAAAATTTTAACAGATAACGGGTAGCTCCAGGTCAGATTGATCTCTAACAGGTAAAACACATTAAATATTAACAGATAACGGGTCAAAGAACTTAACTGACATAAATAGTTTCTTTGTACAACCGACATAAATAGTTTTTTTAGAACAGACATAAATGTAATTTAAGTTAATAAATAGCATTAAAGAATGGGAAATTTTTCACCCAATAGTAACCAAGTTTCCCACTAAGGTCACTCGAAGTTTTTTTTTTTTTTGTTACTCTAAAGATTACTTGACTTAAATAAGGTCTTCCTATACTATGAAAGTTTATTATAAATAAAGTTATTAAAGACCAAGTGACCTAAATGAAACATATATGTTCCATTTAGGTCACTTGATTTTGAAAAAATATTGACATCTATAAAAAAATCACAAAACTAGCACCTAATGAAAGTTGAGTAACAAAAAAAGACTTTTGAGTGACTTTAGTGAAACACTTAAGAATCTTGGTTACTATTGAGAGAATTTTCTCCTAAAAGGGAATGTAGTGTACACAAGGGAGTTAGGATTTTAGTGTGAATGTATTTCACAAAGATTCCCCTACCACACGAAATTGTTGTGAAGTTTTAGTCTTACAGAACTTCAAAAATTATCCAAACAATAAAGTTTTGAAGTATTCCAAAGATAATAAGAATAACTGGTAAAGATAAATAGCAATTAATCTAATAACAATTAAGAAAAAAAAATATACTAACAGTAATCCTAACGGCAAATTAAAATAATTAGCAATTATACAAATAAAAACAGGTTTTCACACAATAACAGGTCAACCTTATATTGCATCACTGTTGGCCCTTTTGGCCGGTCTGCTACATTACTCGAAAGACATGCACAAGTACTATTCATTTAATGGGATATCTCAAGCACTCTCAATCTTGATGCTTACATGTGTATGCGGCACAAACGCTATTTCAGAAATAAATACACATATACGCACACATAGTATGTATATCCATACATATACATATGCACATACATGCATACATTAACAAGTTATTAGTTACCAAGGATGGTCGCATTACCTGGAAATTTCTATTTATAATTAAAAAAAATAACACCTCAAATAGCTTCATTTTGTGCAACCATAGAAGATTAACTGAGTAACACCTAACAATCTTATACATAAACAATCAGAAATCACAAAATTGGAGTCAGGGTATGAAATAAACATGAAAGAAGATTATACAATTTAGTTAAATAATTATCATGGGTTTCAGTTGTTAAAATGCTGAGTTTTAGCTTCACCTACGGGAAAAATGAAATAAAATAAAATAAACGTTTATTTGACACTTTGACCAGACTTGTTTTCCAAAAGAGAATAAATGTTTTAAGGTTAACATATAGCAACAAAAAAGCCTCTGTAAAAACTATGTTGAAAAGACGCTTGCAAAGAGCAAATGCCCCTCTGTATGTTGAAGCAGGCATGTGACCTCTAGAGGTCATGGGTTCAAGTCGTGGAAACAACCTCTTGTAAAAATCCAGGGTAAGGATGCATACATCAAGCTCAATGGTAAACAGGTAACTTTGGTTTCACTCAGTGCTAGTTTTAATTTCTCATGCAGAACACGTTGCAGAAATCAAGATTAGCAAACGATATGAGAAACACATGTGCACTCGGTCAGCATTACCATTGTCAACATCTGGCTTCAGTGTAAGATTAGGCTAGATTCTTACACCTTAGATGGAATGGGCGGGCTAGATTCTATGACAAATTGACAATATAATAAAAGAGAAAGTCGTCACTCAGAACCAGATTAATAAATATAATGCAATTAGACTAGTGTCACTATGGTTAAAACTCCCAAAAGAACATACTTGTAGGGCCTCAATGTAAGACTATGCTTTAAAGAACAAATAAGTTGCCTCGGCTTAAGATAAGCTAAGAGTTGTCTATAGAACACGGTGCATAAGATAAGCTAAGAGTTGCTGTTTTAGTCTATGTTTTAAGCATATATACATATTACATAATTACCTAGTGCTCAAAGGTAGGAATGAGACAGAACTTAAAAGACTACTGGAGCAAGATGAAGAAGAAAAAGAAGTGTAAACTATGTATCACTTCATTGGTAAAAAGGCACTAGATCTAGCTGTAATATGCAAAAGCAAGGCTGCAAGAGTACCCGTATAATTTATAAGGGGGCCTGGAGGTAATGTCATAAGATATCACTTGCTTATCTCGATGCTCCACATTCTATTCTATAACTAAACTTAGTAAAAGTAATCCATTTTCATCATTTTTAATATACAGTGAATCAGTGATCAGTACAGACATTGAGAAGCTTCGCTAGAAATGACGGAAATGGAACACAAAGCATAATGATCAATGTGTAACGTTAGAAAGCACAAGTTTCAACAATTTCCAATAGAAACTCCAGAACGAAGGATGCCTACACCCTGACTTAATGACAATCTATGCGTTTAATTTGTGTCTCACTTCGATTTACTACTTATTTTTCTCATCAACTTTGATCTAATCTCTGTGCAAATCTATGAATGATGTAAGCAGAAAATCGAAGTAAAGTTATTGTCTACTTTTCTTATCTATTTCTTTGGGAGATTAGCCAACTTGAATCGACTTCTATCACTATGATACAACAATTGCAATGCCAAACTTCAAAAATACTTACACTATATCATAATCCATACATATAACTTATTATGGGTGAGCATTCAGATAGGTGTAACAATGTAACCTAATGAAACAAAATACGCACAAACAAAAGAGATGTATACTATTACTTACAATGACAACACACAGCGAGTAACTTGTCTGCCTTTATCAAGGCACTTCTCAGGGTTCGGATCCTCCTTCTTACACTTAAGAAACGCAACATTTTCACCTCTGCATCTCGTCGCAATGTGCTTCGATGCTGACATCAGCACCGCCGATGTCGGAACAGGTTCTGATGCAACATCTGCAGAACTCGCCATCGTGAATTGACCTAAATCTCAAACCCTAACAAACAACAAAATCCACACATACAGATCGAAGTTGATGAGAAAAGAAACAGTAAATTAACGCTTATATTGTCATAAATTAGGGTTTGCGCACCTTCTGATTCAACCGGAAATTGACGAAGTGAGAGGAATTGTTCTCGGACTCGATCCAGAGCAGCTGGGCAGCTAAACGAGTATATTCGGGTTAGATGGATAACCCAGTTAATAAACGGATATCTGAGTCATTATAATGCTTAATTGTTCAAAGACATTGTCTTGCCAATTAAGATTAGAATGCTATAATGCTTAACCGGTTAGAGGCAAATATCTAGACCAGTTAGATATATGCTTACGAAACAAACACTCTCAACTGTTAAGTGTTGAACCATTAAAAACCCCATTAAAAGCTATTAAAATAACTAGCAGGTATAACCCGTACTTCGTGGTGGGCTGATTTTTAATAAAATTTGAAGTAATTTATAAATTTAAGTGTAGGTATAAATTAAAACTCATCTATACTCTATATTAAAACAAAAGAAACTTATGTCACTTAACATATCTTTAGGCCTCCTTTATCGCATTTAGGAGGGAAAAACAACACTCTGTGTTCTCTTTTTTTCACATGTTATTAAACTGAATTTTAAATAATTTAGTTTTGTGCAAGCCCTTTCCTTTTTTACCTTTGTCTTTCCCTAATAACTCTAAATAAACCCTAAAACTCTTCCTCCCATTGCAAACAAGAAGGTTACTCTGCCCGTTTTCTATTCGTAATTTTTCATCTATAATTTGTATGGTTTCTTTAATGGTTTTTGTTTGTTATGCGTGTAATCTTTGATTTGACATTACTTTTTTCATAGGGTTTTTTCAACAACCCGGATTTATAAAAAACAATTTCATCTTATTCTTGTTATATTTTATGAATTTCAATGTGAAAAGAGCGAGGGTATGATAAAGGAACATTCGCATTATATATATTCATCGAATTGAACGGCGGATCATGGTCGGTGAACCTTTAGTTAATAATATGCTCCAATGTGATGGCATCGTTAGGGCAGATTACACTGCTCCGATGCGGTGGCGCCGTTATGGCAGATTACGCTGACCGGCACTGGGAATGAAACATAAACGAGCCAGATAATTAACAAAAATGAACAAACCAAAACAATTGATCATTCTTTAACTTATCAAATGTATGCATGCAGGTTTAATTTATCTATTTGTTTTCATTATAATTCTTTAAGAAAAAAGTAAGATGTTTTACATTGTTCATTTATAATTTTTCATGTTTTTAAAATTTATTTAAAAAAAACATGTTTTTTTCCTTGAACTCGAGTCTTGATATGATGAAAAAAGGGGAAATTAAAGAGAAATTATTTCTAGAATGAAAGAGTTGGGATGGGCTACTCTTACCAGATGTAAAAAGGGCGGATAATACATTGCTAGAAAGGTTTGTATTTTGATTCAATTCTCAATTTTACATTAATAATGTATCTATTGTTTTAAGTTAGATATATGTATCTCAAGTATTCCATGTGTCTTTGTTTAGAAACAAATCGACGCTAAAAATAATATGAGACATCATTTTATGGTCAAGGCAATTCCATTTGGTTTTTACTTTACCTACCTAAGATGCATGAACTAAAATATGTCGATTTATCATACTATATATAAATTAGAATTAATTGTTGTTTGTTTCCATATGGTTCAATAAGAATCACATCTTTAATCACTTTGCTATTTTTCTGTCAAAACATTCGACACATAGTAGTTTGTATTTTGTTGGTACTTGAATCCAGGTGATTAACTTTATAGATATATTATGTTAACTAATGGGTTACATTCGCGTTCTACGGCCGAACGATCTAATTTTTAATGGAAACGTAGGCACAATAGTAAAAATAACGTTAATGGTAGGAACTCGTTTGATATTAATTCAGTTCATTAAGATACCAAAAGAGAAACAAAAAAATACTAAGATGCGTTTACGTCGATTAAAACAATACAAACGAATATCGGTTTTGGTACTGACGTTGTTTGGTCAGTATTAGATCGGTTGTTCTATTACATATAGAACACCAAGTACGATTAAAACTTAAAAAAGAAAAAGAAAAACAAAAAATAGAAAAGAAAACGGAAAGATGGAAAAAACATAAAAGACAAAACTCACAAGATAACAAAAAAATGTAGCTAAAAAGTTCATAAATTATATATTAATAATTAAGAGGTATTTTAGTCTTTTTACATAGTAAAAAAACTTTTAAAATAATGTATGTTCATATGCATTATACATTCTATATCCTTACATCTACATAGGTGTTGTATAGTAACTTGCTTTTGGGTATGGTTTTTTTTTTTTTTTTGTCTCTTTTGTCTTTTTTGATTTTTGATTTTCTTTTGTCTTTTTTGTTTTTGTGTTTTTGTATTTTTGTATACTTATATCTTTCAATTTTTAACGTTAACACTTCCCACCCGTTAATATTTTAAAAACTTTGTAATCGAGTTTTACGTGTTTATTTATATGTGTTGATATAAATTCAATTAATTTACGTTTGGACGTAAATTTTTCTCAGAAATAAGTAATGCCAAATATATTATGTTTTTAAACTTATTATTATATACGTTTCTCCGTTAGTTTACGTTTTAACGCTGTTTTTTGCTGAAAATTAATCGGGTCAACTATAATATATTTTCTTGCTTATTTTTATGTATGTTTTCAGTTGTTCTACATTTTGACGTAAAATTTTTCGGAAACGAGTTGAGTCAAATATAATACATCTTCACTAGAGGGTATAAATTCGAGTCTCTTTCAGTGGCGGATTTACCTTATGCAGACGGTAGGCATAGGCCCACCGTACATTCACGGCCTCATCCATGGTTTGATGCCCTCAAACTAAAAAAAGGAACTTTCACCTGAAAATTACTCATCAAAGGGTAGTTAACGTAAAGAGTAGTTAAATAGAACAAGAATGTGAAAAAAAATCTCACCGGAAATTTTCTAACTTACATAAATTGTTGCAGCGGTCAGTCCATATTGAAGGAGAAGGATGATAGGGAAAAAATGTTCTATTATCTAGGTTGACCTAGCTATCATCTGATACCATCTCTTAGGACAATCTATTATTATACTTATTATTAATTTATATGTATTTCGTAACGTGTTTAATTTAGGGTCTACATATTCACACACCCATCTGATATTTAAACACCCTTTAGACGAGTCGTCTAGATCTAGACGGGGCGTCTAGGTTTCCTTTTCTCCGACCACATTCTTGGCCCGTACAACGTCAAATCAGTCACATCAGACGATTGTTGAAGACGACCAGCCCAAGACGGGGCGTCTAGGCCTAGACGACCCGTCTTGAAGTGGTGGTCTGCATGCATGTCAGCAAAGTACTACGTGATACGCCCCGTCTAGTACTAGACGAGGCGTATATTTATTTGTTAAATAGACCCATGCAGAGCTTTTGAAGTCGTAGAAAACTTTCAATTCATCGTCGGAATTCTCTCCGTCGTGAACTTTGGCTTATATTACTTCAACTGATATCATTCAAAGGTGGTGAAAGGTCATCAAACTGGAACGACAACTATTTCTTTGGGGCGTATTCTGGCGAGTTATGGGTGCCTGAAGCCAATTCGGTAACAATTATTAGGTTAAACTAGTTGTTGTTTTAATTATTTACTAATGGTGATATCATTGTTAGGGGAGACCGGTGTTCCCAATTCTAATGTGCAAGAGGAGGTTGTGTCAAGTGTACAAGGAAATCAAAACAGACAATTTCTAGATTTGAACGAGCTTCCTCCCGTTGAAGAAATATCCCATGTGGACGACTCGTACCAAGTTAATGCACCATGTTATCCTCCACAACATGGGTTTTCAGATTATGGATACGGTGTGAACACTTGCACGTGTAACAACACGGTGCGGATGGATATGGAGGAGACTGTTACGAAAGTTACAATGCAACACATTCTTTGTACGGTCAACAAGTCTATCCTGATGATGGAGGATATGGTGGTGAGACACCCCCATGCGCAGGCAATCCATACCTCACAGAGACGGTATGAAAACGTATTTATTTAAGTTGTACAGTTGAGTAAACATAAAATCTAACATAACGTTATCGATTTTACAGGTTTTCAACTCTCTAGATGAGCTAAAAAACTGGGCACAGGAAACGGCAAAGGTGGATGGTTTCGTTATTGTGACCCGACGATCAAAGAAAATTGGTGGAAGAACCGGGAGGGTATGGCTTGAATGTGACCGTGGTGGTGAGCAGGTGTAACAGCAACGGTTAGAAAAGCTGGAAGCAAGAAAACCGATTGCCCGTTTTACCTGGTAGCTGTGCGGGACCATTCGTATGAAACAAGGGGGATAAAAGGGGGAAAGACTGAACATAACCACGAAGTCTGTCAGGACCTGTCGGGCCACGGGTTTATGCGAAGATTTGCTCCTGACGAATACAGAATGATCGAGCAGTTGATAGCACAAAACGTGGAGCCGCGCATAATTTTTCAAACGATAAGGAAACAGTTCCCCGACAGTTTCCATGTTCAGAAAGACGTTCAAAACGCGGTTCAGAAGATTAGGGCTGAACAAAGATACGGACTGACTCCTATGCAATCGTTAGAAAACATTCTTATTACAAACGAATTTATTTACGAGACACGGGAGGAACCTGAAACAGAGGTCGTTACAGAGATCTTCTTTGTTCATCCCTACTCGAGTGAAATGTGGCGTGCATTCCCGCACGTTTTGCTGATCGATGTCACGTACAAGACGAACGTATACAACATGCTATTTGTCCAGATAGTTGGTATGACGCCCACAAACTATTCGTTTTGTATCACGCATGCCGTTATCTGCAAGGAACGTAGTGATAACTTTGTATGGGTGCTTGAGAGGATCAAGTCAATGTTGGACGAATGTATGGAGCCATGTGTTATTGTAACGGATAGAGAGCTGGCCCTAATTAACGTGTGTGCTAAAGTTTTCCAAACGCCTCTCGATATCTCTGCAGGTTTCACATTCAACATAATATTTGTAAGCACTGCAAGAGTGCATTCACAGAAGAAGAATGGCAAAAAATTTTGCCATCCTGGGGGAGTTTGTGTGAGTCTCTATCAATACCCATATACGAGTACAACTTAGGCCACTTGCAAAAGCGACTTGTGGAGTGCAAACGTTCAAGTAAGTTTTTGTAATAAAAGATGACCTACCCATGGACATTTAACTAATTATTGATACCTTTTTAGGGGTGTTTACGTACGTGTATGATAACTGGCTGAAAGACTACAAGCACATGTTTGTCTTTGCATGGACTGATCAGAGACGCAACTTCGGGCAGCGTACCACAAGCAGAGTTGAGAATCAACACACGAATTTAAAGAGATATGTCAAAGATAGGAGCTCGCTGGACCGTATAGTAGGTTGTGTCAAGGATATAGTTGAAACACAATACAGGGAAATAAGACGGAGCTTTCGAGAAAGCATCGAAAAATAATGAACCACCACAAAAATTCGTTATTTGACCACCTACGTGGAAAAGTTTCCCATACAGCGCTTGATTTGCTGAATGGAGAGCTACTTAGGAAACTAGACGTGTTGCAGCACTTTCATTTATCTTGTGGATGTCAGATGTGGTACAGCTGTGGGTTGCCATATGCTTGCAGGTTGGAAAAGTACGTACGTACAGAGCGTCCGATTCAACTCGAAGACGTAGACATCTTCTGGCGGAAGCTTAACTTTCAGGCATGTAAATTGACATCGGATGACGTTGACGTGGTAGAAGAGCTGAACATTGTTCGACAATAGTTAGAGTCACACTCCCCTGCTCAGAAAAAAAGCTTGCTAGGAAAGATTAAAGCGGTGTTGACCCCAACCAAATCCACCAAGAAACCACCGGTTGTCCAACACTCGTGGACGACCAACAACAAAGCAAGCACAACTTCGATTTGACGACGCCCCCCGCCATAGCTCGTATTTTCCGTCGCAGGCCACTCAACAGTCTGTCATCAAGTCGCAAAAACCCGTAGCGAGGCGAAGCCGTTCAACGAGTTCTAAACAAAGAGAGGTTCGAGACGATAACAGTTTTCCGTTGATAGTGGGCGACGAGTATGTGTCAACAATCAAACGGTTTAAGCCTTTCATTCCCTCTTTGTTTCACCCGTACATCTCGTGCATACAAGATGTGAGGCCAGACAGTCATTATGGGTTTCGGTCTATGGCTGTGGGCTTGGGTATGGGAGAACGTGTGTGGAGTCACATTCGAAAAGACCTTCAACAGGAGATGGATCAGAATGCGTCGATCTGGGCGCCAGTATTTGAAGCATGGGAGGAATGATACTTTTACACGCATCGTCAGAGCCTAATCTGGGATTCAGTGGAGCATTGTCCCCCCACTCACTGGATGGACTTTCACCACGCAGGGCTTCTTATTGCACAAAGGTATGGTATCGTGATTCACCTCTTAAGCATCGATGGTTGTTCCACGTTCTTCCCGATAATCAACCCTCCGACGGATCGAGAACCACGAACGATAATGCTTGCACATGTTAACAACAACCACTTCATACATATTAAGTTGGAAGGCCAGTTTCCAATGCCTACAGTAAACGGTTTGTGGTTGACCTACCGAAGCACCGCTGCAGAACAATGGCTGGACATGTACACGCCCCGTCTAGAATGGTATACGTCGATAATGAATCCCGCACCGAATCCAAACCCGAGTATTGACTGGGTAGACTGTGAATCGGAAGAATAAGGCTTTTGGTACATCTAAGACAATTTTTTGTATATTTAATATGATCTTTTATAATTAATACAAACATTTGGTATACAATTAGAAAATTTTTGGTATAATGAACATTATTTTATTTACCCAAAAAGTTTGTATTAAGTAAACAAAATCATATAAATTATACCAAAAAAAATTTTAATTGTGCATATACGCGTCGTCTAGACCTAGACGCCCCGTCTGGTTCTAGAAACAACTCCATTTTACCCCTGGTTCGCTGTCCGTCTAAGCTGATATCAGGGGCAAAATGGTAATATTACACTAGTAGATGGGCCGTCTAGACCTAAACGGGGCGTCTAGGTTTCCTTTTCTCCAACCACATTCCTGCCCCCGTACAATGTCAAATCAGTCACATCAAACGGGGCGTCTAGCCCTAGACGGATGCTGAAGACGACCAGCACAAGACGGGGCGTCTAGGCCCAGACGACCCATCTTGAAGTTTGTGCTCTGCATGCATGTCAGTAAAGTAGTAAAGTGATATGCTCCGTCTAGGCCTAGACGGGGCGTATATGCCATTGTTAAATAGACCCATGCCGAGCATTTGATGTCGTAGATAACTTTCAATTCGTCGTCGGAATTCTCTCTGTCGTGAACTTTGGCTTATATTACTTCATCTGATATCATTCATATGCATGTCAGTAAAGTAGTAAAGTGATACGCCCCGCCTAGGCCTAGACGAGGCGTATATTTCTTTTTTAAATAGACCCATGCAGAGCATTTGATGTCGTGTAAAACTTTCAATTCGTCGTCGCAATTCTCTAATAAGAGTTCTTACAAAGGAGCTGGTTCGTTTGGGAGAATGTAAGGAGAAGCGTTGGGATTCAAGGGTTTAGACGTCATGGTTTGCGTAGCTATGGAAAAGATGGCTATGGAAACGGTGGCATTGTAGATGTGGTTTCTATTGAAGATGCAACAATTTCCTAAATTCGAGTTCATTAAGAAGTAATGACTGTTAACTAATTGCAACACTGTATGCCGGGCTTCCAATGCTCACACAGGGCGATAAACAACGTTGATCTGGAATTGGAGATTCGTTGTGGATATAGTTACCCCGCCTTGGTACTTGTTACCATATCCATTATCCCTTTGGTTGTTTCTGTACCCATTACCGTGTTAATAGTTATACCAAAAAATTAATTGTAAATATACGAGTCGTCTAGACCTATTGTTGTGGATGTATAAAGTTATGTTATATATGTTATATCTGTAATATTTAACTTTGTTTTCAGTTATTCGATTACTTGATGATTGTTTGTGTTAAATCGACGTGTATTAAATTTTAATATTATATTTTTTAAAAAGATACAATATAAAAATCTAAAGTTACTCCAAAAAAAAATCAACCTCCAGCAACAACCAATCTACCCCACCAAAAGACCCATTTTCCAACTAAAAAACATGTTCGTAGACGGGTCGTCTAGGTCTAGATGGCCCGTCTAAACACATAAATTTGTGCGTCCTGCCAGGTACCTGCTGACTCCTATAAATCAGTGCCTATATGGGTCGTCTAGGCCTAGACGACCCGTCTAGGGCTCATGGGTGTCCAAATAGGCAGCAGGGGTATGTGAATAGATTGAGCCTTAATTTAACCTACTTTTATAATTTCTTTTACTTTATTTATTTTTTAACTAGAATAAAAATTGTTATACCAAATGTCAAAATATAGAGTAAACTTTCGTTTTGCTCTTTATGGTTTGGTCATTTTAACAATTTTGTCGAAATTATTTAAAAATAGCAATTTTACTCTCTGGTCTATTTAACTTGTCTCCATTTCACTTCCCGCCCATAACTCTGTCTAAAATGTTTGTTCAAAATAAGGGTATTAGGCTGGAAGGGGCACTTCCCAAATGGGGAGTGGTAAACAAATTTTTTAATCAATAATATCATGTCATGTCAACTCACCACTCCACTCCTCAATTTGCACTCAAACACTAGGGGTGCTTTAAACACATAAAGAGTGGTAAACATTTTTTTAATAAAAAACAAGAAAAAATATGATTGGTTGAAAGAGGGTGGGACCTAACATTAACCCCCACTCTCTTCTCTTCTCTTCTCACCTCGGTGAGTATAACCCGAATCTCATTCAATCACCCACTCAAATAAGGGGTGGCATGTTATACCCTATCGACAAACCCACTCAATCACCCACTCAGCCCCTACCACCCTTATGCTAATTCGATAAATATGAATTTAAATTGATTTTTAAAATACATTTGTTTTTTAATATATAAATAAAAAATATAAGTATGGATAAGTCAGATGCCTTTCCTCATTTCAGCAACCACTTTCTCTCTATATATCTCATTCCCCCTCTCTATACCTTCTGGAACTGTAACACCTACTAACACCACCACCACAACAATGATACACCATCCCTGCCACCAGCCCCTTCAATTACCACCACCACCCACCAGCCCCCACCACCGCCGCCAACGCCGCCATCACCACCCCCACCACCACCACGGTTGTAACCATTACCACCACCACAGACACCAGCTCTTAGTCGGCCTTGCTCATATCTGAAAGGAGGCATCAAACCTACTGTAGAGAAACCGTTCAAAATAAAAATAAAAATAATAATTTTATTAATGAAATTCTGAATACATGATTTGTACAAAATTGAAATAAACAGAATGGAAGAACATATGAAAACTAAACTGATAAATCATTACAAATAAACAAAGAAAAGAAACGAAGGTGACTGAGGCACGTGAAGATCACGCTTCCCTTAAAACAGATTTCGGGTCACCCTGGTGAATCCGTCTGTTTCCCAGGGTACAACAGCCTAAGCTGATTGTACTGCCGGGATTAGCCTACCACCCGAAAAAGTACCTGAAACTAGAGTGTGCAGTGAATCAAAGTTCGGAAAGATATCAGTTGTGTGTGTTGCATGCACCATACGATTTCCAGTATCCCAGAACAAAGCTAGAATATGAACTGGAGAGTCTCTTATTGAATATGCAATTCAATAAGATTAATTCTGAATTCATTGGCATATTGAATTCTATGAAGGTAACAGATAAACTTGTCAATTGCTTCATCTTTACTCTTAAGTAAGTATACATAACAATACCTTGTATTGTCATCGATAAAAGTAATAAAATATTTATTACCACCTCTAGGAGGAATTGATTTTAAATCACAAACATCAGTGTGTATCAGATTAAGGGGTTCAGTTATTCTTTCAACTGATTTGAAGGATGATCTTGTTTGTTTGGCTTCAACACATGTTTTACATTTTGTTTTAGAGTCAATGGAAAAAGTTGGTATGTAATCTAATTTAATTAAACGACGCATCGAGTTAAAATTTACATGACCAAGACGTCCATGCCAAACATTAGGAGACTCAACCAAGTAAGCAGAAGTACTAGCACTTTTATTCATGTTTTTCTTAATAGAAATTACATTAAGTTGAACATGGCATTTTGGGCATAGCCC